>MU172280.1:0-320741 GCA_016695485.1 Suillus hirtellus | reverse complement strand
GAGTACGCAACATAATAAAAGTCATCAGCGTTGGTTTCGTAGTTGGCATAGTCGAAATCCTCAGCGGTAAGCTCCTCCCGCTTCTTCTCAACCGCGTTCGAGTACGCAACATAATCGAAGTCATAAGCGTTGACTTCGTAGTTGGCGTAGTCGAAATCCTCAGCGTTGAGCTCCTCCCGCTTCTTCTCGACTGCGTTCGAGTACGAAAAGTAGTCGAAATCATCAGCGTTGGTTTCGTAGTTGGTGTAGTCGGAATCCTCAGCGCTGAGTTCCTCGCGCTTCTCTACATCTGGCAGAAGTTACGCTTATCAACCTCCGCATGGTGATGAGTGGTTTGAATACTTACTGGAACGTTTCGCAATGGCACCTTGCATGGGGTACGCTGTGGCAAGGACCACGATGGATGCGAGCGCGCTGAGGAGAAAAGAAAGCTTCATGTTTGAGTTAAGAGATGCGACTGGTACTTTGTCGATGCACTCCATTGGAATTTTCAAGAGGACTTTATACCTTTTCGCAGGTCCCAGGTCACATGAATCGGTTGAGGCCTCATCCACTCAGAACTTCTGTCAGGGGTTGTTCTAACTGAACGTTAGCAGTATCTTGGCAGTGTCGTTAGAAATCCACTCACAATTCTAGCGAGGCAAGACCGACAACCCGGATCCTCGCATTCACAAATTGGCAATTCGAAAATCAACGACGCGCCGGACTCAGAGTCCCATTGGCTGTCAAAAATATACATCAAAGTCAAGAGCTGTGGACAACCGAAAACGATCATCGATCATCCCGGATCTTTTAACTATTTATAGCCGGCAGCTCGTCACCTCCGAGTCATATTCTGAATGCTTTTGCGTGTCCTGGTGGCGTCTGGATCTGACCAATTCCCGGTGCATAAAAATTCCATTATGTCAAGTATTTCGGGTATCATGGGACGAGTTTATTCACCTGTTATTTATGTAATTGTTCTTCGGGATCGTTGACCCTATGCGGGAATAGCGGGGAGGCTTTGTTTGCTTGTTGTCCGTCTGGAGACCTTTCGCTAATGTCTGGTCCACAAGTTAGCTTAGCACACATCAAGAACTTTTCTGCCTTAACCCGCAAGAAGAACGCTGGAATTGTCTGCGCACATTTCATTCGTCTTGTCTCAGTAAATCGAAAAGATTACATTACCGGTGCATGACTGTATTGACCACATTTGCGCGTGGTTAGGCGGAGTAAATCCAGAAATGAAAAAGGAACCCGCGCAATCCGCAGCACGGTTGACGTGCCGAAGGTCTGGTCCCTCGAAGGGCACGAATATGCGATGGTGACAAGATGATTTCTTGTATTTTTGTATTAGCACCCAACGTAAGTCGAGTCGAGTACCTGAAAATGCACGCGGTGGTAAGCCTGGACTTGACCAAATAAAAGACGAGACCTATTTAAAGACACCGCTAGGACGCACATGATCAACACATGATCATGTAGTATAGCTAATTTTAGAACACCGTTGGCTCTCTCGTTCCTTGGCGGTGCGGAGCGAAAAATTGGGTGTGCAACGGTCTAAATAGGCCTCAATGGAAACAAAACGGCGTCAACCAAACCGTTCAACGAGTGAAAAGATAGACCTGGGATGCCCGGACGGCCGTGGTGTTTTATGAGTATTCCAGCAATATTTCAGTAATAGTTCTTGCTGCTGATCCAGCCACATTGGGACGAGTCGTACCAAACGCAAAATATATGTTTAAGCCCACATGAGTTTGCTGGCTCTTCCTTCTTCTTGACCGGTATCTATGAGGTAGTGATCTGTGCCGTCCTATGCACTAGTACCGACCACATAAGAGTTAGTTCAGGTCCTTTCCACCATCGGTACGCGTTTCATGACTAAACAAAACCAACTCGTCAACCACATCAGAGGACTGATGCGCCTGAGAAAGCTATATTGTCTTATACACCTCATGTGACAAAGTATGCAGAGCATGTCATTTAATTTCGTCCCTAAAAGCCACATAACATCATTTTTTGGAACACCGATGGGCCCCGAACAAAACGTAACGCACCCCAATGAACTCATCAGTTCTCTGATGGCCCGCACTAACGTCAGGTAATGGAGGCCCTGTTAGCATGTACCTCGCTCTTTCCTGTCATTATCAGCACCATCGATGATTGCTGTGTCACTCTTGCTGGGATATATTGCATCACGGTCTTAAAAACAGACCTTGATGACAACAATTACAATGAGGTTCGATTCCAGGAATTTCTGATTACAGGGGATAAACGCGGATAATTTGATGTCTTTAATCACCGCTCTCGCTAGAATGGAGAACTAGACGTGATGCATGTGACGGTCAGGGAGGATGAGCGACTTGAATGGAGTTTCGTTCCGACAGCCTCGGTGTAAGGGACATCTGTAGCCAGGCTCTAGTCAGCTCCACAATTGATGGTGACTCGAGACTGTTACCGGTGTTCCATGGAAGTAAATTATAGCCGCCATATCACTGAGCTAAATAAAACTTTCATCATGGTCGCTTTGTAGCTTTGCCATCGGAATTTCGGGCGCACTCGAACAACGACAGCCTAGGCGCTGAAAGAAATGAGTACTGATACGTAACTAGCACTGAACAACACCTGAAAGAATTGACCAATGCGGCATTAGAGAACAAGAAGGATGTACGACTCTGTCATATGATGAATGATTTATTTGGCCACATAAGCTCAGGCCTCGATGGTAGAAACTAAGTAATGATGCTCAGAGAACAAACATCATATATCATATCCCGTGACCAAAATGATGTGTTCCTGATTTCCTTTTTCGTACTTGTAGTAGAGTGAGCTTACATAAGCGTAGATGCGGCAAAATATCTCATGTATTCATACATTTACATCGATGTATCAACAACACGTTAAGCTTTTGATCACTGTCGAAAATCATGAACTTGAATGTATGTAGTGAGTAAGGAGCACGTCACTCCTTATCAACGTGCATCAGATGGGGGGGCAAGGGCATGTCAACTGTATCTTTGGAACGAGTCACCGCCGATTGAGGGATATGAACAGCATGCTCGACAGCCCAATCCAAGATTTTCTCGTAGTTCCGGCATTGGTGGCGTGTGTTAAAGTTAGGGTATGGGATGTTGTGTCCCTTAACCCAGTCCCATGTTATTGTCGTCACGTCGGCATTGCACATGAGATTCTGCCTGATCATTTCGATGCAATGATCTGTGATGTATACGATGAGCGGGAGGTGCATACATAAATGAACAAACATATGTACCAAGATGCAAGCGGACTACTTCGGGCGTATCCTGGAATGAAATATCCTTGGGGGCATAATACTCGGGCCACGAGGCTTTGCGAAGTAAATTCTACAAAACGTGAGAAACGACTAGACCTTCGGCGTAGTATAATTACCAGACAGTGGAGTTGGTGAGGAGCTTCCATAGATACCATGAAGCCCCCACCAAATTCGGGTGGATATTTGACCTTGGAAGGTGAGTCTACTTCGCCGGCTTTAAGCATTTCCTCAAGTGACATCCGAGTTGGCAGCACTGAGGTTTCATGGACGCCAACAATTAACAATGAAGATGAGGAGAAGAAATTGGGCAACCCACCATCGTGAGCTATCCTGGCCCAGGCCGCATCAATTTCTGGGGAAGGAGGGCCACGATAGATAGAAGGATAGTCGAGCGTTCCATTGAATCTTACGATCGTGGATTCAACAGCACCACTTGCTGGAGCTGCGGTACATCATTAACACTGTCAACTGTCCGAGGATGTCTGTTCACTCACAGTATATAGGAATGTCGTCATGCAAGTGGGGCGAAGGCGTGCCCATCCATAGCGCGAAAAAGAGTATCGATGTGCATATCAACGCGCCATGGCTTAACACAGGCCATACGCGAAGGATTCCATGCAAACGTCCTGCACGTAACCTTTCTGCATCACCAAATGATTCCTCCTCGTTGTCATTGTCAACAGCATTGACAGGAATGTACTGTGAGGAATGTTTGACCATGGCCCTGGGAGAACTTGGTTGGTTGCTGAACTCAAGAATTGTAGAGATAGTTGAGAATACGCAAGGGTAGATGCAAGAAATATTTAGCACAGTGTATTAATTTCGAATGTATCTCCCAATCGGCCGTATCTCAGTTGCGTTAGGTTATCATACCACTGGTGCGAGAACCACGTGTTCCAATGGAGCGCTGGAAGATATTCAATTAAGAAGCACAGCCCGGGATGATCGGAAGAGTGAGAAAGCATATGGCGATACTGTACTAGTACTTACGAAGAAAAGGTACCGGGAACAATCTCCAGCCTGAGATTGATGCTGAAGTGGTCCATCAGTAAAAAGTCAAGCCACTCTATGTACTCAGGCCCTGAGTTCCATCTTGCCCACGAGTACAACTTTGTTCCAGGCATCTTGGAACCCTACGAACTTCAGATCCTTGTCCTGCGCCAACCATGAGTAAGGAATATTCTGCATCGTATTCTCTTGTCGATGGAGTAGACGATCGCGACGACACGAACCTTCTTGATAGCAATACAGAATCGAGATCTCTTCCCAAATACTGTCTCTCTCGCTGGTCGCTATGGATAAGCCATGGTGTACTGATGTCCATAACGATGATGTTCTTCATGCTATGGGCACGGGCGCCGTCCATCGATGACGTGGTCCCGTATTGTAGGTGGACAGACAGCTTTCGACGCACAGGACCTTGCTCACTCGTCATAGCTCCAGCAAACGAGGCGATCGAATCCATCGGCATTATAAGATTCAATGGAACTCTGGGCACCCCATCCATATATCGTGGTCCTCCATCTGCAGAGCTTAACGCTGTTTGGGATAGAATATCTTTTAATGGTTGCACCTTATACATCACTTAAATCACAGACACTTACTGACTGTATCTCCCCAGCACGTCCAATCCGTATGACGCTCGAACAACTTCTCAGAACAGGGGAGAAGCCCTCTCCCGTCATGGCTAGGTATCCGGACGAATACGGTGGAGGTTACCTGGCAACTATAGAATTTATTCACCAGCTCCATTGCATAGTCAGTTGTGTAATACATAGAGGTTGGTCGAACTTTACTCACTCCCTCGTAGGACATGCTTCGCAGAGTCAGCTGGGGTGGTAACCACTCAGATCATGGCGCCAGCGAATCTCCCGAAGACCACCGCATTCATGTCGGTGGGTACACTGTTTCCTGCTCGGACTACATCTGCTCATGTTGTGCCTAAGACCACTGCATCGAAATGCTCAGGCAGATCCTTATGTGTCGTGGCGACGTGACGATGCTCACTTACGACTGGGTAGAAGGAGTCGAAAATCCTTTCCCTAATTTCGGTATTCCTCACCGATGCAGAAACTTCGACAAGGTCTTGAATTGGGTTGATGAGCATCGTGTTTTTGTCCCTAAATCCAAGGTGGTCCGCTATGAGGATAACGTGGACCTGCCTTCCCCTCCTTGATTGCAGTCCCGATGTATTCTCCCCAACGAGGCCTCGCGTAAATCACGATATGACAGATGTAGCAGAGCCATTTACGAATATCCTTGCAAAGTCGAATGAAAATTTATCTTTCTGCTGAATAAATCAATATCGACACCATTTGCAAAACATATGACAGTGCCCGCATCGCTAAAGTTTCAAGATTACTTACAGTTTTCCCTGATGGATGATGGTATCGAGGATTGAAATCGGCAAGTGGCTGTCAAACGTTGAGATCATGGGATACATCATGCACGTTTGCTGGTCCGTTATCACCGGTGTCTGACCGAGGCAGAGCAACCATGACATCAAATATAACCACAACCGTAAACATGTCATTAAAAATATGAGTCTAACTTCCTAATGTCCTACCATGTACGTACGTATAAAAAGGTCATAAAGGAATCAGGGAAATGAAAGACACAAAATAACATCACAGCACAGCGATGACGAAGGTGGACTGGCGGAGTAGTAAAATGATAGCGAAATACGGAATGCAAAGTATTAGGGGGTGGAGCTAGACCGGGGTGCAACTTGGAGGGAGTAGGCGAATAGCTAAAGATAAATGCTGATCAAAGTCTTTTGTCACCCAAGCGTAAAATCAACAATATCGCTCTCCTTCGTGAGCATCATACATTGAGTACCCTTCCAACACGGGTCCATCCAATAAGTACAGAAACGCAGTAACTCTTTGCTTGACCCACTCGCTATAGTCGATGTCCGGGGACGGCCCAGAAAAGGAGTGTGAGTGCTACGACACAAGTGGAGACGAGGGTTGTAACCCAGATGGCACGACCCAATAATAATCTCTTCACATACGGCTCGCGGATAGTGAGCGTACGGAACGGTGTCGACTCTGACTGTCCGAGGAAAACAAGGATCGGGTCGAGTTCGTATTGATGTGAGATAAGGAATAAAATTGCCAACGCAAAAGGAATGAAGAGCTGCGGGGCAAACAATCCGTTAGATGCCAGATTACACCAAACAGATGGGACGCACGAAAAATCGCTTTGATTTAGGTCGTACATCGAGAAATATCAGAGAGAAGCCGGCGGCAAGGCCGATCCACAGCACAATGAGACCGACGACGAGTCGGACTAATGCAGACATGGGAGTGAGGTTTCCAAACGCTTTGCTTCTCAGAAAACGTGGAAAAGCATCTTGCTCCATTGCCCTAAAGCAGTACTCCTTCTGGGCATGGAACATATCAGGAATATGTGCCATCATATTCAGGTCGCTCTGTGATTTCGGCTCTTGAGTGCTATTGAGGGGAAATGTGTGTATGCGGAGGGCGGGAGGGAGATAAATTTCATGATTCTCCGGTGAATCTACGGTACCAGCGGGAGAGAGATACCGGAAGAAAATGCGCTCAGCGGATGCGATGAGGTCCATACGACTAATTGCAGCGGAACGTGGAATGACTGTTGGCGCACGCGATGCGCGTTTGAGAGTGAAAAGAGTTGGTGTTTGCACTGAAAGGGAGAAAGGTGTCGTTGACCGTGGTGGATCAATATCTGGACTATTCACAGCAGTTGGAAGGGATGAGGTGTGCTCCTTCTCATATCCAGGCGTTGTAGAACGCTGAAACCCACGCTTCTCGTCAGCAGCGTGAGCGCTAGCGTTTTTCTCCTGGTCATTGATAACCTCGCTTGTGCTCGTCGTACTTCGTTTTGCGGCACTGGGCTGAAGTCCAACGACTGTGCCGTATATGGACCCACGACGGCGTGCGTATTCCCAGTACTGAGGCCAATCTTCTTTGATTGTCCGGCCTGACTTTCGGACATCTTTGAAATATGCCCTGCAAAGGTTCTCGTGCTGCTGGACATCCAACCAGAAGTCCAAGATATCTTCTGCACCTTCGCGTTGGAGAAAAATGCTAAATTTGACATGATATAAGAAATTATTCAAATACTCAAGCAAGGAATAAAGGCACTACTTACTAAAACATGAATAAATCCACGGGTGGTCGCGTCCTTCGGGAGAGAACTTCTGTGAAAGAGGGGAGCCTGTTCTTGCGGCTGTTGAGCCAGTCTTCTTGTTGTCTGTTCTGCTCGTCGTCCATAGTGGCGGAGAGGTCACCGGCAACCTCTTGTCGTCACAATCAGCAGCGAGGGTTGGGTGGAATTGGCGGCAAGACAACCAACAAGATATAATTCTCATGCCAGCAGCCACGCCTGTTTAGATTATTATGTAAGCACCCGTTCCACGAACCGACCCGACGCGGCGTCAGGAAAGCGTTGCAGAAACGTTGTTTGCCTCCATATTGGCTGTGACTTGATCTCGTTTAATTCCTGCCATGTCCGCGTTTGCAAAAACATTGTCTCCCGCTCTCCGCGAAATTCGTATCTTTTGCTGCCAGTCAAACCAAGCTTCGGCGGGCACGCGGTGAGTTTGTAGTTTTTGAGCATAGACCAGTCACTCATATGCTTCATGACCATGTCTGCAGGCAATTTATCTTGTCCACATACCCGGTCATCAAGAAACATAACCCAGACCTCCCCGTTATGATACGGGAGGCAAACGGCACACCTGCGCGGATGTTTGCACGTTTTGGTGCGTGTAATGCTCATGTCCTCGGGCAAATTTATGCATGGCTGTATTTATTTGTATTTCCGCAGAACGTGGAGTTGAGAAACACGTTGAGCTGGACGATCTCTCATCGTCAGATGTGGCTGCTAGTGTTGCACGGATATTGAGCATCTCATAGTCACTATGGTTCAACCGCCCCAGCGTTGTATTCAATTCAAACATTTTCCTTGCCATTTTCTGTCTGACTTTTATATGAAAGAAGCTTTGAGATGTGCACGGGTATACATGCGACACCCAGTCCAATTATGCGGGCTACTAATTTTGTGCAAGGCAGTTACCATTACTTGCCGGGCCGCCAGCTCGGATGTGAATGATATTGTTTGTTGCATGCAAGACGCACCAACTTCGTGCTTATCTGAACTAACTCGGCGGATTATTGGTAGTCTCGTATCAGCCTACAACCAAGTGAGTTCATATTAAAATCCCAACAACCCGTAATTAACTAATGTCCATCAATTTGTTCATAACAGATTTTACACTACCCTCTACTTCCTCTCATTCACTAAAACGCCTTCACCATGCTCTCCAGCATGCTCCACACCAACTTCTCTGTTATGTTCTTTCTTGATATTGCGCAGCAACCAAAACTGATACAGGAGAATAAGGCATCCACATACGACTGCCACCGCAACTGTTACAATAATTGCTGACTCGCTTGTTGTGGAGTAGGTTCCATGCTGTACGCCGTAGATATTGGAAAGCACTGAAATAACACCAGCGAGCGAATTGAGTAGGCCGGGCCTACTCAGAAGATCAATTCATCAATCAATCGACGACATTATACCCCACTCACACAAAGATACGATTCACAATCCAGACATAATTTCTTTGCCATCTCCACCACAACCAGATCATACCGACACTGCCAATACCGGTACAAATCCATGCGATGACATAACTATAGACGTTTGGTAAATAACTCTAGTTCTCGTGGTTTTGATTATCACTCACAGTGGTATATTAGAAACTACGTCCAGCAGTTGGGCTTCCACACCGGCAAGTTGCTGCTGTTGCAAGGATGTGAATGTTCCGGGGAATAAGACAAATCCTGCAAGCAGGATCCACGTGAAGAAAGATGCCATAATGTTGAACATTTGCGGGATATCATCAAGTGCCAAAAGCATATTCACATAGCGAGTCTGTGCATACCCAGCTGGTATATTTGGCAGCGGTGGGCGCTGCGTCGTGTGGTGAAGCTGTTTTGCGGGAATAGGAGGGGGTGGCTCATGATCAGCCTCTTGCGCCTTTGGTGCCAGTTGAGTGGCAGGAACTGTGCGGCCGTAAGGGCGTGAACGGCTACTGGATGGGCTTGGGTTGAGTGAAGGGCGGTTCAAGGCAGAGGGCATGTCAGGAGGTGATACATTCTGATGACTGAACGCAGTAGCCGTTATCTGGTTCTTGGGAGGTGTGCCATTGAGAGAGGTGCGCGATCCGTTCGGTGTAACAGAACTGCCATGACCATACATAGGCTGGGTGACAGTTGACGCGTATCTGTGCGATGCCGCACTTGGGGGTCGCGAATGAGAACGAGAACGATGATGAGTGCTATTATGGGAGCCGTTAGGACTGTGATGAAGGCTATTTTTCTGCATGCCATGGCGTGCATTCTGTATGCCTGCGTGTGCTCCCGGACGTGTATTTTGGGCTGCATTCACACCCTGATTCAAACCCTGGCGAATGCTGTGACTGAGTCCCTGATGTTCCGTCCCATGAAAGTATGGTTGCTGGTGAGCCGAAGTAAAGGCTGGGGAATTTGGCTGGGGAACAGGGAAGCTTGGGGCATAGGACGGGGATATCTGTGGTATAGGGATCACTGAAGGCGTGTTGAGCGCCGTTCTAGATGGCTGTGGCACATCTTGTATCAGGGGTGCCTGAGACAAGTTACTCTGTCTGGAAGGGCTCCGATGATGTGATGGTGAGATAGGGCCCGGAGATAGTGGATCGGAAGGGTTCACCACGGAGCGCACCTCCATCTGTGCAAGTAGAGATCCTGGTGATGGGACGAATGGGTCCCCTACGCGTTCTACTGAGGAGTTTCGTGAGGAGGTCTGGTGGGGGACATTCATAGGCTCTGTCGTCCTGCGCGCTGGTGCAGGCCACGCTGTTTTGAATGGAGGTGCTACGTATGGATGTCCGGGGTCACTTGAAGTCCTTGATCGCTGTCGTCTGTGTCCAGGTGCGCGCTGGCCTGAAGAGTACATCGGCCGGGACATGATATTCGTTAATCAAGAGGAATATGTTGAGGTTGAGGATAAGGAATGAATTCGGACAATATGAACTGCCGTTCTCCGGTTATCTTTGTCTCATCCCACGGGCTGAATAATTATCCAGGGCACAAGAAAGATCAATCGAGGTCCATATTTCTAGTAATGGTCGAATGGTCGAGATCAGTGCGAGGAACTTTTTGAAAGTTGTTGCTGTTACTAGAATTCAAGATTTCTTTGCACAGGTTGCGCACCAAGATCCGACCCAGATATGGGCCACGAGGCCGGGCCGCCGTCGACCGGGCGTTAGTACATATGGGCGCCCGGGTTTGGCCCGTGTCGCTGTATGCTTGTGAAGTCACAAGGGAATGCAATGGCAGTGGCTGTCGAGGTCAACTTACATAACGAACTTTGTGGATTAGTCCCGACGCATGATCGACTTTAAAACCTTAATTAATGTTGAGCGTTGTTAAAACACTAATATTGACTTGCTCAGCGCTCAAGTCTTCCGATTGCCAAGCCAGTATATAGCCAGTGCACCGCTTCCGGAAACATTTGAATCCTACTCGTCTTCTTAGCTGTAACTGTCTGGTAAGATTTTATCTTATCATTTATGACGAGCCTCTTAATGTCCAACATATGCATAGGGTCTATGACCACGAACTGAGTTAAAAAACGGAGCTGTCTCATAGATGCGTGTCATCAATACCATCCAGTTGTGAATTCCTTAGCAACACTCACGAGTAGGTCTCTTGGAAATGGGGATGAGTTGATCAAACCATCCTCGCCCTGACTCCCAGTAAATAGCTTGTCCGCCGGATGCCCGCCCCGAGATATCGTGAACATTAGTTCCCACTGATCATGACACGATTCCTCGATAAATCCAAGACCACGTATGTGGTCGAAAAACTGTCACGATGCAGCGTCATAGTCGTCTGCCCACCTTACACCTGACAAAGCAATCCCGGAGAATCTGGAAATAGAGTGCAATCCAAAGATTCAAGGTCGTCTCATCGAGTCAAAGCTGCCCTTTTGCAATTTTGTTCAGTACCCAATTGTAAGAATAATTTGACCAACATAAACCTTGGTACGCATGCAAACTCGTACAAGGTGAACGAAACGCATTTTTTTGGGCCGACCTCGGGTACAGGCTGCGGGTGGTACTGACATGCTATGCGAAAATCAATCAAGCGAATGCTCTGATGATCTGTAGGACAGCGCAGATGCCACGATGAACAAGGTGCACGCGCTTCAATGCCGAAAGCTGGCACGCAAAAGGTTAGACTTATAGGTAAACGATACAGTGAGAAAACACTCACCATTTGTACAGCCCACTGAGGAGTGATCCTGTTTCACACTGCCTCAGCTTGTCCGCGGATATCACCTGTGCTCGGCTCTAATATCCCCGCTGGGAGATACTCAACTGACGGCCTGCACCAAAGGGGTAGCTGGATGGTCGCACAAGGTTCGAACTTGACGCAGGATTCATGTTGCAATATTTTACGTTTGAGCCGCAGCGGTGCGCGGGACTTCTTTATGGCTAGTACCGCCTGAAAATCGTTTTATTTTTGGCCTGTGGTGTGAGGCAATATCAAGTTGAAGATTGAAGTACGCACCCATTCCAATGCGAAAACCAAGCACTGGGCCAGGCCATCAGGACTTGTGAAGCATCGTTCTTGACAACGTTTCCTGGAATAATTAGTGATGCAAAAGCCAACTGAAAACTTAAAAGTTCAAGTATGAGTGAGGTAGTAAATTATCAGTTGCAAATATCAGTGACCATGACGTTCGGTGCATGGGAGATATAGTATCATGTAGATCATACCAACAACAAGCATGGAGGTACACAGAAAGCTATCACGTAGCTAGAGTCATTCCGTGAGCTTGGATGTTTGTCACATACATCGCCGTCTCATCCAAAATAATGAGACCAGACTTCGTGAACATCATCTCGGCCGTGGTACTGTTCAGGTAAAACTTCCCAATGAGCATGCCTTCCCCATTCCAGACATGAATACCATCGCCGCAGCCGGCATAAACGTTGCCCTCGGTATCAAGCTGAATCCCATCGGGTGCACCAGAATCACTGTAAGCGAACACTCTGCGATTCATGAACGACTGCGTCGTTGGGTCGACGTCGAACTGATAGCTTTAGAATTCGCTTGAGTATCTGATTATCATCGTTATAGGTGGGAAGACTAACATCGTGGCTGGAAAAGTCTGATTTGTCCCGGGGAAGTCTCCAAGAATACCCGTGTCGGTGCTGATGCATTATTCTAAATCACAAATACGAGAGAAAAAAACCAAACTTACACGAATGCAGTTTTGCCATTTGGCGTGAACGCAATACCATTCGGGTGCACAAACTGGTCAGCGACAACTCTGACCTGCCCAGTCGATGGATCAAAGCGGTATACTTGTGATGGTAACATTGGTTCAGGACGGA
This sequence comes from Suillus hirtellus, assembly GCA_016695485.1. Lineage (NCBI taxonomy): Eukaryota > Fungi > Basidiomycota > Agaricomycetes > Boletales > Suillaceae > Suillus > Suillus hirtellus. Next base: position 308,037 of record MU172280.1, on the reverse strand, counting down.
AACCGTTTAGCCACCCATAGCTGGAGAAGCCATTAACATTGGAGATATCATGATCTCATCGATTGCTCACGCGGGATCGGTGAAGAACATGATGTCCGTGCCAGGGAGGATTTTGATATCATTGAGCGAGTTGAACTGTCTGCCCAAGAAGTTGTCCAGAATGACAGTGGTGTTGTAGGGAGGGCTAGGATTGACGCGAACAACAGAAGGCGGAAGCAAAGCACGGCCTGAGGTAACGAACAGAAGGTCTCCCTTGTATGGGCCTGTTCCCCCGTTGACCATTTGGACATTGTCGGAGAGGTTGAGCTGAAAGTCACGATGGTTAAGGCATCAATGATCAAGTGGGAGAGACCCACTGTTTGAATCTGGATATTGACATTTCCAGGCGTAGAAGCCAGCACCATGTCGACTTCTGTCATGTTGATCATGCTAACAATACTGTTGTTATACCAGCCACTATACCCAAGTGCGCCACCGTCATTGCTTGCAAAGAAGACCAAGTTGAGATCTGGAACGTAGATGGGCGCTTCATGGGCAAAAGCAAAGCCAGGATTCGAAGCAATTTCGCGAATGGTGGCAGATGGTCCGGTGACATCGAGGAATGAAGAGTCAAAGACCTGAATGAATGGGGGTGCACTGTTGGTGGGGTTAAAACCAATAAGGGACGAGTTGCGCCATTTTGTGTAGTTTGCTCCCACAACATTGTGTTGTAAAGGGTCGATGTACTGCGAGGGCAGACGTTCAGATGCAATTTAGCACTACACAATTGCCATTGTCGACGCACGAGTGCTCCAGGCGGCGACGCTCTTATGGACGACGCGGCAGCAAGGGCGATAGCCAGAATCGCACCAACTGTTGATTTCGTCATTGTTGATGAACTATTTCCTGGCAAGTCTGAGTTTCTATGGCGGTCAGACATCTCACTTTTAGCATGGTCTTTATAGTACTACCAGGAAGGCTCTGAGTACAGTCCGCATCGGAATGTCAAGGATATCTATTATCAATGGGCTGGCCGGTCAAAGTCAGATGATGATTAAATAATTGATGATTTTTTGATTCTAGCCACAATGTGCCAGCATAACATAAGTTACGTACCGCATGACACCGCACAAGATCAAGAGAAGAGTTGTTTGTTGTTTGGCTTCTTCTTGGAACTATGGAAAGCCGGAGCACCGTGCTCGTCAGGCTCCAAACCATCGGCGGTGTGTTAGAGTCTCATGCTAGTGTACCAAATACAGACAACTATATTTCAAACCTCGCACCTTGATTCAAACACCGCAACTCTTTGGACTGACTGGACCGGGCCCGTGTATTACGTAATACATAGCTAGATACATGGCTTGGCTAATTACAGCTCCGCCCATGGCTAAAGCCAGTCACAAGCTGGAGCCACAGCAACACTAGATGTGCGCATTGATGCACTTGGACTCATCACACTCGCTCTGGATGCTATCTTGCTGAAGATACAAGCTTTTGCAGTAGGCTTTCCATTGCACAAAGGCTCATTCATTATTTAGGATGGTGGAATGGTTGAAAGTATGAGTGAAGTACATAGCATGAATTGCAAATATCAGTGGTCATGTTGTTGGCTGTATGGATGATGTACACTGCTGAGTGCCAAAAGGCTATCACACAGGTCTAAAAGTAGCACCCTATGGCTGACCTCACCACTGCCTCAGTCCAATATCTTTCTTGGTACCTCTTGCCAAGCAATATAATATATCTATAAGGAAACAAGGAGGTGAACAGGTTGTGAGACATGCTTATGACCACCAAAAGAGCTATTAGAGGCACTGTCAATACCTTAGTGACCAAAGCTATAGTTAATATAAGCATCAGAGATTCTGGGTAGGTCTTATACAGCACCTGGCAGAAGCATCTCACACATACCTGTCACATAGGTTAGTCTCCATAGGTTGTATACATATCGCCCCAATGTTTGATGTACATAGGGTTTCAGATGTAAACCATATCTAATTGACATTTTGTGCACCATTCTGATCTCACTGGCATGGACTGTTGCAGTGAAGCTGCAGGTATATCAATGCCATTACAAGAGTGGAGCATCTGAGCAAACAAACCAGGTCACAAATTGAAACATTGCATTATGACAGTTTAGATATAGACAAAAAAATTAGAAAACAAGTGTGATATATGGAGTGATGGAAAAGAAGTAGCATTGGAATGAACATCACAGATTCTCATTCTACAGGAGGTTGTTCTGAATCATAGTCTGCCACTGGGGACTGTTGTTTGTGAGGAGCTTAGGAACAGCCATGTTACCAGGGAAATCAGTGAGGTCCTCCTGGAAATATTCTATGGTATTTTTGGCGATAATGAGCAATAATATATAAGTTTCAATTATGAAACACTTACTGCTGAAACACATTTTCAATTGATGTATGTTGGAAAACAGTACCTTAATGATTGTTCACTGCCTCCTGCTTGACAACTTTGCAAATGTTCTTGAGCAAGGTATCAACAAAATTCCAAAATTTTCCCAAAGTGAAAACAGTGGGCTTGCCATTATCCCCAAAGCCAGAGTTGTCCTCAGCAAGAGCTCTGCTATATGGGGTGGTATCAAGCCTCTCATTATTCTGGTCTACATTGCCATTGTCACCTGAATCTTCCTCCAACTCTCTCATCCCATCAGCTAGTTCACCATTGTCAACAACTCCACTACCAGGAGTTTCTGTGCTGTGTATTTCCTAGCCTTCATCCTGGCCATTCAGAATTTCTTCTTTGCCTAGCATCTCACACTTGATGCTGAGTTTTGGTCCAATTCTAGCATGAACAGCAGTGTGAAGAGATGGAATAAGAAAGGGCAAATAAAGGTCCTTGAGTGGAATGGTCCTATAGTCACTGATACCAATCATAAAGACATGCAAGCAGTGCTGCTAATTATCGCAGGTTATAATAACCATAATGTCTGATCGTAGGATGAAAGTGCATCAAAAATGCAAGCCTGTTCCAATGAGCTGAGTCAACCTCAATGGAACCATGTGCAAGTGATTTTTCCATGTCCACAATGCTCATGCATCTGTGGATAGACATGAGTAGCTGAGCAATCATTTTAGTGATTCTTGAGACAAATTGAGTATCATGTTGCATATCTTGTTCTTCATGTTACCACAAATCGATGAAAGCAGCTCACTAATGATTTTTGCCAATACTGCAGTCAGCTCCATATCCTCAAACAGTGATGGTAGAGCTTTAAATACACTACTGTTGTCTTTTATGAAATTCTGTCGTAGTGTCAGTTCTTGTGAATGAGTTGCCATAACTCAAAGGGGGTCACCATGATGTGGGGATGTGTCTGTCACATATACGGTAATGTTTGGTGACAGTAGACATGCTATCAAGTGATTTTGGAGTATAGACTGCATAGCACAATTAACCTGGTGATTTGTGGGTGGAGATGGCAAAAAAAATACTTTAAAATCTTTGGAGTTTAGCAACTCTTTCAAATCATGGAGAAGAGCAGCCTTTTAGCCTGTATCACTCTTCATCATACATACTTTGAGATTGATGAGCATGTAATAAATTCCTCTGGTCTAAAGGTGTTTCAAAAAGTGAGGATTTGTCAAGTGATATAGCAACTCACATTGATAAAGTCATACAGATCTTTTTCTGAGATGTTGTTCTCCTCAGCCACCTTCTTAGCATACACTTGAGCTGTTTTGTGTGCAAGGGCATAAGGATTGTTGGGTCATCCTGGTCAGCAGCATAATCTGTCCTTTGGTGACATATACCAGTGGTAATTGGCTCATTAATTGAATCACTAGATGAGAGAGAACATGGAATAGCAGAATGTGTTATACTATTGCCAACAGCAGTCAAGCTGTGAGACAATGACATGCTGTCAACTGGAAACATGCCAAGTGGTGAGTGTGCACAAGTGATGTTTCCTATTGCCTGAGAACCACATGCAGAAGGGGCTCATATTCTGCCAAGTTGACTTCTGCTGGAAGTTAAAACACTTCTTTCTCAAGGCTGCAGTAAGTTGATGTCTGGGGCCAACAGACCATCGTTTCTGGAACTCTGAGCCTGTGAATTACCTGAAGTCTTTGAACTTTGAGGATGCACAGGAAAACATAAAATTATAATGATAGAGGTTAAGAAAATGCACAAAACCTAGGGTTGCCAATGATAAATGAACAAGTGGAAAGTCAGAATCAAGTCAAATCATACTAAACTTGCTTAATGTAAATTTGGTAAACTCAGAGCACACATTGAAACTTTTACAAACCAAGCTTGATAAAACAAAGTGCAGCAGAGAAGGCAAATAAAATAGCATTGAGTATATGATTAGTATTAAAGGTGTGAAGGTGGAAAAAATATGAGTACATGATAGTTAAAAAAAACATGCAAATGTGATTGTCATCCATGTCTACATCCTTACCTTGACCATGGTGTTCTCAAACTAATAGTTACCAACATTGGTAACCAAGCCTCACATCTTCTTAAGGCCCAGCTAGTGGATAAGCATAACAGAAACACTCTTGAAAAGACTTTTTAACTAGCAGAACTGCAGGGAATTTGTGTGGAGGTCCAGCACACAGAATTGTTCTACTTTAGAACAGTAAGAGCAATGGTCTGAAAGCTACCCTGCTTGAACCTATGAGTGTTAGTGTGTTGTAATTGAGGTAGGCTTGCTTACATGACTGCTATTGGTAATAAAAACACTGTCAATGAAACAGAAGGGATTTGAGATACACAGTTCACCTCTGCTTGAGAACAGCAAGAGCAGTGGTCTGAAAGCTATCCTGCTTGAACCTGTGAGTGTTAGTGTGTAGTAATCAAGACAGGCTTGCTTACATGACTGCTGTTGGTGACAAAAGCACTGTCAATGAAACAGTAGGGCTTTGGGATGCATGGTTCACCTCTGCTTTAGAACAGCAAGAGCAGTAGTCTAAAAGCTATCCTGCTTGAACCTGTGAGTGTTAGTATATAGTAATTGAGGCAGGCTTGCTTACATGACCGCTGCAAGTGACATAAGCACTGCTGAGGAAACTCTTCAATTGTCCTCATGTCTTTAAGTAGAACCAGGAGGCAGGAAGTAGGAGTTTGGGATGAGCAGTTCACCAGGAAGGATACCTGGTGCCATGCAAATGTTTGAACCTGATGCTATGGAAGCTGACTGTGCATGGATGAGGCATGTGTCTGCACTTAGATGATAGCCTGAGTAAAGATATGGAGCCAGTGGCATTGGTAGTGGATAAAGATACAGTTATGATAAAGAAATATATGATTGCAGTGGAGAAAGGTATGGTTGTGGTAGAGGAACATATTGTGGTGGCAGATAATGTGCATAAGGTAAAGAGGAGTAGAAGTATTGGGGCAGAGGAGGGTATGACTGCATAAAGTGGCCCTGGCCATGCTGATCAAAAGCAGCAGTATTAGATTGAACCACAGAATTTTGCTAAGCAGATGATGATGACCTGTAAACAACTTCAAGCTGATGGAGATACGACAGTACAGCATTCTTGCCCCATGTGCTGGAGTTACTTGCTCTTGCTTTTGATTTTGTGGCAGTCCTTGGTTTGACAGAAGGTTTATCAAAGGCTGGAACTGGTGTAGAAAATTATGCCTCTCATTGTTGGATATAGCACTTTTCACTGGGGAGTACATGACATGAACTTACAGCACCACTCTGTGTGCTATCTGCAGCTATTCATATATGAGGCGCAGCTTTCCCACACAACACATGCCATGTGTGCACCATTCCCATGCTTCACGATGTATATGCATGCACGCTTTCCCATGCTTGAGTGCCCTATAGTGCCAGCCATTAGAAAGCATCCATTCATTGTCTACCAAGCTCTCTAGTGCATATATTTCCATTTCCATTATTAGCATATCGTTCCACCTTTATTTTTATCATGGACCCTTACTATAGATATCTTTACATACCTTACTTGGAAGTGCTTCAGCTCCACATGACAGTGCTTAGGCGCCATACTTAAGTGCCAGCAGTACATACCATGAGGAGGGGACTTTCTTTCATTTCACTTTTCACTCACTAGACCTTACTTTACTTTACTTTCCATCCACTATCTACCTAACAGAACACAATAGAAATCTATTCCTTTACATCTCACACTCTCACATCTCATATCTTGCATCATATCATCACTTAAGTCTTGTCTCTCTATTGTTTCTGCATACATGCATGCACTTTCCTATGCTTTGCACTAATATGCATGCACCTGTGCTTTCTCATGCTTCGCTTCAGTGCATATCACTAGATCCTTGCTGCACTTGCTTCCCCTTTAGGGTCGAATGCACTTGTCATCTCAAGTATAGCAGACTAGGCAATGTGTGACCTATAACATTTATAGATACAGTCAGGAGCCTCATTCATGCCTCACAGTATTGTTGTTTCTATACTGGTTTTGAGTTTAAGTCCAAATCTATTCCTCTAACCATTCCTTTCTTTACAGCTTCAAGTGTTGCATCTTGTGAGACATGTCTTAGGATGTGATGGGCTTTGGAAATGGTATATTTCATTCTGGCTGTATTTGCACTATGGGTTGCTGATGATATGATTCAATATAGTCCATCTATCTGTGGGATCTCAGCTATAGTCCTTTGCTCTGGTACTGGGGTAAGTATCTTGCACATCTTATCTTTGAAATATACTGCAAAACCAGCTGTGGTGATTCTGTTGGCCAATATCAGCATGAACACCATCTTTGGCATATATAGGGTGTCTTTGAGGGTTACAGTGGTCTTCTTCATCCCACAAGGTAAGTCTATCCTTATATTCCCTTTTCCTTTAGTGCTGATGGTAGAACCATCTGCAGTGTGCACATCTTGTGCTTCAATGGAGGTGAACGTTATGAATTTCAAACAGTCAGGGCAGAAATGGGACATTGTGCCTGAATCAATAATGGCTCCACACATTTCTGCAAGTATGCTGATCTTCTTTGCCATGTTTGCTAGATCTGACATGACAAAGGCATAATCATTGGCTCTTTCGATCTTGTCTGCCATATTAGTGGTTTGTCTTGGCACCTTTCTACCTTGTCTTGGTCTCTGACCTTCTTTCCCTCCACCAGCTTGCCAGAAATCAGATTTGTAGTGACCTTTCCTGTTATAATTGAAGCGAGTGATGTCATCATTCTTGCTTGTCAAGGTATGTCCTCTTAGCATATTTGTCCTTGCTGTAAATGTGCTATTATTCCCTTTCTTCTGTGTCTTGGGATTGTTTATCTGCTGATGTTTATATTCTTCTATGATAATGTTTATCAGCTTATATGAGGTAAGCAGTTGCTTCATTATGTGTGCTACAGCATTTATTAATGATAGGATTGGTCTGTAGGATTCTGGCAATGATCCCATAATAATTGCATAGTAATCTCTCTCATCTATGCTTACTCCCATTCCTGCTAATGATTCTTAGATCCTTAATAGGTCTTCAAAATGCACCTTCATGTCTCTGCCTTCCTTGCATCTGGTGTCCTGGAGTTTCTGTTGCAGATCTATCTACACCATCTCCATCTTGCCTTTATGGATTCAGCATACTTCTGCCCATATTTTCAAGGCTTCCCTGAGGTTCTGGATGCGCAACAATAATCAGTCTGAGACTGTACTAAATATGTGTTGCTTGACAAGTGAGTCCTTCTGTTGAAACTTGTCTTCCTTCTTCTTCTGTTCTTCAATCTCCATTTGGATAGCTACTGATTTATTTGGCTTCAGTGCTTGTCCTTGCAAGTCGATCTCGAAAGGTACAGGTTCCTTCATCCTACCATCAAGATAGCACATCAAACCTCATGCTCATATCACCATTTAAGCCCTTTTCTTATAGGTTATCTAGTTCATTCCATTGTCAGAGAGCTGGAGGATATGATATAGTGATGAGGAGCTGGGAAGCATCATATCCATGGTAGTAGTAGGGCTCATAACTTGTAAACTTTAGTGTAGATTTAAATGAAGACTTTGAGATAATTTAATAGACTGAATCTTTATTTAAAATAATGCTACAGTATATATAATAAGGTACACTAAATGTAAGTACCCGGTCTGTGTACAGTATAGGACTAACATTTGAGCCAAACAGCTACCACACACTCAATATTCATTTATCTACCCATCAGATAGTGCAGACATATCTGGAATACATGAATCTTGTATACTGTTGAGTAGAAATGAAAAAAAATAATGCATGCATACTACAGGTCAAAAACATGCCCTCTTTTAGCACCAATTAATGCAGTGAGAAGAAATGATTCAACTATTAATATCAGAAATCCTGTCAAATCAATGTTTTATATCTATAGTACAGTTTAAGTAGGATGAAATATGTCTAATGCACAATAATGTGCTGCCACTGGAATTCCAGACAAGGGTCTCAAAATCTATTATTGAAGTGTTTATCAAGACAAACTAACCCAATTTGGATTTTCATTTCCAGAATCAACAAACACTGTCCTGCAGTCACTCTTGGGTTGCATCTCGCATATCTCAGTCATGGTCAGATGTCCAAAGTCAGTCACAAGAAAAAAACAGCTTGCTAAGCAAGAGCAAGAGATTGCCATCACTCAAGCCATCAATGAGTACCATGCCAAGCAGAGAAAAGATGAACTTACAAAAAGCCTCTGTGCCATCTGTCAAGAAGTCCAGGAGAAGTATTAGGCAGAAACTGGGAAGCCAGTGGTTATTGACCACATGACTGTCTTGTGTCAACTTGCAGGGAACAGAAGCAGTGCCAAATATATGGCAGAGGAAAGAGCATGGCTCAAACTGGAGGCAGAAAAGGTGGTTGAGTATTGTCTTGAATTTGGATGTCGTAGATTTCCAATTGGTCATTGTCAACTCAAGGAACATGTTGATGCCATTCTACGAGTACAACTCAAGAAAAAGTTTCCAGCTTGAGGGGTGGGCAAGAATTGGACTGACTGGTTTGTTAAGAAACACATGGACAAGCTTGGCAGGTTCTGGACCCAATCTCTTGACACTGCTTATGGTCATGCTGTCAATCCTACAACTCATGATTAGTAGTTCACACTACTAGAAAATACTATGATGAAACTGGGTATAGAAGAAGATTGCATTTGGGCAGCAAACAAGACTGGATTTCAGCCAGGTAGTAGAAACAAGGAGCACATTTTTGGTCCTTCTGGGGCTAAGATTCAGTACCAACAATGAGACGGAAATTAAGAGAACATTGTTGTTATAGTCACAATCTGTGCAGATAGCATCAAGATACCACCCACTGTCATATACAAGGGTACAGCATTTGGAACCCAGTGGCATCACAATAACAATCTGGAAGCATTGTAAGTACTTGCAATCATGCATGTTGTAAAGTTACTCAAATAACAAAGGGTTGCTCACTCAACAAAAGGCTGGCTGGATGGAGTCATTGGTCAGCATTGGATGAAGGATTTTGATAAGAAGACCTGTGAAAAGGCCAATGGTTGTCCCCAGCTGCTTCTTACAGATGGTTACAACTCTCATTATACAGAGGCTTTCCTGTCCTATGCACATCAACAGAACATCCATGTGTTATGTTACCCTGCACACATGATATACATATTTACCAGGGGCTTGATGCGGCTGTGTTCAGTACACTCAAATGCTATTGGTCAGAAGAGCAGGACAGTTTTGAGCACACTACTGGACAAAAAATTACCAAAAAGAACTTTATCCAGGTGTATCAAAAGTCCACATCCAAGCTGTAACCCCTGCAACTATGAAAGCAGCTTTCAAGAGGACTGGTGCATGGCCACCAAACCATAATGTCATTACACATAACATGATGGCCACAAGCCTCATTACTTCAAACCAAGGGCATCTACTATTGCTGCAGTCTAGTCCAGTACAAGTTCTTGTAGATGCTATTCATCAGTATCAAAATTCACAATCAGTCGAAAATAATGAGACAGATACCACTGAAGATCCCTTCTGTTCCTCATCAACTCAAACACCAAATAGCTTCTTCAAGTCACTTACCCACATATTCCCAAATGATGTTGTCACTAGCTCATCCACCTCTTCTCCACTTAATAACCTCTCTTGCACAGTCATGAATTCCCTAGCATCAACATCAGCATCTTTCCTTGTATTGAGCAGTCCATTGCACTTGTCATCACAATTTCCTCACTATGTTCCCATATATATCTCACCTTCCCATAAACAAAAATCAGAACTTCCTGACTTCAAACCTGAATCACAGAGAGAACAGGTACTTCAGCAGAGACTAGTAGTAGCTTATGAATAAGAGACTGCACAGAATGCAATCATGAGTGGGATGCAGTCCACAATAATTCTACAGGGGATGTACTGTGACTCATTACATAGGCAACTCGCAGCATAGGAAGAGTCAAAGAACAACTCGAAAAAATGTGAAAAGTTGATGGGTAATGGCTTACCTTATTACCTAAGTGGAGATGCTTTCTACATGTGAGTCATCAACCATGGAAAAGCAGCAGCAGATGAAGAAATGGCCAAACAGGCTTGAAAAGAGGGAGAGAACAGCATGCTGCAGGTTTGGAGGAGTGGAAGAAGGTGAAAGAAGCAAGAAAGCAGCATGACAGGAAATTAACAGAGGAGTATCAAATGGAATTGGAACAGTGGAAGGAGGAAAAAGAATGCGCAAAGATGAGTGGCCATTAGAAAATTGACCTGAACTTGATATAACCGGATATAATTGGTAAAATGATATCAAAAATCCACTGAATTATATAAGATTATATACAAAGATAAAGCTTGATACAAGCACAATAAATAGCTATTGAATGAACAAGGGTTGCAAGAAAACTGACAATCTGATGTAGACATATCAAGTCTTACAATTGATTGCAAGAAAACCAACATTCTAATGTTTGAAATATCAAGTCTTACAATTCATTGATAGAAAATCAACATTATGATGCAGATATGTCAAGTCTTACAATTGTATCAACAATTTTCTATCAATTGATCATCACTATCAACACTTGTAAGATATTGCACTAGCCATGTCACATAACAAATGCTTATGTAAGTCTGAGTTTGAAAGTTTTCACCAACTTTGATACTTGTTGTTTCACCATACTCACTTCTGGCTCTTCAAGCCAACATCCAAAGTTTCCTTCCTTTTTATCCTCTCATAGTGGTACCTCTGGCCTTCTATGGTGGTTCATCCTCCTCCCTAGCTCCTCCTTGGCCCTGGTCCCTCCCTGGTCCCTCTTGGTCCTCCCTGGTCCCTTCCTGGTCCCTCCTGGTCCTTCCTGGTCCCTCCCTGGTTCTCCCTGGTTCTCCCTGGTCCTCCCTGGCCTTTCCTTGTGGTATCACTTTTTTTCCTTGAGTCAGGTAACTGATATCTCCCTCTTTGATTGTTGTATCATCTCTCTCTACTCTCCTGTATTAGTATTACATGTATATACCCTAATACCAATCAAAATTTGATTTTATTTATAAAATGATAAAATGAGTATAAAAATTGAAACTTTTTCATAATTTCTTGTCAATTTTATTTGAAGTTGTCTGGCATTATAAAACTTTGTCAAGGATGGCAGATATTTGCAATATGTATCATCATTGTGTCTTTGGTAGTTTTCCCCAGTGTAGTCTAACTGTTTAAAGCTTTGTAAAGCTGGGTGCAATTATGATGGATATTATATCAATTTTATGCTAGATAAAGCTTTATAATGCTATGTTATTCTCAGATCAATTGCCTGATAATGGAGAAGCATTGGCTTGTGTGGAAAAAGCCAATACAAGGTAAGTTGGAAGTGCCATTAACTAAACCAGTAGTTGCAGAGGGCACTGTAGGTGATGAGCTTGATGTCAGCAAGGATAAGCATGAGAATGCCAGTGACAAGAATGAAGAGGAGTAGGAGATCATTATGATATGATAGTCACTTGACAGTACTCTCACATGCTATAAATCCATATTAGGGCTGGCTTAACTGGTGAAAAAGACAGATATCAAAACATTCTACTGATTCTTGCACCATGCACACATCACTTATTTGATTTCTCTATAGCATTGCATTAGCATGGTCATCATATATCTAAACATAACTGCTGAATCAAAATCTGAATTTACATGCAAATGCTTACTAGAGACAGCCAAGAAAATTTACTGGCTCAGATGCTGGTCCTATACTGTATATGTAATCGTAGACTTATCTATGGTCCATGAGTTGATGACAAATCTTGTCTGTTTCAGACATTACTGGTTTATTAGTTGTTTCCTATATTGTTTATCTATGTACATATTACTAATCCTTCCACTCTTGTACAGTCATCATGTATGACCAAGTCCAATATCATGGCCATGGTGATTTTCCTGTGCTTCCAGATGACACTCTTATTCCATTCCTGCCCCTTCAACACTTTGACTATGCTGACCAAGCTACATGGGCCTTGCTGATGAACTTGAAGGATATTGAAGCATGGCTTGTTGATCAGGTGAATTGCCAAATGCAGCTGTGGACATGGGGACACAATATATTTTGGCTTGCTTTCATTGTGGTATATCCATCATTCCCAGAGGGCTCATGACCAAAGTGGGATTCCCAAATTCCTTTGGAGAGTACATTCATTGAGTAGTAGTTAGAACAGTCAGATGATGTCACTACAATGGAGGATCGAGGTGCTATGAATGTATTGCCCAACATCTGGGCTGAGTTTCGTAAATATGCTGCTCTATTCTTTCCTCATCCTCTTGTTGCTTCTGATTGACTCTAAGATGCTTGTCCTCTTGGAGTCTTAGTCTGTTAGATACTTATCAATACATATTTTGTGTATATACTACAGTACAGTGCTTATTTGCAATGCATACCTTGTTGCACTCTTTTAATTGACCCAATCACATCACCAGGACACCTCAAAGAGATTTAAAAGAACCACCTGTCTGTCAATATTTAAGTATGCAAAGGAATTAACAGTGAGCATCAGTAAATTACCAGGCTCTGTCCAGATCTGTCCAGTGCACCATATGTACAGCTTGGTCCCTACTAGCTAGTTCACCACAGTAGAACTTTTCTCTGTCAACTTCTGCACAGACACTCACAGACCTGCCCAGTGAGGTTTTGAATATAACATTTTTCTCTATTTGTCTGTACAGATCTGTCTATGTTTGTGCAGGCACTCACAAACCAATCAGAAGGTGGCTTACTTGACTCAGATACAGTAACAAACAAATAATGATACATTCAATCAGCAAGAAACACAATACTAGTAAATGACAAGCAAAGAGACAATATAAAAATGATGATTAACACTACAAAAATACTGCCAGAGAACTCAATCAAGTTGGAGGTGCAGGTGGTAATGTTCTGACATATCAATGCCATCAAGTTTGGATGCCTCCACCCTGGATACATTCATTAGGGCTGAACACAATGTAAAAAGATTCCTTACCATCCAATCTTGACCCATTCATAAAGCTGCACCAGCTTTGGACCATGATACAGGTCTTTCATGACATCGTCAAGTAGTGCAAGCATCAAATGAAAAATGGACTCATATTCCTTGAAAGTGAATTTTGAATAGCACTTGCCATTACCATTTTTCTTGAGGCCCTAGAAGATGCAATGAAACTGAAACAATGTGTCAGAACATTGACACATCAATATCAAGGACATACTGCCATACAAATGAGAGCTAAGCATTTCAGTGGGACCTCCTTCTAGAAAATGGCTTGTCACCTATGAGCAATGCAATAGGATCCAGTATAGAAGAATAGGATGATACCTTCAAGAAGCGCAGGATGCATAAAATTTCTGGTTTTCTGTCATATCCCATAATATCCACGCTTCTCTTCTGGACTTTGGACCCTTAGATCTGATCCGGTCTGATGCATAGATCCACTTCCATTCTGATATAGATAAGCTTCCTATTTCATTTCCTGTTCATATAATGTTACACACAGCCTATTTGGTATTTCCTTACTTCCGTTGTTTCGGCTATATCTATTACTGGTATGATTACTGATCCATTTATCTATGTTCATTTCCGACTTGTGATTGTTAGCCTTTACATATGCTTTCTACATAGCCTCAGATACTGCTTACTGATTTTTTCGTTATGTCTACTAGTATATAAACTTGTGTATATGTCTTGTAGTACCTCAGTTTGAATATCATCTTAGTTTGCCCTCTTTCTGTCCTCCAGACTTGAGTCCTTTTTACTCTTGTCATCCTCTGAGACTTCGAATAGATTCCGATAGTCTATATCCTTGGCTCTACCTTCAGGTAGTCTATACTCTGTTAGTTTCTAGTTCGGATACTTCCGGATTAGCCTTATACACATTTCTGATACCCAGAAGACATCCGGATATACTATGATACTCATCCAAACCTTCAGACACGTTATCATTAGTACTTTGAAATAAGGGACAGTACTTGGGAAAGGGGCACAGCATACAAGCTGAGGCCAAAGTTCTTCAGATCTGATCCTACGAGAGTACGACCTTAACATTTTCCCTAATTCATCTAGTCCATAGTGCAGGAATCTACCACTGTCCAGTAGTTCTGCAGTGGCAGCTTCAACCCCAGCTGCACACTCTTAGACCAGAATGTCAGCTGGCAGCACAAGACCATATGTCAAAGGTGTAATAGAGATGATGATTTTCTTCAGATCAGAACACCAGGTTGCCAAGTCATTGTACAGCTAGAAAATTAAATTAAATATGAGGTGTATTACAAAATAAACACACACCAGCCTTGCCATGTCAGGCTTGTGAGCAGGCCACACCTGGTAGACCTCAAGTCAGTAGAATATCTTGAGGGAAATAGTATCTTACCAGCATCAACTTATTGGCCACTTTTAAGCCATTGCACAAGAGAGGCTAAGAGCAACTCTGTGATTGAGACCAGCAGGTCATCAACAAGGCTTGGGAAAGGGTTCTCCAACACCTGCTGTGTATGACACTCCACCTTCACATCCTCGAAAAAACTCTTGCAGCATGAACTATACCAACCAAGTTGGGTAGCCTTAGGCCCTTCACCATCAGATTTGGATCCATCAACCACCTTTGACTTCCATTTTGATTTTGATTGCCATTTCTGTTTATCTTTCACCTTTGAGTTGAAGGTATCTATCTCAGCAGCATGAAGAAGCTCCAGGAGAGTGGGATCAGGAAGTTAGGGATGGCCATTTCTCTTGTGGTGAAGCTTCAAGATGTTCTTCAGCTTGAATGGGAAATTAGCAAACTCCAACAAATCAGTGAGCTCATACCTTGGGGGTATTCTCTTGATCCATTGTTGTGGCATCATCACTTGATTCCTCACTCAGATCACTACCAATTGCCAAAGTATTCTCAGCAACTTGGTCTCCTTTATTGCAAGAATACTGAAATTTGTGATTAGTTGGAAGAGTGACTACCACCCGAGATTGAGGTGAAAGCTCTTCTTCTAAAAAACCTGCAGCTTTTCAGCTCAACCTGAATAAAAATAGGCAAGAACATACTAGGGTGTGTACTATGATGCCCACAGACTTCTCCCCAGCCCATTTCCTCATCTCTACTGCTTTCATCTAAGCCAGATGAATCATCCTTAGCCATGTCTGACTGTTCCGACTCCATACCTGGCGGTCCAGTTGGCTGGAGGGCAGGATCTAAATTCTTGCAAAAGTTAGTGTCTGATAGGACCATGATAGTTGAAGTAGTGCTGAGAAGTATAGGATGTCTGATGCTAGTAGTAGTAGTAGTAGTAGTAGTATGATGAGTATTGGAACCAGAAACAGAACATTGGGACATGTTAAAATTGGGATCAGGCAGGGTGTGTGTGGCCTTGGCTGCAGCCATGAAAGAGTTATTCAACACCTAAAGATCTGGTTCCATGCTCAGGGGGGACAATTAGTGGCGAGAATCTGTATCATCTGCCAGCTTCCTATTGTGAAAAAGTAGGTTGAGGCTGCGACAACTTGAAGGCTGCGACAGAAACAATAGGAGTCTATATATAGATTAATACATGATCATTCATGTGTTGAAAACTTACCTTGGTTTTCTTCAAACATGATCTGGAGGTTGTAACATTCACTTCTTGCGAAGGGCTATATGATGGAGGGGGCTGTCTCTTCTGCATGTCTCATTAGTATTTTTTAATACAAACAAAAGAAAAGGAACCTTGGAATGACTCTTGTGAGATGGTTCTGGGGTGAGTGGGTTTGCAGGAGCATCCAGATTAAGGGAAGTGGCACCCTTTGATTGGCTGGTCTGCAATGGAGCATGCAAGATAGCACCTATTTTCTCCAATTGAAAACCTCTACCTGCTGTCCCTGCACCTGCATGTCCTGTTTGTTGAGGATGCTGTGAGTTATCTTGATTGATAATCAATTGAGACTGAGCACATGCTCTCTTTGCCAGAGCTGCTACTCCTTCCAGCACCTTTGGATCCAAGTCCATAGCTTTACGCTTTGATCTCTTCTTATGGCTTCCAGGCATGACTAGGCAAAGAGGCAAAGTAAGCCACCATACTGACAGTTTAATAACACTCACTTTTTAACTCCAGCCCTCCATTGCACCTTGAAAAGCGCTTAAAATTTGCTATGACTAAATGCATCTTAAAGTGTGCCAAATGTAATACAGCACAGCTTTATGTTACTAATGGGATTGATAAAAAGTGAGCTAAGCTAAGTTTATGAGTAGCACCTCCCTTTGTCGAATTCATAGCCAATTGTGAGCATCAAAGTTGTCTGACAGAGTGAGTCAAACCTTGTGTGGGAACAATTTAATTGTACATGTAAATGTAAGTACTGGACAGCTTACTTATGATATCACGACACTTTGATCATTGGTCTCTAGTTTACTACTACCATCTGTTCATCTGCATAGTAACACTCTGAAATTCATTGTTACTCACCATTCTCCCAGCAAGTGTCCAGCACCAAGGAGGGTATAACTATGCGTGAAGGTATGAGATGATTGTGAGTGTAGTCAATGTAAGTTAAGGAGTTCTGGTCTGCTTTGGCTGGGGTATAACTTCCATTGTCCAGCCCATGTGACCAGGAATAATGTTATGTTCTTTATTTGAATATTTGTTGAGATGATCATCCTGATCATCACCCTCAAGGTCACTTGTGTTTCTCTTTTTTGGAAGTCCCACAATGACCTCCTTTGCAAACAGAAGCTCAGGCGAAGGCTTGTCCTTTGGAAGCTGAGTAAGATGTGTTTCCAACAAATTGAGGACCTCCTGGAACATGACTGCACTTGATGGTCTTTTGTTCCTTATAAATTTGTACCATTGCAGCACAAGTGGCAGCAGCATCTTGAAGTAGGGGTGGGATTGTTTCTTGAGTTTGTGTGCATTGGAGTGGAAAAAAAAATGTAGTCTTTGCATCACTACCTGCTTCTAACATGTTGAAGGACCATACAAGTGGTAGCCACTCTTGGCACCTATCAGCTGAAAGGTCATGTCTAACTCCAAGGGGACTCCTAAATTCAATACAGATGTGTACAAAGATGTAAAAAAGCAACTCAGAATTGTCATGATAGTGATGTAGGATAAGGGGAGGTGGTTTTGCAAGGGAGAACATGGCAACCTTTGCCCTCCAGCTGTGAACAGATGTTGCAGGATCACTGATGGCCTCTGAGAGCTGCCATAGAAGTGAACGTGACATGAAAGGCAATGTGCCCTAATGTTTTCTGTGAGCACATTGAGTCTTGTAGAGATAAATAAGTACTGACCGTCCCACCAATGGTGTATTTTTGACCCACATCAATATGCACAGCAAATTCCCAATTGATTAAGAGTCCATGTGTACTATCGCCATCATCCTCAATCATAGCATTGTTAAGACTACAGTCATGGTGAAGAATTCCACAATCCTTGACTGCTATCTGTTGAACTAAGAAATATGCCAGTGAACTTGACAAGATGGACTGGATATAAATAAATATGTACTTTTGACAATGTCCCAAAGACAGCTCACCAACTCTACTTTTGTCCAGAATGCATGCAAAGGTCATGCACAAGGCTTTCAAACCAAACGAACATGCATATGAGAGGTGCCCTTGATACTTCCAAAAACTTTGTATTGATAATTCATTGTTTTATCCACCTCACTGGGCACAATCTCAATAAGCCAGTATTCAACTAGTTCTGGCATGCCACAGATCCCTTGCATCTCCTCCAGCATCTTAACCTTATTCAATACAGCTTCTTTATTCTCAAGGACTCAATGATCCTTGATGATGTATTCTACATTACCCCTCCTAGCTAAATAGAAGACCATGCCATGCCCAACAAGCCCCTGACTAGAGGATATAACTTCGAGGATGTCATAAGTGTGATTGTTTACTATAATCCTGCCAATTGGGTCCATAAAAGATGTATGAAGAGGATCTTCAGGTATTTTGAGCTGAGGGGTATTAATAGGGGCATTCTGCTTTGAGTGTGAGCTTGAGTTTGAGTTTGTCTCCATGTCTAAGTCAATCTCTGAGTCAGACTCAGGTGTGTCGATGATCATTTTGGGTCCAGTGGCATCTTTCTGTGAGCTGTCTGATTGGTCTCATGGGGCTTGTTGGCTTGTAGAAGGGTGAAAAATTGTATTTTTGAGCTGAGCTGGGTGAAGTGTCTTCATGAATATGCTAATCAAAGGATCGTACCCAATATACTCAAGACTACTGAAGACGACCCTGGACAGGATGTGGACATAATGGTTTGGAGCATTGTCAATATGGATGGGAGGTGTTACAACACCACCTGCATGATCATACATGTGAACTCACAATTTGCAATATTCATTGGTGAGGGAGAAGAGTAAGACAAACCGCCTCCAAGGTTGGCATCTCAAAAGAAGGTAAGCTTTGCTGTCAATCATTTTTGCAATTGTCCCTGTAGTTTTGTACAGTTGTGACATCAACTTGCAAACTGCCTTAATCATGTCCCACCAAGCCTGCACATTGTCCAACAATGCAAGGTCTGGCTTCTGTGAGACTTCTTGATCCTCTACAGGACATGTAGAGTTCCATGCACTCCAAGTGCAAACTACTGCTCTGCTGTTTGCTGCCATAACTTTATTTTGCTTCCTCTTAGCAACAGTAGCACATGTGGCATTGAAGAATGACAAAAAGATGTCTTCCAACATATGTGGTTTTTTGCTTGTATCTTTGTTGGTAGTGTCTCCCTCTGAAGGGTGCTCTTGAGTTGATGGGTTCTCAGCACTCTGAGTACCCCCACTCCCAGACTTGGTTGCCTCACCACTCTCCTTTCCATCTTCATCCTCTTCAAGATCAGGTAACTGAATGATGCTGGACTCATGGTGTGATTTTGGAAGCACCCAATTCCATCTATAGTTCTTATTGTCATATAAGGGAACCATGGACTGTTCATTGAGGTGAGCGAATTTATTGTGTAGTCTGGTGTCATGATGACAAATTTTATGTAATGGCATCTGGAGGTCTGTAGCATCTGGGACTGCAAGTGTGAATGTCCTGAAAATCTGTGATAACATGTAACTGAGGGGCTGGTCAACATTGGCTGGTTCTTCTTCTATGATCAAGCAATTGAGCTCAAGATTGGTAAGTTTGTCCAGTGTAGGCACATCACTGACACAGGGAGCTGATATTAACAATGCCAACTTTATCCAAAGTCTACAGTTTTGCTGTGTTCTGCAGGTGCCATGACAGAATATCAGAAAAAAGTGACAATAACATTCTACAGCACAATGGAATCTCCAACTACATATTATGTATCTTTTAGCCTACAAAAGTAGTGCTTATAAAGTACAGACTTGGTGCAAGTTCTACTTGTATAATGCAAAGAAGGTATGTTTGTCCCAAAAATAATTTAATCAAAACTCCATAGCATGCTCCATGCTATTATATGCAGTGAGACAGGTGTCCATAGTGACACCAAGATGTGGAATGAGATGGACAGGTGTTCTAAGCTGTGAAACTGGAATAATATCACCCATCCACTATAGAAACAACAATACTGCAAGGCACAAATGAGGCTCCTGGCTGTATCTATAAATGTTGTAGGTCATGTGTTGCCTAGTCTGCTATACTTGAGACAACAAGTGCATTTGACCCTAAAGGGGAAGTAAGTACAACAAAGATCTAGAGGTATGCACTGTAGCAAAGTGTGAGAAAGCGCAGGTGTGCGCAAGGTGTGGGAATACACACATGTATTAGCATGAAGCATGGGAAAGCACATGTGCATATGTGGAAACTATAGAGAGACTAGACTGAAGCATGCATGCATATCACGTATTGCACAGAAAAGCTGCACCTCATATAGAGATAGCTGTGGGTAGCACACAGAGTGGTGCTGCAAGTTCATACAATGTACTCCCTAGTGAAAAGTGCCATATCTAGTAATGAGAAGCATGAGTCTCTACACTGCATACCATTAGAGTGCTTCACTCTTCTCAGTATATGCAACTGAGTGGTGGGATCACATTTACTACTGGAGATATTGAACCATTGGACATAAGTTAAGTATTGATCATCCTATGCCCATTGTGTCCCACTTCTGCCAAGAGGCCAAATGATGAGCCTAATCTGGGCAATGGAGTGTCCTGCAGAGAGTCTTTGTTAGCTAAGTGAATTAAAAGACAGAATTAACATACCTGAGAGACTGCTGGTAGGCCAGGAGTGCCCTGAGCTAGTCTAAACAATGACCATATCATAATGGCCCAAGGTCCAAGGGCCACTAGGTGGTGTGCAATTAAGCATTTGAGTAGGTTGGATATTACTGAAATCATGAAACTCAGTCTCCTGCAGATGGACTTTGTATCACACTTGAACCTTGTCAAATGGAAGGTCAGTGTCATGTGCAGCCCTTCTAGGACCACCTATTGAATGGATGTGATTGCTGTAGGTTGCCTCACAGTGAAGGAAATTGGTGGTAGCTGGTCACAAGTCAGGTAGGTCGAACATAATGGCAACTTCATTAATAGTAGTATTCTTGATTGATGGATCATAAGCTGTTATAACCCCTTAAATGAATTAACACAGAGCAGAGACTAGGACTCAAACAAAGGTTATCACAACAAGAGGAGAGGACAGCAGGTACATCTTGGATTGCTCACTTGGAGATACAAGAGGTTTGAACTAAAGAACTACTGACTACAATGAGCTACCTATATACATATATTGAAACTGAGACTGAAACTGAGACTGAACTAACTAATCAATCAGAATAATTAAAGGTATCATACGATTCTATATATAACTATGATGTCATGACATATGCTGCAGCTGCAGTAAGACTCTGGAACATTCCAAGAGTGTTGCAAGGCATGATGTCAACATCTTCGGCATTGTCCAATAAGTCATGTGACTCTGGTAATTCTACAATAGATGCAGTAATAGGAACTTCTTCAACAGTAAACATATTTTTAGGAACAGGCGCTATGACTGGGTGCTTAAAGGACTTAGAATTTAGGAATGAATAATGGTTCATATTTGGAACTCGTCACATAAGCAAGATTAAGAGCAGTGCACTCAATGACAAAAGAATTAAGTGGGATGGGTACCAATCCAATCTCCTTCTCTTGGAGTGATTTGGTGATTGAAAAGTAATTTGTGATGGGCCGTAGTTGTCCAGGTCTTCAACTTAGGGACAGTGGTTGTGCAAAAAGACCATTCTCATTATCATCAATCTTGTCATCATCAATCTTATCATCCTCCTCAACAATTTCCTCCCCAACAACTCCTAGGTCCTCTGAGCAATCTGACAGGCTAGTAGCAAAGTCAAATTGATTGCATTTATCAGCACAATCAAGATAATAACAGATTTGCAGGTCATAATTGTGATTATTGCTGGATCTTGCAGGATCTTTGACTTTGGTAATGTGCGCATGCTTGGTGACATCTGCAGACCACTGTGCTATAACGCCAGAGTTGCAGATGCTGGGGATGATGTTTTGCATGAGCTCCAGTTTGGGAATCTGCCAGTTGTTGATGACCTTACTGCCTTTTCCTTGGTGGACGCCAGCAATGATAATCACATGCTTGTTTGCATGGAACTCATCTAGTGTGGCTGTGATATGACTAAGATCCTTGTTGTCAATACATGGTGACTGCACAAGATAATGAAAGTGCATGAGCACGCACACAGCAACAACAACACCAGGGGGTGCTGCATCTGTGCTGACTACGATGATTGATCACTGGATGTCTCAGTGGCAATGACCTGTAACCTGCTTGAGTTTTGAGATACCTGCATGAAAGTGTCGATAACCAGTAGTGGGCTGTATAATTGAAAATTAAAAATCTATCTCAGATGCTTCCACTGTGAGGATAATCCACTGCACATCATGGTCCCAAAACTCCTTGTGAATGTGATGCAGTGATTCAGGTGTGAAAAACTGGGAGGGTTCTGCTAGTAGCCAGTCCCACCAGAATGGTTTATCCATGCCATTTAGGCAAAACTTCTGTGCTTCATGGAAAAAGTCCTCAAGATCATCTGGATGAGCGTGTGAATGTATGATTTCCAATTGCTCAAGAGTTTTGGATCGTATCCAGGATTCATGTTGGAAGCCATCTCCAAATTGTTTGTACATCACCATGGTCACTGGGGATGTCTTTCCACTGACACAAGCCAGCATCATAGCTTTGTGGGTGTCTGATATAACTAGCAAGTACAGTAAAGCAGTAACAACTGCAACTGATGGAATCTGACAGCATGATGCTGTTTTGAGCAGCCAACTTCAATGGTGTTAGCACAATGTTCAAGCAATGATGAATGAGCCGATCCTGTAACATGCCTCTCATTTGTTTGTTCTTGTGAACAAATTTTGAGACTGGGAGTAGGGCAGTGAGGAGGAAAGAATTTGAAGATGATTTGAGTCACATGGCCATGTAGGTGTTGGCCAGGCTGATAAGGAGAGGATGCACAACATGATTGCCTGACAATGCAGTAATGTACATCTTATCCAAGGATAGAATAATCCCAAGGGGAGTTGCGCTGTGGGGAAGTGCAGACTTGAGAATACATGAGATGATGAATTGAAAAGGACCATATTATATACCCATATCTCCCAGGCATGATCACCCATCATCCATTCAGTATATATCCAAGAGAGTTTCTGTGCTGTGCTATATACCTTGCAAGATGTGTAGTTGATGTAATCATGAAATAAAGGATGGTTGAATATAGTAGTGATACATTCAGAGGATCTTGCCAGTAGAGAACAGCTGGTGACTTTGTGGGATGCAATGTTTGAATAACCTGAGACTTCCAAAGCAGACCACTAGGTAGCAATTCAGCTTGGCCATGTAGCTCTTTTGCTGACTAGAAGGATAAAGATAGATCATCAATCTAAGTACTGTCTCAGAGAAGTAATCACAGCAATATAAATTGAACACTGACCATCTCTAGCACTAGGAAAGAGTTTATTTTCTCCATGCTCAAGCCCAAACATAGAAGCCATGGAGCAAGTTTCTATTCCCTGTGACCACTGAATGGGTAGTAAAGGTCATCTTGCAGTAGGTGCTGTTTTTGTCAGCATCAAATGGGTTCAAAAATGTATAGCCCTGCTCAAAAGCCAGTGGGGACTCCAGAAAGTGATCGGTTACTACCTCACTGCTCTTGTTTCGAGTTCTACCTCCAGAGTCCAAATCTTCTCCTTGGCTGCAAAAATCGTAGTAATTCATATCCTTCCCTTGTTCATAGTAGTGGAGGGCTTGAATGTAAGGTGGAGTTAAGTTGGATTAGATCATCTAGCCAGCTATTACATCCAGACTGAGGTTGGCTTATATGACAAGTGATGGAGGTATGGTTCTTGAATTCATTTTTGCATAATGGGCAATGCACTGATGCCATGGTGCTGATATTGATACCTGACTTGTGGACTTATGAAAAAGCAAAGTTGATCTGAATTTGGCATTTTCTGGATGTACAGTGATGTTATCCTCATCACCCAAGTTTGATATTGCTGCTCTACGATCACTGTCAGCGCTTGCTTCTTGCTCTGATGACTCTGCCTGCAATTCTCACTTCATCAATGAATACAATGGGGCAGCACCTTGTGGTATACATGACCTATATAAGGTTCTTGAAGCCATCAATTCAATTGTGAGTCTTTTTTGTCTATCATTTCTACCATTCTTTATCCCATCTTATATGCAATAGCCTGGAGCCCATAATCAAACAAACTCTGAAGCAAATCTTGTGCTTAATTTTGTAAGAGCCAAGTGTGATGTTTTCCTGGCTCAGAAGGTGCTTGCAGATTGTGTTATATGGGAGAATGAGGTGTTTGCAAGCCTGCTTAAATTTCACCAAGCAGTCACAGAGAAGAACATAGATGAGACAGACATTGGGCTTGGATGTATGAGAATTATCTTCAAAGACCACGGTTGGTCCCACTGCCCTCCCAATTCTCCATTACAAAGACAAGGTCAATCAAGTTTGCATGGTGCATGTGCGTGTTCTCTTGCAATGTTGTTGATTCTAATGCTTTAGGCATGAAAGGCTCATATGGACAGCATTGTACGATAGTTCTTGATTGATTCAGAGTTTTATATCGGCATCTTATGTTTATGCTTTCCTCATCTATGCAGTATATGTTAGATATATTGTATGTGAGGCTTGTGATAGCCTTCAGTCAAAATTTCTACTAGTGTGATTCTCATTCCACTTTTGTTCAAATCAGTCTGAGTATCAAATGATGGTAAAATTTTAGTGTCATATGACTACTAGTAATTTATGCCACTACAATACTTATACTGTTAGAATTAGACAGAGTTAGATCTATAGTAGATAGATTATTAGTGTCTAGCTAAGAGAAACATGAAATAATATAGATGTACCCTCAGTTGTGTGCATAACAGACTGAGGGAGAAAGGGAAAATGAACATGAACCATATATACAATGTCTGTTGGAATTCTGTAGTGTCACGGCATCATGTGCATGAATAGTGCATGAATACTCCTCCTTGACATGATGTGTACTCCTCCTCAACTGAATCACCATAGCCCAAGACATGCATACAAGCGGGTATGGTCAGGTTTTGTGAGAGCTTTGGTAAAAATGTCTGTGAGATTCTCTTTGGAGTGCACATAGTGTAGTTTGATCTGGTGCAATGATACTCATTTGTGGATAGAGTGATGGCCATGTCAATGTGTTTGATGTGGGTGTGGAATGGGGCATCTTTGGTAGGAATGATTGTGCCATTATTATCGCACATTAGCAGTGAGGCTAATGTCTGACTGAAACCGAGTTCATGGAGTACAGTCTGAATCCATTTGATCTCCTTTCCAGCCTCTGATGCAGCAATGTACTCAGCTTCACATGTTGATAGGGATACTGTCTTCTGTTGATGTGTGCTCCATGTCATGATTCCACTGCCAAGGGAACAACAGTACCCAGTGACTGACCTCTGTGTGTCAACACAGCTCACTAGATCACTGTCAGTGTATGCCAGAAGTTGTGCATTATGATCACCACCAAGAACAAGCTGTACTTTACATGTGCTCTTTAGATAGTGAACAACATGCTTAGCCACTTCCCAGTGAACACACCCATAGTTATTGTGAAACTTGCGCAATTGTTGGACTGCATAGGAGATGTCAGGGTGGGTGCTGATTGCCAGGTACATCAGTGAGCCAATGAGTGAGCAGTATGGGGTATACACCATGAGCTTGCATTCTTGGTCATTACGGGGCAAGTGGTCCCTTCTGGGTAACCCAGGGTCCATGGGGATCAGTACTGGATTGGCATCCATCAGCCCAAATTGTGTGATGATTCAGTCAATTAGTGTGGTTTGAGAAAGGGTAATGGTATGTGCATCACAATCACGATCAATGGTGATACCCAAGCAGAAGCACACATCTCCAAGCTCTGAGACCTGCCACTTAGTTCAAAGTTGCACTTTGAAATCACTCATTACAGCTTTTGAGCTTCCGTGTCATATCCCGTATTCCAGACCTACATCTGATAATATTCCCACACCTCATCCAGACCTTTGGATGTCCTATCCATGTCTCTAGTACCCATCCGGATCCCTGCACCTCTGCACATCCATATCTGCAGTCCACGTCCAGATCCCTTGTCCTTTGCAGCTAGCCTACATCATTCATCCTTGTCCCATCGCCCTAATGCCACATCCTATATATCCATGCATCTCATCCAGTCCATGTCCGATCTGGTCCGATCCAATGTATAGATCCGTTTCCTATCTGATATATGATAAGCTTCTTAATTCATTTCCTGTGCATATAATGTTAACACAGCCTATTCGGTATTTCCTTCTTTCTGTTGTCTTGGCTATATCTATTACTGGTATGATTACTGATCCATTTACCTATGTTCATTTCCGACTCGTGTTTGTTAACCTTTGCATATGCTTCATACATAGCCTTGGACTCTGCTTATTGATCCTTCCGTTATTTCTCTTAGTATATAAACTCTTGTACATGTCTTGTAGCACCTCAGTCTGAATATCATATTAGTCCTTGCACTAGTCTTCACTCTAAATTCTCTTATCAGTTCTAGTCCTTCAACTTAGTCAATATCCATCTCAGGCCTAGGGAGGAATTCCCTAGGCTGGAGTTCCAATCCTCCAATCCTCCGCTCATCCACCCATCCGATCCTCCAAAGTTTCCAGAAGTCTATCTGGATCTTTCCCATGGTCCTCTGGAAAGATCCAGATAGACTTCCGGAAACTTTGGAATCGGATGTAGGTCCGGAATATGGGATATGACAACAAGCCCTTCTGCAGTTCCCATACATAGTTCTCAAAGCCAGGTTCAATGAATCCTTCCAGTTGTTCCATATAGCATTGTTCATCAGAGTCGAGGAGTCCATAGAGGAACATGGTCTTAATGTCTAGTTGTTCAATCTCCCAGTTAAGGGCTGTGCTGAGGTGAGCTAAGGTGCAAAACAACTCCAACCATACTGTTGGTGCAGAGGTCTTTGTATAGTCTTACCCCCAAACTGCAGAGTATCCACAACATACATACCAGGCTTTGAATTGTGCTGGTGCCCCATGCTGGTTGCGCTTCAGTTTAACAACAGGGCATCCTTTCATCACCCGGCGACCTGCAGGAACAGAAGAATGAGGCACGAGTTTGTAAATGCCAAGCTCATGGAGTGAATCGAACTCTTTGTGCATTGCCCTTGTCTAATCCTCAGCATGTTCAGAGTTCATGGCCTCAGCGTACATAGAAGGGTCAGCTGGGTGTTCTGCATCAAAGTTGTCAGGTATTGTGGCAAAAGCCTCTGTTAGGTGTGCTATTTTGGCCTCAAGGTCTGCAAGCATGGGGTCAAGGAGATCAGCAGCCATAACATGTTCATGCACAGCTGAGGTGCATGCACATTGAGCAGCCAGCACATAAGTGGTACCTGTAGCAGCACATTGGTGTTCAGAAGGGACTGGTGGACATGCTGAGCATCAAATGGGGGGTGGTATCATACTGGTACCTGGCATGGTGACTGAACTGTCCATGGAAGGCAGTTTAGGTACAGCAACTGGGCAGGTGTCCAGAGGTGCATCAGGACAGCAAGAGGCAGGTGAGTTGTCAATAACATAACCGGGATGTAAGGGAGTGGAGTCACTATTGTGGGATTCAATGAAAGATACATGATAAGATATGGAAACTTGATGAGACTCATGATGATAGCAACAATAGGCTTTGGAGTCAAGAGAGTATCCAATGAGGACACATTTGATAGAATAGTTAAAAATTTTAGGGTTATACCAGTTCTGGACTAGAACAAAGGCACAACACTCAATTTCATGCAGATGTGATAAGTTGGGCTTTCAGCTATGCCAGACTTCATATGGTATGCAGCCTAGTTGGGAGCTGACGGGGGTGCAATTGAGAGATAATCAGCCATTAGAATGAATTCATCCCATCAATTTGGAGGAACATCACAAGATGCATGCATAGCATGTGCTTTACCCATGAGAGTGCAGTGTAGGTATTCAACTCACCCATTTTGAGCAGACATGTAGGGCGCAGTGAATTGTTGCTGGGTGCCTCGTGACAGGAGCCAAATTCACATAGATGTGGTCTTGAGTTCACCATTGTCAGACTGATAGATACCCACCTTAGAGCCAGTTTCAAGTTCTCACATGCATTCCCAGGCTTGTAGGGCAGGGAAAGTATCTGACTTTGAAGCTAGAGGTATTGCCCAAGAGTAGGATGAGAAATCATCAATGATGTCCATAACATATCTATTTCCAGCTGCAGAAACAGTATCTGGATGCTCCATCAGGTTGATGTACACAATTCCCAGCTTACATGTTACCCTTTCCCCTTCCCTGACCTTCAGGACATGAGTCCTGGTCTGTTTGCCAAGGATGCAATTGTCACAAATGGGGGGAAGAGAGGAAAGGTCAATAGGCATACTGGTAGCATTACCTGAGTGCGCTAAGTCATAAATGGTCCAGTAGTTTGTATAGACAAGACAATGGTGCCAGGACTCAAGAGTAGGTTGATGGTGTGCAAGTTATGCATGATCAGCAGACAGCTGACCACCAGAAAGAGCATAAAGACAATGAGAGGTGAGCATTCCAGTCAGCATCCAGGTCCCACTGCAAGCTTGGACCCAGCAAGATGACTCATTGAAGGAGGCTATGCAACGGTGTGCGGAGCAAAGGGCTGACATGGACAAGAGACATACTGTAGTGCTGGGGATGAACAAGATGTTGTCCAAGGTGAGATGGATACCTTTTGCAACATCAGCAAACTAGCAAAACCTTGTACAGATTTGTACAGATTTGTACAAACAGCACAATTCCACAGCCAAGTGCCCTCTTTACAATATTGTCACAAAGGCTTACAATCCATACACAAAGGTACAATATTGACAGATTGGACAGACTAGACAGATTGGATAGACTAGACAATGTAGACAAACTGGACAGTATAGACAAACCAGACATTGCAGGCAGATTGGACATTGTAGGCAGACTGGACATTGCAAGCAGACTAGATTATTGTAGACAGATCAAACATGTTGTGCAAATGACATTGTAATGGCACAAAAAAATATACCAAATGATGATATTGATATCATCACTGCCCGCTGCACTGTCCCAGTTATTGCAAAGTTCACCCATCATCCCCTCCTCAGCCCATTCCTTCAGCATCTCTTCAAGCTCTGCACAACGTTCGGGAATGGTCATCAATTTGTTGACAGACTTTTGCAGTAAGTTGAAGTTGGCCCTGCATGTATCAGCAGTAAGGTCAGGCACCTTGTCAGTACCACTGTTGTGGAAGCCAGTGAGGACACCCTTCATCTGTAAAACATTGATCAGCGAGGAATATAAAATTCATTGAATTAAAGCCTACAACTGTGGCCACCAGAATAAGGCCATTGACAGGAATTCCGTCTTGAAATTTGTCAGTTACCTTGAGTGCTTTTTTACCGTTACTGTAGTAAAAACTGAGGCAGGCTTCCTTGAGAACCTGCAACACAAAATTGGTATATTTTCCCTGTAAACATCAATAATTAAATGTCAATAATGAATTGTCATGCACCATGAGGTTGCCACTGACCTCAGAAGAGTCAGGAAGCCAAAGATATTCACTGGTCTTAAGGAGCTTAGCCACTGCTGCACTGATGCACTCCTTGTGCACTGAGTTGCCCTTCGAGAATATGCCGTATGATTGCTTCGCAATAGATATCACAATTTTCTTGAGTTCCATGTGAAAGGTGAACAGGTTGTCACAAAGCTGTTGGATCATCAGCAAAGTTTGTGTTTGGGCACTGTACTTACTAGTTGCAACATCGGTACTTTATACTCTGGGAAATAACCTTTGCAAGGACATCAGATTGGAGCAACTTCTGATGGTGCAGGACAACTTACCTTTGTCAAGCTTCACCTTCTTTGTGTGGTATGTCCATAATACAGCACTCAAAACCTCTTGTGCCAGTATTACTACTTCCTGATGAACTGGAAGAGGATGCAATAAAATTGCCTGCAACTGCATTTCCAACTTTGCTGCCTGCCAAGATGCTGGATAGAAGCTGAGCTTTGAGGGGTTAGCTTGTTGGTTGGCGCACTGTGCACCACCTCCAGATTTGCTGCGTTGAACAGGTGAGGGACTTTGAGAGTGAGATCAGCTTGAACTAGGAGTGGGAGAAGGTGTTCGATCTGGCTGAGCAGAATGCCTGGGCAGAGACTGTGACAAAGACCATCCATGAGAGGAGGGCAGTTTGTGACTGGAAGAAACCATAGACTGAGTTGGAGAGCGCCAACAAGGAGAAAGTTTGCGAAAGGAGGAAGGACGAGGAGACTTTGAATGAGAAACAGAGAAGTGTGCAGGTGGATGCCCTGGCTGCACACAGGTCGATGCGGTTTTTTCAGATGGTGTTCTGTGAGGTGCACATCCAGGGGCCAAGCACCCAGAAGAGGAAGAAGTGCGTACTTGTTCGAGGGAGGGGCGACGAGATCCCTAATGCAACAAATTAAAAATAACAAACCCAAAGTCACAAGAACTTACAAGGCTGGGTGAATGCTGATGAGACCTTGAGCCAGTTTCATGTGGACAGGTGGACCCTTGTTTGCAAGAAGACTGAGGCACATATCAGTAATCATGCATAATAATCAAAATGGAACATGTGCACATACTAAATGAGTCGGGGAGGGAGCTTTGCATTGTCCATTTTTCATTTGATGGTGTTCAAGGACATCGAAAGTGTCTGTGGCTTCATGATGAGCATCATTGCCCGAGTCTCAGCTGTCAAAATCCCTCTGGTCAGTGTAGAGACTTGTGTGTCTCATGGTCTGATATGGTGCTTTACACTAGGAAGTACATATTACGAACTTGTAGTGTCACTCTGTGTGCTACCCGCAGCTATCTCTATATGAGGCGCAGCTTTCCTGTGCAACATGCGCCATGCATGCACCATTCCTGCACTTCATGATATATACACACACGTGTGTGTTCCTGCACTTGAGTGCCCTATAGTGCCAGCCATCTAGAAGCATCCATCCACTGTCCACCAAGCCCTCTAGTGCATATATTTCCATTTCTTTTATTAGCATATCATTCCACCATTATTTTTATCATGGTTTCTCACTCATATATATCTTTACATACCTACTCGGTAGTGCTTCAGCTCCACATGACCGCGCTTAGGCGCGCTATATAAGCACCAGCAGTACATACTATTGAAGACCTTACTTTTCTTTCAACTGACTACCTACTACTCTCTTACTACTTAGCAGAATATAGTAGAACTCTATTTGTCTACACTTTGCATCTCTCTTTTCTTATATTGCATCATATTATCACTTGAGTCTAACCTCTCTACTGTTTCTGCATATGCACATGTGTTCCCATGCCTTGCGCGCACCTGCACTTTCTCACGCTTCACTTCAGCGCATATCACTAGATCTTTGCTGCACTTGCTTCCCCTTTAGGGTTGAACGCACTTGTCTCCTCAAGTAATGCAGACTAGGCAACATGCGACCTTTCAACATGTCATATCCTGTATTCCAGACCTACATCCGATAATATTCCCACACCTCATCCAGACCTTCGGATGTCCTATCCATGTCTCTAGTACCCATCTGGATCCCTGCACCTCTGCACATCCATATCCACATGTCCATGTCCAGATCCCTTGTCCTTTGCAGCTAGCCTACATCACTCATCCTTGTCCCATCACCCTAATGTCACATCCTATATATCCACGCATCTCATCCAGTCCATGTCCGATCTGGTCCGATCCAATGTATAGATCCGTTTCCTATCCGATATATGATAAGCTTCTTAATTCATTTCCTGTGCATATAATGTTAACACAGCCTATTCGGTATTTTCTTCTTTCTGTTGTCTCGGCTATATCTATTACTGGTATGATTACTGATCCGTTTACCTATGTTCATTTCCGACTCGTGTTTGTTAACCTTTGCATATGCTTCATACATAGCCTTGGACTCTGCTTATTGATCCTTCCGTTATTTCTCTTAGTATATAAACTCTTGTACATGTCTTGTAGCACCTCAGTCTGAATATCATATTAGTCCTTGCACTAGTCTTCACTCTAAATTCTCTTATCAGTTCTAGTCCTTCAACTTAGTCAATATCCATCTCAGGCCTAGGGAGGAATTCCCTAGGCTGGAGTTCCAATCCTCCAATCCTCCAATCCTCCGCTCCTCTGCTCCTCCAATCCTCTGCTCCTCCAATCCTCTGCTCCTCTGCTCCTCCAATCCTCCACTCCTCCACTATCCACACATCCGATCCCCCAAAGTTTCCAGAAGTCTATCCAGATCTTTCCCACGGTCCTCCGGACCTATTCTGCTTCAGACTTCATCCTTGCAGCCATTCCTCTGTTTGCTTCTACTCAGGACAAGTCCTGAGTAGCCATTATACATATCTGTATTAGGATGCAACCTCATCGTAATTTCCGGAAGTTCCTCCGGAACTTTCCCGCACTCATCTGAAAGTTACTTGCACCCATCCAGAAAGTCCTTCCGAAGTTTCCTGCACCTTCGGATGTCCTTCAGACATCTTTGGATGCCTTTGGACTTTCTTCAGACACCAATCTGAAATTAAGGGCACATACTCGGGTAAGGGGCACAGCGCACAAGCTGAAGCCAAGCCCCTCAGAATCAGTCCTACCCTTTGTGCATGGTCTTAACACAACATTTGTAAATACAGTCAGGAGCATCTTTTGTTCCTCTCAGTATTAGTGTTTCTATATTGGGATCCATCTGAGTATTGTCATCTTCATTGTCTTCATTGTCTTCATTGCCGCATAAAGCCATGCGGTCAACTGAAGCCCTTGAGTGGACAATAAGGAATTAAAATGTGAGGGAAAGATACAAGGTACAACTTACTCCCACATATCCTGCAACAAACTATCTTCATCTTCACTGGGTCAATCATTGTGATCATGTTCATTGGTGTCATTCTCTAACTCATCATTCTCTAACTCATCACATTCATCCAAGTCCCACATTCTATCCTTCCTTGCCTCATCTTCTACGGATTTGCCTACAGCTTTCTTGGAGCTGCAACTGATAGGCTGAGTTGCCTCCCAAGGATCCTGTTTGTCAGTGGAAGATGACTTGAATCCAAACCTATCATCAGGGCCAGCCATGCGTAGAAACGGATTATGACATTGAGTGTTTGATTGTGAGTCGTCGTCTTCAACAGGATGAGGCAGAAAATTCATATCAGCCTAAAAGAATGTTAGTTGAGCTATTTTGAAAAGAATCACTTACTTTTTTCTTCCCTTTCTTGAGCTGCTGTGAAGGTGCCATGAGATTGACTTCTGAGTCACTTATTTTGACAGTGCCTCTTCCCTTCCGTTGCCTTGCTGGGGCCATCAAGATCTCTCCAGCTTTTTTGAGCTGTGCTACATGACCACCAACACCTCGTGTGAACCATTCACTTCGCTGTCGAGAATCGTCAACATCTTCAGGTGCCATGTTGGCAACCTTCCTCATCCTCAAATTGTGGGAACTCAAGGACCATGAGGGAGAAGCATGCCTGGCTTTCTTCCTAGAAGGCATGGAGTGAACTTCAAGGACAAAGTTCAAAGTTGGATATCCCAAAATATAACAGAGGAACTTACGTAAGCTAGGAACATTTGTACATAGTGCTACATTCAATGAAGAATATGAAGGACAAAGCACAGGTGGAAGATGAAGGAAAAATACTATGGAAATATGGAATTTAGATAGAGGTGTTTAAACAAAGAATCAACGAGATAATATGAGATATCGGACTCAGATGCAGTGCATTCTACAGATGCTACACAACAAGGGAAGCCCTGAATCAGTCAATTAGTGTTTGACAGGTGCTGTCTTTGACCAACAAGACCAATGAACAGCTACAGAAATATCAGGAGGCAATGGAGTGATGGTTGGTTCTGGTGCAGATGAAGGTGCAGGAGGAGGTGATAGAGCAATGGTTGGTTCTGGCATAGATAGAGGTGCTGGAAGTGCAGGAGGAGGTATCTGAGAAAGTTGCTGACTGATCATGCTTAAGCCCCGCGTCAGAATATTGCATATTGTATTGTGAGACAGGGCAGTTAACTGAGAACTTGTGAGAGAAATCACACAATGCCACTCTTCAAGGAGGGGGTGGCAGAGAATAAAGTACAGGGTGATTAAGGGTGGGTCAGCCAGACCATTGATGAATTCCTGCTTCCAAATACTGCTGGTTGCAAGACCATCTTGGGTCATGTTCTTGTAGGAGACTACCCACCTCCAAATGGCATCCCATTGCAAAGCTTCTGGACTGGGTTGGGGGGCCAGTATGCCCTTTGGTCCTAGATTTATCATGGTAAACTTGAGCAGGATGTAAAAAGTGACTTGAGATCATCACAGGGCATATGTTGGACCAAATGACCATCTCCCATTAGGCAGAGAATGCAAAAAGATATGTAGGGTACAGTTCCCTGTAAACCATGAGGTTAACACAAGCAGAAATAAGTGCAACATTATAACTCACAGTACCATGTGGACTCAGATCTGCTTTCCCATCATCATTGAGAAACTTTGCATGGTTAAAGTCAATAAAATGGCCTTTTCCTTGGTAAATAATAGCATTGTTAGGGCTGAGATCTCCATGAAGGACATGTTGGCCCACCATTGCCTTGTGGGCTACAATGCATGGTGATTACAGAGGACTTCAGGTGATTGCAAAAAGGACTCACCAATAACAAGATCATGAAAAACCCCAATTAACTCAGGTACATCGTTGAAGTGAGTCAATGGCACCCCACAGGGTGTCAAGAGAATATGCCAATGGATTTTTGTCTCGAATTTGAATGTTGAGCAATGACTATGAATGCATGAAGTGGAGTCAGGCTTCCCATCATACAGTATGTCCCAATATTTCTTGAGTTGAACAATGCCTTCGACCGCTTTGAGAAGTTGTATCTCAATGTCTTTGACATCCTCATTGACCCAACAATCTTTGAGTGTGTACTCCTGATTAAACTTATCTCAAACGCGATAGCAGATGGTTCCGTGCTTGAAAAGACCACGGCTCTTCCATAGTATATCCATAATCCAGTATACATTCTCATCGTTGTCATAAACTCAGCCTATTGCCCCAGGAAGCATGGCATCAAAGCCATTCAGTAAATCAGCATGAGTTGGAATGGTGTTACAAGAGTTGCAGATATGGATTGTCAGATCAAAGCCAAGGGAAGAGTGATTTCCTAAAGTGACAGTATTCAACACATCGACAAAATGTTCAGGGGATGTAATAATCAGGAGTGGTTTTGAGATCACCATGCCAGAGCGATCCATATAATGGGCACAAAGTTTAAACTTGGAGATACTAAAAAGTAGGATGAAACAACGCCATGGTTGCTCCCACATCATCAGATAGCCCTTGGTAGCAACCCCCAAGAACAAAGGTATTTTGCGATCAACAGAGAGGTCAGATTGGGTAATCTCAACTCCTGTGAGGACATCTTTCCAGGACTTTTTCAAGAAACCAAGCTTTCTGAGCTGGTAATCCAGGAGGATGAGATTGGGCTCCCATGAATTGGTAGCATCTGGTATGGAAGTGGTGGCAAACTCTGAAGACCAGTACCAGAGATCTGTTATCTTGGTGAAGGGCAAAATGTGTGAGCGCTGGATTCCCGAGTGTTGCGATGATGAGTGCTGTGATCCATCAACATTGTACTCTTGGACTTGCTCCTTGAGCAGTTCATGCATGTGATAGTATATTGCCTGGAAAAGATGCTCCCAATTCTTTTCCTCCGTTTGTCCAACAGGCTTAGCTCTTTTCATTCCAGCCTTGACAAAATCCTACTGCCCCAAGCTGCCCTCCGTCTCTAGCATGGAATCCCCTTCAAGTTCTATGTCTGTATCAGTCTGCGACTCAGTCTGAGCCACCTGAAACCGGGTATGCCTAACTGCAACCTTGCATTTACTTCGGAAAGCATTTTTGAGTTGCCATTCCTTGTCAAAAATGGGAGCCCCATGTATCTGAGTTTGGCTTCCCAGTACTTGTTTGATGTAAGTGATCCTCTTGATTTCTGATTTGTTGAGATTTGAAAGAGGAATGAGGATTTTAAGGATGGAAGTCTTAGGCTTCAGGTCCTCCTCCCACAGAACCCAGGGATCTTGGTCTTGCAGGCCCAACTCACTCTTCATGAGTATATCCATTTTGTCCTTCATGCAGCATATGGGATGGATAGTGATGGTGCTGACAGCCACTAGGAGATAGTTGGTGAAAGATGTTGACATGGGGGGCAATTCGTTGTCCTATTGTCCCTGGTGGCATGGCACTCTTATTCTTTCAGTAAGTCATGCAGAAATCAATCAATTTCATAATATTAAAATCGTGGGTAGTGCATTTACCCAGTTTGTACCATAGTGTTCATTAGGATGCAACAAAAGTGTTTATTTTCAAAGAGCCTTTAACTAAGTGTCCATTTGAAACAGTACATAGTAATGATATCCAAAGCTAGCTATCTATTGGGGGTAGTAGCATTGTGAAGTGTGTAATAAAAGTCCTCATCAAAATACTTGTTCAAAAAAAACTCTTGGAAATAATGTGTAGATGTAGCTGAAGTCAATTGTACATCTGCTGCATCCCCCAGACAAGGGATGATACTAATAAATGCATGGAGTTGGTGAAGAGGAATGATACTACAGCTAGGGGTACCATCTGCATGCTTTGCACGCTTCAACACATGCATCCCAGTGGCAGGATCGCAGGGGCCAATATTCAGATGCCCCACATAACAAAGGTACTGACCTTGCCAAGCGATATGAGAACCTCAACGATGAATTGGGTGCATTATGAGGCATAATTTGCAGATAATGTGGCCTTTGGGAAGTGTGTTGATTATATACATTGACATATGATGAAAAAGGACTCACCTGATAGACCTGATTTAGGCCATTCATATATAGTATCAACATTGACAAGGATGGTGTCCTGTTGACCTTTTGGCCACCCAGGGCCAGGAGGAGAGGCATGGATAGTTTGAGCCAGCAACACAATATCAGGATTATGGAAAGATTTGAGCTGGAGGCAAACCATATTCCATAATTGAATGCAATCAAATGGAAGGATTGGTGGATGATCGATAGACAGTCTCTGTCTTGGACCCCCCACCCCATGAACTATTCCTCTCTCGCACGCATCATGCTGTAAGAAGCTCGAAAGCACAACATGCAGATCCGGTAAGTTGAAGTCAGTACTGACATCATCAAGTTTGACTTCCGAGTGAGATGGACTGAAGTTGAGGTGGATGGCAGTGTTTTCAGCAATAAATGTTTGATGAAGGATACTGGAATCACATCTCATAGTAGCCATTTGCCTGGCTTTGCAGAAATAATTGGTTGCAACATGAGTGTGGTTTATCTCCTCAAGCAGTGCCATTTGCAGATTGTCCATTTCCTGTTCATCTCCATCATCCAGGTCATCCTCTTCAAGAATGTCTTCGGCCCTAAAATTGGGATCATGGGATGTGGGATGGTTCTTGAGCGATGTGGCAATTGCGAAACATCGCAACTTCTCCTCCTGATTAAGATGATGACAGATCTGTGGGTCATAATCATTGTTATTCATTTGTCATGCAGGTTCCTTGATTCAGAAATGTATGCATGCTTGGTAGCATCTGCAGACCACTATATGAGGGCACTGACTTTGCGCATGCTGGAAGTGATGCTCTGTAGGAGCTCAAGCTTAGGAATATGCCAATTTTCAATAGGCCTCTTTGTCCCCATCTGCATGCCTAAGGTCAAGATAACATCTTTGTGTTCATGAAAAGTTGACAAAGATTGGTTGATATACACCAAGAGATTGTCATCGGGTGCAGGACACTGCACTAGGTAACAAAGATCCATGAGTGCATGGATCGCAATGACAAAACAATGAGGGGCTGCACTGGATATTAGGCCAATGATATAGTGCTGAATATCACAATGGCCCCTACCTGTAACTTGTTTCAGTTTAGATATTCTGCCAGAAAAGTGGCAATAACCAGTAGTCAGCTGTAATATCAAGAATCGAAAATCTAGTTCCTGAGCTCCAACAACCATGATACACCACTGAAGATCGTGGTCGTAAAATTCTTTGTGCCAATGGTGCAATGATTCTGGCATCAGAAAAATGGAGGGATCTGCGAGCGGCCAATCCATCCAGAATGGTGCATGGACATCATTCAGCCATGAGTCAGCACAAGCCTCAAAATAAGCCTCCAGGTCATCAGGATTGGCCATGATACCAGCAAGCTGTCCAAGAGTGATGGAGCGTGTACGAGCAGGGTGCTGGAAATTATCCCCAAACTGCAAATACAAGGCCATGGTGAAAGGAGAGGTCTTTCTGCACACACATGCAAGCATGGCCACCTCTGGGGTATCAACAATGTATGCTGCAAGAGGGGTAAAGCAATTACAGATGTTTCCTACTGGATTGGACATCATAATCCCGACTTCAGCAGCTTTCATCAATGGCTTTAGAATGATTGAAAGGCATTCATGGATGAGACGGTCTTCAAGCATGCCCCACATTCATTGATTGGGATGTAGATACTTTGGAATTGGAAGGAGAGCCATGAGCAGGAAAGCCTTAGATGAGAGTTTTGTGCAGGTACACATGCAGATATTGGCGAGGCCTAGAAGAGGGTGGGCAACCCTGGCACCAGTCATGGTGGTGATGTTGGTTTTGTCAGATGAAAGAATGGTGCCAAGAACTGTAGCACCTCTGGGAAGTCATGTTTGCAGATATATGGTGAGATAATGCAAAATTTGGCAGAATTAGTACTTACTTGCATTTCCCAAGTGGAATATCCTGTTAACCATTCCGAATATACATGCAAAGCTGCTCTGCTGTTTTGTAAATGCAGCAAGGGATGAAATCAAGCTTGTCATGAAACAATGGATTGCTGAAAAGGCTCTCTAAGCATCCCACGGGGTCCCTCCAAAAGAGTTGGATTGGAGACTTGGTAGGATGGATGGAGGAGATAGTTTGGCATTTCCAACTTGGTCTGCTAGGGAGCATTTCAGCATGGCTTCATAGTTCTTTGGTGTTTTTGAACAAAAGATGCAATCTTTGGATCTGAAAACAAGATGTGGTTGATGTATCAATGCTCCATCCTGAGGGTGCAAAGAATACGCACCATTGAGAGCTTCAAAAATTCATCTATTGCTGCCATGCTGAGGGACGAGTGTAGGAGATAATTGGCAAC
This sequence comes from Suillus hirtellus, assembly GCA_016695485.1. Taxonomy (NCBI): domain Eukaryota; kingdom Fungi; phylum Basidiomycota; class Agaricomycetes; order Boletales; family Suillaceae; genus Suillus; species Suillus hirtellus. The sequence goes on along the minus strand of MU172280.1, from coordinate 269,022 downwards.
TTCCCACTCTTCTTTGGATGCAAATGGATAGTAGAGGTTGTCTACCCTGCATTCTGTGTATTCATCGGCATCAAATAAATCCAGGAAGGTTGAGCCATCTTGGGAGTAACAGGCCCCCACGCCATCATACACTTCCTCCAACAATTCTCCAAACATTCTGAATTCATCATCGATGTTATCGTGCCAGTGATCCCCATTGTAAACTTTTGGAATGCTGTTGGTATCATCCCCTGTGTGACACTGGGGAGGAACAACTTCAGTGAACTGCAAAATATCAACAATGTCACACATATGACTATGACATGAGGATTGAGGCTGGCTCAGGTGTCAAGTGATGCTGCTCTCCTTCATAAATGTTCTCCCGCACTTTGGGCATGTTGGTGCTGACATTGAAGATATTAAAATATTTACACAATCTTTGTTGATCTCCAATATCCACCCACCTATAAGGCTGATGCTGAGTTTGAAGAGGGAATTGTGAAGCTCGCTGTGATAGGACTGTCTTAGGATCTGATGTGGACTCGTGGTGGGGAAAGCAACCAATGTTCAAAGTAAGCGTACAAGGCCGTATTTTAAGTACACGAGAGTAAGGGTCCTTGTTTACGAAAGTGAAGTTTTCAGGGGGACTGAGAGTGGTGGCGTTGAGCCTGACAGGGTAAAAGTAACGGAAATGAGTGAATGTATGTTAGTTTTGAATAAAAGATAGTAATAGGCAGCTCGCCGTGCACAGGAATGACGAGAAGCATTTGGTGTTTGACTGCTTTTGGGGCGAAGGAATGAAACTAAGCTGAAATGACGAGAGATGGTTTGGTGATAAGTCCAGGGTATAGTTATGAATGAGGGTGAAAGACTGAGCTTGTCGTTGAGTATAACGAGAGGGTAAAGGTAAGGAAAGAGAATGTGTCCGCATGACTCGGACGCGAAGCGTGATGCTTGTTTGCGTCAATGAGTCATGCGGATGTTGGACATAAGTCCTGAATCTTATTATGAAGTGTTAGTCGGGGTGCAGAGGATATGGAATCCTTACACACCTGTTATGATGTCTCATACTCACACTACAGCCTCTAATCCCTGAGCATTCCACAGTACTACATCCCCTTCTCCAAGTATCAGAGGACATTCACATGAGCCATGCAACCAAAGACCTCTTCACACCACGACTCCATCAGCATTTTATTGGCCTGACTTTGGTGAAGCATTATCAATAAGGGAGGAGAAATTACCTACTGCACTGCACCTTGTGAGCACCTTACTTGCTTTTCCTTGCCAGGACTCACATTATGCAGCTAGATGATTATGCCCAATTGGATGGAGGAATCAATGGCAATGAACACTCTGATCTTGCACTTGAGGCTGCCAAAGCTGAACAAAAGGTGTACAAGGCTAAGAAGCACCTGGCCGACTGCATTTTGGCACACCAATCAGTGATTCTTGACATCTGGTGTCAGCATGTCCAGGCCACAAATTCTGATTTGTTGATGGCAGAGCTCAATGTTGGATGCCTCCATACAGAGTGGAAGAAAATAAGTATCTCAATGTCCATGACTCAGGGTCACTCAGATGATACAACAGTGAGTATTCATCCTCAATTTTGTTATGTATGACTTTTGAAAGTATGTCTACAGACAGTCGGCACCTCATCCTCATACTAATCTCATGCATTTGCAGCTGGTGTTAATACTGGGCTCACATTCACACCATCTTAAAATCCTTGAGTTGGGCCCACTCAAGTTAACATAATCAAGATGGGGGCAGAACATATGTGGAGCTATTATTTTTGACCTTCGCAAAGTACCTATACCTCTATTTATGATGTAATTACTTTGTTGCCTTGTAGTTATTGTGTTGCTTTGTGGAACCTTGTAAAACCTATAGTACTGTACCCATGTACTGTCTATGGACTTGTATGGCTTTGTATTGACATGTTGTTTCTGTCACCAAATTTGTAGTTTTTTTTTAGACAAGCGATGTGTATTGGTAGCAACTGACTAAGTCTAGTTCTATGTATACACGCTGAAGTGGAGTTTCCTAAAGAAACACTGGTCTGAGGGAAAATGCCTTCATGCACTCCTGCAGTGTTGCGGGGTGTGTGGGACTCTTTACTACCTGGGGGCCTTGGTCACAGAGGGCCTGTGTGGTCTAATACCCACTAAAACCTCAAGGGTGGTTGCCCAATTTGTTGGTATTTGTGTGTCATCATTGATAGTGTTTGACCATGTTTGTGTAATGAGTTTGGTGAATTTTTCAGTTCTTATTATGTTTTTCACTGATAACCTGTCTAATTGGAGTCTATTGTTCAGCATGTTTGTCCATCGCTTTGTGACATTGTTTTTGTGTGTATTGTTCTGTTGATGGTGTGGTCGCATCTGATGACCCATATTAGGTATGCAGATTTGGATATTAGTATTCATAGGAGTCTTGATGCATCCTTCATGTTGTTTTCTCTTTTGTCAGCCTCATTTTCTGGTTCCTTGGGGTTCTGTTGTTTGAGGTGGATGCTGCTGCATTCTAGTATTGTCCCTATAGAGATTTGTGGCCAGGCACCATTCGCCTCTGGCAAGAGGTCTTTTGCTAGTTTCCATATGGCAGTCTGGGCATTGCTGGGGCATTCTAACATTATGTGTTCCAGGGACTCTATTTCAGTGTTGCATTGTATGCATCTTGCTCGGTGTTCGAAGTTGGGAATATTTGACCAGTAATCACCTATGTGGTATGCGCCATGTAAAGACTTGAATAGGAATTGATGTATCTTTTTTTGCAGGTCTTTATTCCTGCAGCTGGTCCATATTGCATTGTCATTTTCAAGGTTTCCACTTATTTCCTGGATTGCATATCTGGTGATGTCAAGGTAATTAGTTGTTGTTCTCCTTGGTAGGTTTTTCTCTCTATATTTGGCCCATATGCCTTTGTACACTAGAGTTTGTGTTATTGACATGATTTTTGCTCCCTGTAGGTCCCACTCATTTGGTATTGTTAGATCTATATGGTCTTTAGTGGGTTTATTAATGCCTTCTAAGGCAAGTTGGTCTGCATGCTCATTTCCATGGTTTCCATTGTGACCTTTCGTCCAGATAAAGGATGTTTGTGCTGATCTCTTCCTCAAGTGATACACTGTTGCTCTTATGTATTTGCTATTTGTGATGTCTATCCAGCCTCTATCTTCCCACTGGCTTACATGTTTCATAAGTGCTTCTATTATATATCTTGAGTCAGTGATGAAGGTTATTGGGATGTAGGGTTCAGTCTGTTGTAGGGCGACCAGGATTGCCACTAGTTCAGCTATTTGGTTAGAGTGATGTTCCCCAGGTATCTTAATCATTCTGTTTCTGGCGTTCTCCTCTGATATCCATATTCCACTGCCAGCACGTGCATTATTTTTTCTGTTGTTCAGGCATGAGCCATCGGTGTATATAGTGATTTTGTCTTCTAGGAGGTTTAGCCCTCTGGCAGGGGCTTGTAGTTGGTGAGCTGGGTTATTGGATTGTTTCATTGGGTTGGTGAAAATTCTGAAGCATTCTGTCAGTTCTGATTAGACTGTGGCTGTTGGGTCAAAGAGAATTTCCCCCCTTCTGTTTTGGTGTGCTTGTCTGTTCTTTTCTTTGTGCTGGTGAGTTAGGGAGAGATTATCCTTTTTTGGTTTCACCTTCGTGTTGTATTTAGGCGTAATTTTGTTTAGTATCTCTTTCGCTGCCATTGTGCACTTATGTGGGTTGTCACATCCTTTGAGCTGGTCTTTTTCACCATATGTGCACACACAGTCTCTTCAGGGGTAGTGGCACTCATTGATCTCAGTTGTACCTGCAGAGAAGGTTGTTCTCTTACTCATTTTGATTAGTTTCTTGATGGTTTTGGCATTGTGGGTACTTTGCAGGCAGCTGTTTTTCTGTCTATGGTATGTTTTTGGGGGTGCGCCTAGGTGGTACCAAGCCGGTAGTTTTTTTTTTAGGTTCTTGGAAAGTTTTATCAGTGTGAAGGTTGTGTTGTATTTTTTGGCTATTTTTAACATGTTCATTATTTCTTGTGGCAGGTTTTTTGTTTTTGGACCCCTTGTTATTGGGTTCTGGGACTGGAGGAACACGTTGAAGTTTGTTGAGTTGTCTATTCTGGTCAGTTTCAAGTTGTTGATGAGGACGTCCATTATGAAAGCCCAGGCTGGGCATGAGGTTGTCAGGTCAAGGTATGATTTTAATCATATTATTTCTATAGCCTCATTCCTCACTTTGATGTCCAGGAGGCCTATCCCTCCACTTTCTTTTGGTAAGTACATTTGTTCTAGGCTTATGGGGGGGGGGGTTGTAACATCGTTCCATATGAAATTTCTGATTATTTTGATTAGTGCAGTTTCTATGTTTTGCAGCATCCCTTGTGCTTTTGAAAGAAATTGTGACATTCCTCCTGTGATTATTTGTGTTATCAGGCATTTGCCATCAAGGTTCAGGTGGCCTTTGTTCCAGTGCTTCAGAGTTTTGTTGATTTTGTTCAAGATTGGTTTCCAGGGAGTGGTGTCATTTGTTCCATTACCTATCCAGGTGCCAAGGGACCTTATTGGGTGTCCATCTGGGGCGATTCTGATTGAGTCATCTAGTGGGGGGTTGTTTGGGTGGAGTTTTCTTGTGGTGATGACTTGAGTTTAGTGAGTTTTGGATCCTATTGGGATTATCTCTGTTTTTTCTATGTTAAATTTTGCACTGGAGGCCAGGCACCATTTGTTCAGGATGTTTTCAAGGTCACTATACTTATCATTTTTGTTTAGATATATCATTGTGTCATCTGCATAGAGATTTACTATTATCCAGTCAGTGATTCCTGGGATGTTGCACCCTTGTATTGACTCTGAGTTTCTGAGGGTGCACGCAAGTGGCTTGATGGCTATGTTGAAAAGCAGGCATGACAGGGGGTCACCTTGCCTGACCCCTCTTGTGCCTTTAAAAGGTTCACTCATCATTCCATTAATTGCCACTTTGGTGTAAACATTTGAGTACAGGGCTTCAATTGTGTCAGTGAACATCTGGGGGAGGTTGAAGGTGCATAGTGATTCAATTAAGTAATCATGGCTGATTCTGTTGTAGGCCTTCTCTTGGTCAAGTGTGATCAGTGCACTGTCTTCTTCTGTAATGTCCGTGTATTCAATCATCATTTTCACCAGTTGAATGAGGTTGAAAATTGATCTCTTTGGAATGAAACCGCTCTGGTCTGGGTGTATCAAGGTTGGGGCTTCTTTGGCTAGTTGAATTGCTAATGCTTTTGTTAGTATTTTGTAGTCTGTATTTAGCAGTGTTATGGGTCTATAGTTCACTATTTCAGAGGGGTCCTTCTTTTTATAGATCAGGCACATCCAGCCTAGGGTAAAGTTTGTTTCTGCATTGACTCCATGTTTTTGTATGTCATTTATAACTAGGGTGAGTGTTTTGATTATGTTAAAGCTTGTTTTATCGTTCTCAAGGTCCTCTATATGTTTTTCATGCAGGAGTTTCCATACTTCATATGGGATTCTGTCTATTCCCGCTGCACTGCCAGCTTTCAATGAATATAGCATGTCATGAATGTGGTGCTCTTCAAGGAGGCGGCTTAGTGGTGAGTCTGGGTTGTGGAGTTTTTGTTTGTGTGGTATCTTACTCATGGATAGTATTTTCGCTTCGGTCCTCCTTGCTTGTTGTTCTGGGTCTAAGTTGTTTTGTTGTAGGGCTTCATGATATTGTTTTGCAATCTCTGCCATTTTGCCGGAGTGTGTGGTAAGTTGGTTCATGTTTGGGATTCTCAGTTGGTATATTATGTCTTGGGGCTTTTTAGGCATGTTTATTTTGGACCAGTACTTACTTATTGTTTCTCCTTCGGAGTGCCATTTAGCTTTTGATCAGGCTTGTGAGTTTTTGAATTGTTTCTTTTCCAGGTGGTTAATTTCATTTTCTAGCCATGCTTTATGGCGTCTTGTGTCCACATTTATGTGTATATCATTTTTGCTTAGGGTGAGTTTCAGGTCTCTCTCAAGTTGTTTCATATGGATTTTGATTTTGTGCAGGTGTTCTTTTGCCATTTTTCTTGCTTCTTGGTGTATCTTTATTTTGAAGTCCTCTCGGACAGACTGTGGGTTGTTCCCTTCAGGGGGGTATGGTACGTTTCTCTCTATTCTTAGTTGGGCTATCGAGCCTATGTTACTTATTTTTGTTATTAAGGTTTTATCGTTAATTAGGCCGAGGGGCCATGACCATCAACCATTCCTGATTTGTGGCATTTTTGGAGGTGCATATCTGACTAGTATCATGTGGTGGTCTGTTGGGATGGCTGATGTGCATGATGACCAGTTGTGTAGGCTTTGGTCATGGGCAGGCAATGAGTAAATCCTGTCTAATCTCGAGTGTGAGTTCGTGTTACTGTAGTAGGTGAAGAGTCAGGAGTTTGGGTGCATTTCTCTCCAAGAGTCATGAATGTTTAATTTGTCTCTTAGGTCTCTTAGGGCTGCAATAGCTGTTTCATTGTCTGTGTGTGTGGGAGCCCTGTCAAGAGGATCTTCCATTAGGTTAAAGTCCCCTAACATTATGTCTAGTTTTCATGTGTCCCTTCTTGTCCAGGTATCAGTTATCTGTTTCCAGAAGTCAGGGTGTTTTGCTGGGTCATTTGGGGCATATACGTTCAAGATGTTTAGTTCTTCATCATTGTGCCATTGTTTTTTTAGTGCTAGGGCTCTTCCTGGTATGATTTCCTTTAGTTCAATGTTGTCAGTGTTTGTTAATTCTCTGTTTAGGACAAAGGCTATGCCAGCTGAGGTACTTGGGCGCTCTTCATCTCTGGAGTTTAGGATTTTGAGTCTTCGTGAGTATAGTGTGTTTATCTGATTCTCATGTTCCTGTGTCAGGTGTGTCTCCTGCAGGCAGAGGATGCTGATTTTCTTTTCTCTCATTACTTGGTGTATTACTGACCATTTAGATATTGCATTCTGGTCTAGTTGTGTGGACGTTTGTCCTTTCATGTTTAGGGACACAATGTGTACATTAGCTCTCATTTTTTTCCTTCTCTCAGTGTTGTTTTCACCATTTTGATTATTTATAGCAGGGTTGTGCTGTGCTGTGTGTGGCATTTGTGGGGTTCCACTTCTGAACTCTCAAGTAGTGTCCTCAAGGGGGGGCCCAGTGGCTCAAAGCCCTCCCTCTCTACTGCTTGGGAGGAATGTGCTGGGGCCAGGTATACTACCAGTTTGAGGGGGAACATTGGAGTTTAGTGATGAGGGAATGGTCGAGATGACAACATCTTCTGGTATGACCATTGGAAAGAGCGGGTTGTCATATCCCAGGCAACCACGGTGGATACATGCATGTGCTTTTTGAGGTAGGCGTTCTGTCACCTTACTCATCTGGCAGTAGCTTCAGCTTCTCAGCACAGCTAACCCTTGACCTAAATAGGTCTCCGCTTTTGGCACTAGCCTTCAGGGCTACCATGGCTTTCCTGTCCTGCAAGGGCAGTCAGTATATGTGGGCCATGGGTTAGTTTAGTCCAGAGTGCGCCCTGGCAAACTGTTTGGAGCAGGTTGGTGACATACTGTCAGGTGCTGTGTCACTTTTGCTTCGTTCTTATGTTCTCATTTTTGGCTTTGGGTGAGGGCACAGAGTGGGAATTGTATTCAGAGTCTGTGGTAGCATAAGCAGTAGTTCTAGATGGCAGATAGCAGGGGGGGTGTATGTGTCGAGTTGTGGATTATATAAGACAATTGTGCAGAAAAAACTGGAGCGGGCATCTCTAGCCAATGTTTCTCCTTCCTCGTCCTCTCCCTCTCAAGTTGTAGGTAGGTACTCTAGGGTTGTGGTGTTTTGGGCCATTCCAGAGTAGGATGTCTGGGAAGGGGCATAGGCTGCAAGGGTGAGCAATTGAGTGGCACAATGGGCAAGGCATGAAGTTCACAGCCGTGCCATTTCCTTTGAGTTTGGATGGGTAGGTTAGAGAGTGAAGGTATGCACGAAGTTTGGTCCAAACAGATGGGATGCTGGTAGGGCTAGCTGCAAAGACATTGTAGTGGGGGAGGGATATGCTGCCACTCACCTTGAAGTCTAGGTGTTCAACCCAGAGGGTCTTGATGAATTCCCTCATGGCAGTGTGGACTTCCTCTGCAGGGATGTCACTTTCAGCAAGGATCTTCATGATTTCCCAGCTGGTGAACTCATCTGACCAGGTTTCTAAGACAGCATTTTTCACTGTGGCAGTGTCCAAGGTTGAGAAGCTGTGAAGGCAGAAAAGGGGGAGGGGTGGGGTGTTCACACTGAACTGGTGGGCTGCAAAGGTGATGTCAAGGGAGGACCATATGCGCTGCACAAGGATGGTATTCTTGGTCTCTTCTGAAATATTGTACACGAGGAAACTTAGGGGTTGATCTACTTCTTTGATGGCTTCAGGGCAGGGGGGGGGATACCTTAATTTCTTTGCCATCTTGGTGCATGAATTGTGCAATGTCCATGATTGCCTTGCAGAGGCGTTCAACGAGGATAGGACCTTTTATGGATGGATTCTTTCCATCGTGGTCAAAGACTCTGATAAGAATTTTTGAATGAGGGACTTTAAGCCATGCTGTAATGACTTTTGGGGCCTGGAAGTCAAAGAGTTGGGCAGCGTGTGCTAGGTGGATTTTTGGGAACCCTCCTGCCAGGATGGGGGTGAATTGGGGGATCATGGTAAGGGAGTTGGTGCCACTAGGTTTGACGATAGCACGGTTTGTTTCCTCCACAGCCAGGTGGGTCCTAAGGAGGTCCTCCTCAGTGGGGGCAGCTAATTTGGAGGGGCTAGGGTAGGAGTAGGTGGGTGGGGAGTTATCAGACATCACGGCATCTTCATCAGGTCTTGGTGCATGAATGGAGTTAGAGAGGTCCTCTACGGTGGTCTCTTCATCAGGGCTGGTTTCTCCTGCTGCAACCGGTGGGGGAGTAGGGATGGGGGATATGGGCACACTGACTTCAGTAGCATCATGGTTCAGTAAGTGGGGTGGGAGCCTCGGATTAGGAGATGGGGTTGGTGGTAGGAACAGTGATTTCATGGAGTCTCCTTTGTCATCCAGGACGTTAGGAGGGAAGAAGTGGGAACCGGAGCGAAGGGGTCTGGGAAGGGGTTGACAGGTTCCCATCAGTGATGGACGGGCACTGATATTTGCTGCTTTGACAGTGGATTGGTCCTTCATTTCACTGGAGGGGTTGGGGTCTTCATTTTGTTTTCAAGGGGCTTTTTTAAGCAGCTGTGGGGCATGGTTTTTGTGAGGGTGCTATTTGGTGGGGCTTTGGTCCAGGCAGTGTGTGCTGTTGTGTTGTGTTCACCATAATATGTGTGTGGGGTGGCAGATAGGGTACATGAACCTGGTTCCTGTGGGAGGTAGTTCATTTTAGTTAGTGGGATTTGGTGATAGGCTATCTTTTGCAGGGTTTTGTTAGAGGGTGTAATTACGTCGCATGTCAGTTATGTTCACTTTACATGAGTTCATGGTGTTTTGTTTGACATATAGGGAGGCTTGGCATTGGGATATGTGGATAGGTGGTTGGGCATAGTCATATGTGGTCATATCTTTGGGTGATTTATGTGAAGGTTGGCATGGGTTCAGGACTGCTGTTGGTGGGTAGAAGATATATTGTTTTATCATTGTGAGACCAGCTGGTAGCTGTGAGCATCATTGCTCAACCTTGCCCACAAAAATTGCATGGGAAAAAAACACCATGGTAGTGGTACTGGTTCAAGGGCCTCCAAAATTTGTAGTTTGCTGATGCGACAATGAGGCAGATAGTTTCAATGGCAACAGCCTGAACCAATGAGCCTCCAACACTGCTCACAGAGCAAGGAGGGATAGGGTGGAGAGAATAAAAGTCTGATCCTGTGTTGCTAATATGAATGGATGCCCCACTATCGAGGAAGAAGGGGAGAATGGAAGGGTCTACCAAGGTTCGCGCACATTGGTTGGAGGCCTTGTATGTCAGGCCAGCAAAGTCCACAGGCTGAGTATGTGAGCACCAGTCAACACTGGTGCTCAGAGACCTGAGGGCAGCAAAAAGTGCATTATACTCATCACAGTCAGAGTCAGGGAGCTCATGAATGAAGGCCAAAGAGACTTCATCATATGCCAAACCAGCAAATTCCTTAGTAGGAGTCAGGGACTTGGATGGGGAAGGAGCAGCACCAGCAATGTATACAGCCTCGAGGCTCTTGCTGTCAAGAAGGTAAGCACATCCATCCTGATCATAACAAAGTTTCCTGGGCTTGCCGGTAGAGGTGGGCTTGGTGGTAGGCTTCCCTTTTGCTGTGTTGGATGATGTGCTCACCTGTACTGCAGCTCACTTAGCAGTGACTTCATCCTTCTTTCCTTCCATTGCTCTGCCCTTACCAAAACAATCCTTGGCGGCATGCCACCACTTTCTGCAGTTGGTGCAGCAGGTGGTGCGAGAAGGATGCCCACATTCTGTACAAGTGCGGGCAGTAGTGCGCCCAGCCTTGCCCTTGGTAGTCACCATTGCTATGTCAAAAGACTTCTCACTGTCGATAAGTTGTTGTTCGACATCAAGACAGGCACAAATGTTAGAGGACCCATAGGGTGCTGATGACATGCTGGTGGCAAGGGAATCAGCAATGTGGTTGTGAACATGTGGCAGTTCCTCACTCATGGCATTAAGCATGAGTATCATCAGGAAATCTTCCTCCTTTGGTAAGCCGATCACATATATGCGTCCAACAAGGTCACTCAGATGCATGCTAGTAGTGGAAACGCGTTCTGCATGTTTATACTTAACAGCGAGTCCCTGTTGAATCAGGATAATCTGCACAATCGGCCCAACCTTCTCATGACATGACTTCAGCGCACTCCAAGCAAGATGGGCATTAGTGTACATGTGCAGGAAGTCCTGTTCTTTGGTACTGGAGCAGGTGCATAAGGCAGCAATTATACAAAGATTATTAAGGCCCCAAATGCTAGCACCAGTGGGATCAACAGAACTGTCTGGTCTTGGGATGATCCCAAGAATATATCCACCGCCATGTTTGAGTAGAAGGTAGTTCTGCAGCTTGTCTGACCACATGTTCCAGTTGTTCTTGCTGCGGTCAAGGACTTCTATCTTCTCAAGGTCAGTTTGACTTAGAGTAATGGCAGTAATCGATACTGTTGATGTAGTAGCTGACATGGTATTTGCAGGTGCCAGAGGAGGTATTTTTATTGTTATAGGTTTGGTCACAATGTTTGTCAGCATTAGGGTAGAACTCGATGTGGCCGGTTGTATTGGTTGTTTGGTAAGGTCGAATGTACCAACATGAGATTTCAATCATGTATGATGTGACATACCACTGAGTGATGGTATGAGAGAGAGAGATAAAGGGGACTAAATGCTATGTGCCTTGTATATATATGTGTGTCAGGGACGTTTATCAAAGCTATACTTCTTGCCCAGAAAGGAAATGGGAGCGATGTTCGTAGACGTTGGCCATTGATGATGATGATGTGATGACATCACATGCCATATTGGGTGTGTGTGTTATGCTGGCATACTGAACCTTAATGATGCCTAGGGGGTCTCTGCACTCTCATTTTATGAGGGTGCAGGGCTCATAACCTGTTAGAACTAGACAGAGTTAGATCCTCAGTCATGTGCATAACAGACTGAGATTCATATGTACCTAGACAGAGTTAGATCTATAGTAGATAGATTATTAGTGTCTAGCTAAGAGAAATGTGAAATAATATAGATGTACCCTCAGTTGTGTGCATAACAGACTGAGGGAGGAAGGGAAAACGAACATGAACCATATATACAATGTCTGTTGGAATTCTGTAGCATTGCAGCATCACGTGCATGAATAGTGTGTCAATATATACTTGAGGTGTAGTAGTACTAGGAACCTTTTTGCTTGTGAGTGCTGTTGAACTGCAAGTGACTGAAGGTGCTGTATTACTATTAACTGTGAGCCTGCACAAACTGTGGAGTCCTGTGGCTTGCTGTCACAAGACCCCAAGTGTGTGACCTCTGTGAGAAAGATGTGATTTACTGATGAGTGTCATATACAGAGGTCACTTAGATATCCGTACGAGCTCCGAGTCTGTCATAGGTCTGCCACAGGTATGCCACCCGACCTGCACCATATGACTCATTCCGATGTGTCTGACATGCGTGACTTCGAGGTCCGCACAAGCCCAGAATTGGGCAGCAATATAGCAATAATCAAGGTATTGCCCAGGATCAGGACAAAAGCTCTCAAAAGGACCAGATCTGTAAGCTTTACAGGAACAATTTATTATTTATGGGGCCCAAGTCTGTATTTGAACTCGTATCCACCTGGTTGCCAGGCGTTTGAAATCCTTTTCGTGCTAGCTCGGTTTCGCCCAAAGCGGCAGTTGGCGGTGTAGTATCATAGTATGCATCAAATTCGTGACAAGCATGGCAGTACACAGAAAGCTACCACGTGGCTAGAGTCATTCCACGAGCTTGGATGTTTGTCACATACATCGCCGTCTCCTCCAAAATAACGAGACCAGACTTCGTGAACATCAGCTCAGCTGTGGTGCTGTTTAGATAGAACTTCCCAATGAGCGTGCCTTCCCCATTCCAGACATTAATACCATCGCCGCAGCCGGCATAAACGTTGCCCTTGGTATCAAGCTGAATCCCATCGGGTGCACCAGAGTCGCTGTAGGCAAACACTCTGCGATTCATGAACGACTGCGTCGTCGGGTCGACGTCGAACTGATAGCTTTAGAACTCGCTTGAGTATCTGATTACCATCGTTGTAGGCGAGAAAACTAACATTGTGGCTGGAAAGGTCTGATTTGTCCCGAGGAAGCCTCCAAAAATACCCGTGTCGGTGCTGATGCGTAATTCTAATCCGCAGACACGAGAGAGAGAAAACCAACTTACATGAATGCAGTTTTGCCATTTGGCGTGAACGCAATACCATTCGGGTGCACAAACTGGTCAGCGACAACTCTGACCTGCCCAGTCGATGGATCAAAGCGGTATACTTGTGATGGTAACATTGGTTCAGGACGGAAACCGTTTAGCCACCCATAGCTGGAGAAGCCATTAACATTGGAGATATCATGATCTCATCGATTGCTCACGCGGGATCGGTGAAGAACATGATGTCCGTGCCAGGGAGGATTTTGATATCATTGAGCGAATTGAACTGTCTGCCTAAGAAGTTGTCCAGAATAACAGTAGTATTGTAGGGAGGGCTAGGATTGACGCGAACAACAGAAGGCGGAAGCAAAGCACGGCCTGAGGTAACGAACAGAAGGTCTCCCTTGTATGGGCCTGTTCCCCCGTTGACCATTTGGACATTGTCGGGGAGGTTGAGCTGAGAGTCGGCATGGTTAAGGCATCAATGATCAAGCGGGAGTGACCCACTGTTTGAACCTGAATATTGACATTTCCAGGCGTAGAAGCCAGCGCCATGTCGACTTCTGTCATGTTGATCATGCTAACAACACTGTTGTTATACCAGCCACTGTACCCAAGTGCGCCACCGTCATTGCTTGCAAAGAAGACCAAGTTGAGATCTGGAACATAAATGGGCGCTTCATGGGCAAAAGCAAAGCCAAGATTCGAAGCAATTTCGCGAATGGTGGCAGATGGTCCGGTGACATCGAGGAATGAAGGGTCGAAGACCTGAATGAATGGGGGTGCACTGTTGGTGGGGTTAAAACCAATAAGGGACGAGTTGCGCCATTTTGTGTAGTTTGCTCCCACAACATTGTATTGTAAAGAGTCGATGTACTGGGAGGGCAGACATTTAGATGCATTTTAGCACTACACAATTGTCATTGTCAACGCACGACTGCTCCAGGCGGCAACACTCTTATGGACGACGTGGCAGCAAGGGCGATAGCCAGAATCGCACCAACTGCTAATTTCGTCATTGTTGATGAACTATTTCCTGGCAAGCCTAGATTTCTATGACGGTCAGACACCTCGCTTTGAACATAATCTTGATAGTAATACCAGGAAAGCTCTGAGTACAGTCCGTATCGGAATTTCAAGGATATCGATGGGCTGGCCGGTCAAAGTCAGATGATGAGTAAGTACAAAGTTATACCGATAAACCGACCATCAAATAATTGATGATCTTTTTGATTCTAGCCGCATTGTGCCAGCATAACATTACGTACCGCATGACACCGTACAAGATCAAGTGAAGGGTTGTTCGTTGTTTGGCGTCTTCTTGGAACAACTCTTGCTCGTGTAATCATAAGAGATAATATAGGCAACATTGTACCGATGTTGTTTATGATACATGTGACAAGCTATGGAGAAAAGTTCTTAAGTGAATCATTGCATCATTGTTCAAGAAGACTTGGGATTCGGAAGAACCAAGTCAAGCTGTGACCTTGTCGCGTCATGTGATAAATGTCACATACGCGTTGTCACAAGTATCCGTCTTCGCCATTGATAATTTGATATTGTTTATCCACAAACTCGATGGCACGCGGAGGTCGAGGTACTTTTGGGCTCACATCCAGTGGTAGGGGTCGCGGGTACAGAGGCGGTACTCGCGGAAACACACACTTTCGTGGTCGTGGACGAGGTCGTGGACGTGGTCGCGGCGGGTCGAATGCAGCAGGTGATGGTCCAGCCCCGCAACGGGAAGATGATGGCACGCAACTAGAAGAACGCTTTGAACGGGTTAGAGAGAGCGATGAGATTGACGAGAAGCTGGGATTCATGAGAGTGCAAGAAGGTGCCAGGAAGGAGGGCTGGTTGATTAACATGCATCCCGTGAGTGTCGCGTTTGGTGTCTCAGAACCCAAGTCATTCATCTGTGAACATCCTTTAGACTCTAATAAAGGATGCGGACTACCCGGGTGGAAAGGCGGCAGTCGATTTTTACTTCATTCAAGATGACGGAGGAATGTTCAAGTGCACAATGCAGTACGAGCCTTACTTCTACATTGCATGCAAGGTGAGTCTCTACAGCTTCCGGTGTCTACGATAACAACTATATTCTTCAGACTGGGTCAGAGTCTTCTGTTGAAGAGTGGTTACACAAGCGGTTTGAAGGCTTGATTGTACGGATCGTGCGGGAGAAGAAAGAGGACTTGAAGTTGCCCAACCACCTCATGGGCCATCGTCGTCTGTACATGCAGCTGTGCTTTCGAAATGTGAGCGACCTTCTGGCCGTGCGACGGGACATAGCCCCTCTCGCACTTGCGAACGGCGCAAAGCGAGACGCGATCGACGCGTATGCCGAAGTTGTAGCGGCAGCGAGCACGAGTGTAGAGCTTGAAGGGGAGTGGGCGGAGACCAACAGAAGCAATACAACAAATTACAGGGACCGAGATGCACCGTCATGCATCGTGGATATCCGCGAGTTTGACGTGCCTTACTACTTGCGAGTAGCCATTGACAACGAGATGCGAGTGGGACTATGGTATGGAATCACGTTTACAGCTGGACAACCTGCGTTTGTGCAGTTGACAGAGAAGGTGAAACGCGCGGATCCCGTAGTGATGGCCTTCGATATCGAGACCACGAAAGCGCCGCTGAAGTTTCCAGATGCGGCGGTGGACCAGGTGATGATGATCTCATACATGGTGGATGGTCAGGGGTTCTTAGTAACGAACCGGGAGATTGTAAGCGAGGATATTGATGACTTTGAGTATACGCCGAAAGAGGGGTACGAGGGTCCGTTCATAATCTTCAATGAGAAGGACGAGGTGATCCTGTCGTCTCTGTGTTTACCTCGGACTCACATTTCTCGCAGGCAGCTACTATAATGCGTTTTTTTAACCACATCAGGGATGTGAAACCTACGGTGATGGCAACGTTCAACGGCGACTTCTTCGATTTTCCGTTCCTTTTTGAACGCTCAAAGGCAAACGGGTTGGACATGTTCTTGCTGACGGGGTTCGCTAAGGATAACGAGGATGAGTTCAAGTCCCGCGGATGCGTGCACATGGATTGCTTCAGGTGGGTGAAGCGGGACTCCTATTTACCACAGGGAAGCCAGGGCTTGAAAGCAGTCACAACAGCCAAGCTTGGGTACAATCCAATTGAACTCGATCCGGAGTTGATGACACCGTGAGTCTATTTCTCTCTCTCTTTATGATGTTATGTTTGAGCTGTGTACGTGCTATACCGCTTCTGAATAGTTTTCTCGATTTGGCACTACTTTTCTGTTGTTTCACTTTCATCGCATTTCAATCCTGACATTGTTAACGTATTCCTTGTAGCTATGCGATGGAGCAACCACAGGTCCTTGCGCAGTACTCCGTCTCCGATGCGGTAGCGACATACTACTTGTACATGAAATACGTGCACCCCTTCATTTTCTCACTATGCAACATCATTCCGCTCTGTCCGGACGAGGTCTTGCGAAAAGGAAGTGGCACGCTTTGCGAGACGCTCCTAATGGTATGTCCGAGGCCTTCGTGGCTTTCAATTATAGCTGACTTCACACATGAACTAGGTTGAGGCATACCGCGGGCATATCATCATGCCAAACCGCCACGAGGATGCGCATCTGAACATGTTCGAAGGTCACTTACTTGCATCAGAGACGTATGTCGGAGGTCACGTTGAGGCACTCGAAGCCGGCGTATTCCGCAGCGATATCCTTACAGAGTTCAAGATCGTGCCCGCAGCTGTACAACAAGTAAGCTTCCTGTCACAATGCGATCCACCTCAGACTTATGTTCAACAGCTCATCGACGATCTTGATGCCGCACTCACCTTCTGCATCACCGAGGAGTCCAAATCCTCCTTGGAAGATGTGACCAACTATGATGAGGTTAAGTCGCAGATACAGTCGGCGCTCGAAGTATTACGCGATACCCCAAAGCGCACGGACAAGCCGCTAATTTACCACTTGGATGTTGCAGCGATGTACCCGAACATCATGCTTTCAAACCGCTTGCAGCCAGATTCGGTGGTCGATGAGTCTGTATGTGCGGTGTGCGACTTCAACCGTCCCGGAAAGTCATGCGATCGACGGCTCGAGTGGGCATGGAGGGGAGAGTTCTTTCCTGCGAGGAGGGACGAGTATAACATGATTAGGCACGCACTAAATCAGGAGACCTTTCCCCCGAAGAGGCCTGGGGGCCCTCAGAGGCGATTCCCAGACTTGACGGACGCGGAGCAGACTGCATTGTTGCATAAACGCCTGGGTGACTACTCTCGGAAGGTGTACAAGAAGATCAAGGATACGAGGGTGGAGACAAGGGAATCGATCGTATGTCAGCGGGAAAATCCCTTCTATGTCGACACAGTGCGACGTTTCCGTGACCGTCGGTATGAGTACAAGGGGCTGCACAAAACGTGGAAGAAGAATTTGGACGCCGTGATCAGCGAGGGACGCTCAATCGCAGAGGTCGATGAGGCAAAGAAGATGATTGTGCTCTACGACTCCCTGCAGCTTGCACACAAATGTATCCTTAACTCGTTCTACGGATACGTGATGCGCAAGGGTGCGCGGTGGCACTCCATGGAGATGGCAGGAATCACCTGTCTTACAGGCGCAACGATCATCCAGATGGCGCGCGCGCTCGTCGAGCAGATCGGTCGCCCGCTGGAGCTCGATACAGATGGAATTTGGTGCATGCTTCCTGGTGTCTTCCCGGAAAACTTCAAATTCAAACTGAAGAACGGGAAAGCCATCGGGTTCTCCTACCCGTGTACGATGCTCAACCACCTTGTGTACGCCCGCTTTACCAACCACCAGTACCATGACCTGGACGCCTCAACCGGGGAATACGTCGTGCACAGCGAGAACTCCATTTTCTTCGAACTAGATGGGCCGTATAAAGCTATGATTCTCCCATCGTCGAAGGAGGAGGATAAATTGTTAAAGAAGCGGTATGCAGTCTTCAATGACGATGGGTCGCTTGCGGAGCTGAAGGGGTTCGAGGTGAAGCGCCGGGGAGAGCTTCAGTTGATCAAAATCTTCCAGTCGCAGATCTTCGAGAAATTTCTTCTGGGGACGACGACGGAGGAATGCTATGGCGCGGTTGCGCAGGTTGCGAATCAGTGGCTCGATATCCTCTATAGCAAGGCTGACACACTGACCGATGAGGAGCTCGTTGAACTCATTGCCGAGAACCGTAGCATGTCCAAGACGTTGGCAGAGTACGGAGGACAGAAATCGACCTCTATCAGCACCGCTAAGCGACTTGCCGAGTTCCTTGGTGACCAGATGGTCAAAGACAAAGGTCTCGCCTGTAAGTTCATCATTTCCGCAAAGCCCAGCGGAGCGCCAGTTACGGAGCGGGCGGTTCCTGTTGCTATATTCTCAGCAGATGAGAGTGTCAAGCGCACTTACCTGCGAAAATGGCTCAAAGACAACAGCCTCTGCACCTTCGACCTCAGATCTATCCTCGACTGGGAGTACTACGTGGAGCGCTTGGGTTCAGTTATCCAGAAGCTTATCACCATCCCTGCCGCGATGCAGAAAGTCTCAAACCCTGTTCCTCGTATCCGTCACCCTGACTGGCTGCATCGTCGCGTTGCAGGTGCTGTAGACAAATTCAAGCAGAACAAAGTTACCGACTTTTTCACGCGTGCTACTGCGGACTCGCAGTCCCAGGCTCTAATAATTGACCCAGAACTGGACATGGAGGACTTTGGACAAGATAAGACCTTGGAACGCCCGCACATCGCCATTGTAAATCGGAAATCCCGTAAACGGACGCCTGAGCCCGACGAAGAAATACCAGACGACGAAGCTCCACTTCCTGACTTTACGATCAGCTATTCCGCATGGATCAGGGCCATGAGACCACGATGGAAGAAACAGCGGAATGCTCGCTGGGGAAACACTGGTGACACTATCATGCCCTCCATGTTCAAAGGTGCCCGGGTTCGCACAACACAGCGATGGGACATTGTGCAAATCCGTTCCAGCAAGATTCCCGGGCGATTCACCCTATGGGTATCCGTCGATGCTCAACTGGTGTCTGTACCTCTGCGCATTCCTCGCGAATTTTTCTTGCACCTGAAGACACCACCTCGCGACACCTTATTTCAACCAGAGTACTATGCCTTCGAGAAGGTTGTCCGCCACCTTCCTCGTGATATTCTCTGTTCCAATCTCTATCGGATTTCTGTGAAGGAGGACGTTTATCAGGAAATTCAAGAGCATTTCATAGACCTTATGAATGATCCGAATGTCGATGGTGTCTTTGAGCGGCAGGTACATCTCATCCGCACTTTGAGCGGATAGTATGTTTACATCTGTTTAGGTTCCACTAGAGATGCGTGCCCTCCTCAAACTAGGCAAGACATGTACTGTGGACGAACCCGGCATGACTCTGAACCGTGCTCAAAGCAGCGGCGTCGATTTGTCTCAACTCGACAGAGCCAGCGTCTCCCTTACTCGCAGAGTATACCTGGATGGCGGTCGCTCAGCGAAGTATATCTTCCTGTATCATGCATGTTCTAGTACATCGCATGTCCATGTGTTTGCGATGTTCATGCCTAACGGTGCTGTGAAACTTCACCTTGTTGATCCCGCTCCCCGCCGACAACAGATCCCCCGTCTTCAAGAGTTATACAAAGACCTTTCGGCGAAGCGACAATCCAAGTATGGAAACTGTTCGCTCGATTATCCCGCCTCATGCGATTTTAATACCACGTACCACAACAAGGATACGACAGCTCTCAAATCCATCTCCAGAGAACTCGGACTCCTGGAAAATATGTCCTACACTGTCGTAATTTCATCCATCAAGGATCAAATTTACTTTGACACCTGGGTTCCAAAACTTTCAAAATTCCCTGTTCTTTCAATGTCGAAAGCGAAAGCAGTCCATACCCTCAACGTCTTCCCCTGGCAGCCTGACGTTGCCCAAAAGATGGTTCAGCGGTACCTATCACTAGGAATCTGGCTGGATCGCTCAATCGCTCTAGCGGATTATTATGATGTCCCTATAGGTCACATCGACGGCGATCAGCCACTGTTATTGTCGGACATCAGCTTCGCCCGGCGACTGATTCAGCAGGACATTGTCCTTTGGTGGTCACCGTCGGAGCGTCCAGATCTTGGTGGAATCGAGGATGATAATAGACAAGCGGAAGACATACAGCACACAGAGTTTACATCACCTGGATGCTACTCCAACGTGTGTCTAGAAGTTACTGTTCGCAATTTGGCAGTAAACTCCATTCTCCACTCTGTCGCTGTCAATGAGCTTGAAGGGAGTGGCGGAGCAACGGCATTCGATTCCGTGTCCCGGACACTGAATGAGTTCTCCGGAGGCGAGGCTCAGCGCGACCTTACCCTTGGAGAATCAAACATCTCGAGTCTCACCTTTGGTATTCTCAAGTCGATGGTCAAGACATGGTTGCTTGACAAAGTCCAAGGAAATTTCGAAAGCCCGGCCACGCTAGCAATTGACCACTTCTGGCGCTGGATCAGCACAAGCGCTTCCCATCTTCATGACCCAAATATTTATCGCTTCGTTCATGGGCTCATGAGGAAAACGTTCATTCAGATGTTGGCTGAATTCAAGCGACTCGGATCTCACGTCATCCACGCGGACTTTGGCCGGATTTTGCTAGCAACTTCAAAGCCTCCAGGCACCGCTCACGCATATGCCACCTACATAACCACAGCAGTGACATCACACGAACTCTTCGAACACATGTATCTCAAAACAGAGCGGTTTTACGATTTCCTTCTCTTCATGGACTCTGCAAATATGGGAGGAATCGTATGTGAAGACCCGCTGGCTGTTGACCCCCCAAAAGAACTCACCATCGAGACTCGGTGGAATATCCAGACTTTTCTACCACCCGCAATTCAAGACGATTTCGGTGCCGTCATTCAGTTCTTCATCGTCGAGCTTTTCAAGATTCGGCAGAAGCATAATGAAGGTTCAAGAGTACCCTTCCGCGTGCTTCAGAATCTGGCTCCAGAGCCCACCCAACCTGACCCGAGCAAAATTAACGAGGTTGATGCGACACGGGAGTTTATCGCCAGGAAACTCACCCGCAAGTTGCTTCGGTTGGTTGGCACTATTCAAGCCAAGCAAAGAGATGCCTCCGTGGACGAAGAACTGAACACTCAGTTCCAGTTCCCCGTCCTGCCTGGTTCGCATCTTAACATGACAAATGCGCTTCTCGAATTTGTCAAATTTACCTGTACCGTGCTTGGCCTCGCCTCTGATTATCAGGTTGAGATTGGTTTGCTCAAGCGTAACCTCCTCGACCTTGCTGGTGTGCGCGAGTTTGCCAATGAAGCCCTTTTTCGCAATCCATGCGAGCCGCTCAAATTGTCTAATGTCCCTTGCCGGCATTGTGACACACTTCGTGACTTTGACTTCTGCCGCGATCCAGAACTCATGCCATACGGTCTTGATGGTGCTAGGCCACGCTGGATCTGCGGAGGTTGCGGAGGAGAGTACGACCGCATTGCGATTGAGATGGAGTTGGTTAGACTAGTTGGATCGCTCGAAAGAGCGTTCACGCAACAAGACATGCGCTGCGGCAAGTGCAAGCAAGTTCGCTCGGACAACGTGTCGCGATATTGTCATTGCTCTGGATCATACCAGCTAGTCCTCAGCAAACCTGAATTCAAGCGAAGATTACGCACAATTGTGAATGTAGCAATTGTTCACAATCTCTCCAGACTTAGGGTGAGTCTCTTGTGCTATCATGCTCAGAAATGATCTTGATTTGTGCTGTCTCAGGAATGTGCTCGAAGGACGCTTGAAAGTTGGTAATCTACATGTATTCACTAGTTGCTTCTTGTAGCTTTAGTCGGAATGTGTAACACTATGTGCTATCGTGTGATTGTCGTTGTATCTGGGTCCTGAAACGGGCGTGTGATGAATGTGTAGCAGAGGGAAACACTCTCAACCATGTTAGGATGTCGGCTTTCACGCATATCGAATAAGATATAGGAAGCTAGCAGCCCGTGTATAATGAGTTGCGGTTTGAAAGAAGCGGCCAGTCAACAGAAGGGAGATATGAAAGATTTTACTGACCCCGGACCTATAATAATACAAACAAGGCTGAAAGGATTTTTCGCTGAGGAGTATAGTACATTACACGCCTTTTTTGACAAGCCACATGGCGCCATGGGCCATGGCCATGTCCGAGCGAACTCGTCAAATTTTAGTGTAAAGCTTCTGAATAAGGAAAGTCCTCAAAGCCTTTGCACAACAGACCAAAACAACGCTTACCCTCATCTGCTCTCATGCCACAACAGCGAATTTTAATATGAATGTATCCCACACATGCAGATGCGTGGAGCTCTGAAAAGCTATCGTAAGCGTGTATCGTTGATATGGCTATCTCAACTTGCTATGTAATGTATCACGATTTTCCTCACAGTATGACTGATGACGCGGACGGACCATCTAGCACAAAAAATGCTTCCCTCGTCTTGCATCATAATAAGGCTATTACTGGCTGCGCACCTCTGTCCTATCACCAGTCAGCTCGTAGAATCTCCATGTAAACGCTAGGTCGAAACCATCTCAAAAGCATTGTGATATGATGCTTTGGATGGTTCCATTACTTATCACCCCTTCAAAGAGCCGTATCAAAGTAAGGACTACGCTGGTTCGTGACGCAGTGGACACACAAGGTAAGCATCTTTGCATATTTACAATAAAAATGCGACTGACCCTACGCATCAAAACTTTCAGATCTTTGTGATTCTACCGTGGCGCACCTCCTTGCGTGCCGTTTCTCTACTGCGCAACTACCTCCCTCTTATGCTCAAGCTCGCTTGGTACTGTTTTAAGCAGGTACCGCTGTCAAAGTTTGGTTGTGGTCAAGTGTGCCACGATGATGTTCCGAGTCCGCGAGAATCCCATAATTGGAACCTTATCGGAATCATACTTCTCCACATGTGATGTCACCCTCTAGTGGAGAAGGACTGGCACTCGCTGTGTCGTCGCATTCTAAGTTTATCAAGGGTCAGTCATGTTTGTGTTCTTGTGGACTGATGCACGCGTGGCGCTACAAAGCGGTGAATTCCACAGGTGCATATCCTATAGGAAAGCGTCCACAGACGCTTACCTTTTCTCGACGTGTTGTCGGGGATAATGTCAGATCGATGGCTTCAATGCACGACCACAGTCGTCCTTTGTCTATCGTTTGCCCACCCATCGAGAGATATAAAACCCGGTATCGTTCTCTGCTCTATCTTTCTCATCTTCATCTTTACTTTCCAATTGTGTCTTGTCATCTTAGTCACTTCGCTTGTTCAATTCATCAATATGTCTATGTAAGTCTACTCGCATGTCAGGTGGATATCTCTATATGCTAACACATGCTAACACTACCTAACGCATCCAGTTCCTCGTGTTACAGCCTTCATATGCCATTCGATAGGTTGGTGTTCGATCTTGAGTTCGAGGACGCGCCTGATCTCATCATTTTTAGGGAGTCTATGCCTATGTCAGATGACCATGTGCCGCTCCCCGGCGATACTGATTTCGTTCCGTTGTCCGAAGAAGACATGACTAAGTTGTTTGCAGCTCACCAAAGCGGTGAGACGTCCCCCGAAGTGCGCGCCCAGCTGGATGCGTATGTGCTTTTTATCTAAATCATTTATTCAAACTCACGGTCGTACAGATTGTTTGAAGAGAGCGACGAATTAATGCGTAGTATAATTAACGAAGACATGCTGGCAGGCCCAGCCGATGCTCACGTTGACAAGTAAGCCAATCTAATTAGCCTACCTGGGCTAAGCAACTCACATTCAACGACAGGAAAAACTATGATGAATTGCCAGCGACGCAACAAGGGTACGTGCACTCGCAACTGAGTCCTCGTTATTGCTCATCTGTTTCTCCAGGACTTGCGCCGATTCACAAAATGTTCGAAATCCTCAGATGTTCAAGTCGTTTCCAACATTGGAGAATTTCACCGCCCCGGTGGCTGGTCTCTCCCAGTTGCCCCATATCGATCAGGAGCTCTGCTACCCTCCGCAGCCCTCTGCCGTCCCTCAAGCGCTCCCGCAAGACCATCCTTGGCCCCAGCATGAATACAACCCTGGATACTTCACGAACAAGCTTCCTGGCATATATACTCAGCCCTCTGTCGCACCGCAAAACTCCATATGGTCCCAGCATGGATATAATCTTGGATATGATGCCAATGGACCCCCTGGTGCGTATTATTCGCAGCCCTCTGCGATCGTTCCAGCACCGCCGCAAAACCACGCTTGGCCTCAGAATGAATACAATCCTGGGTATCATGCCAACGGACCCCCAAGTGCGTATTATCTGCAGCCCTCCGCAATCGTTCCAGCACCGCTGCAAGGCCACGCATTTGCCCAGCATGGATATCATCTCGCTCCCTCCCACCCTTACCAGCAACTTCCCACCATTGCAGGTCCGTCCAACGCGCATTACCCTACTGCGCCACTCCCCCAAGGTCAATATGCTCCCTTGCAAACGGAATCTAGTGGGGGCTCAAGCGTGGAGCCAACTTCCTTTGTTCTCGACTGGACGGCATCTACCAGGCCTCGTAAGCGTAAAACCCGCCAGACCTCTAATCTTGAAGATGGTCTGACTTCGTCCGTTCCAATAACGCGCAAGCGCAGACGCCCGAACGTCGCCGACAGCTACAGACCAGGCAAGTTTGGTCCGTACATGCTAGCGGATGCCAGTGCCACGATCATGACCATGCCTGTTCACGACCCAAAGCCTGTTAACGTCAGTAGCCGCAGGACCCATGATCCCAACGGAAATCCCCTTCGAACGAGGAGATTTGGGGCGATGGAACTGGACGATACTTACCCCGATGCGTCTGGAAACGTCCATGACCACCACTGGCCACAGTTGACCTGCGTACGCTCATGCGATTGGACCGATCAGCCGTGTGGTCTCTTCATAGAGGTGGACAAGATCCGTATTGAAGATCATCTGTGGTTTTGGCATGGGGTTGAAGCGAAGAAACCCACTCCTTGCCAATTCGAAGGTTGCCCGAACGCAGGGCCGATGATGTATTTGAGCCGTCACATCGAAGGGGTCCACTTCGCTACATCCTACCGATGCGCTTATTGCAAGAAGCTGTCATCGAGGACCGATTCTTTGGCTCGGCATCAGAAGGGGTGCAAACAATTGCTTGCTAGCAGGGCCCACGCTGAGCATTGGAAGTACGAATTCTTTCTTCAAGCGATGATCAAGTCGGTCTCTGGATATATCGTTCCTGCCAAGAACGCGACGTAGGATAGCGTCTGAATATGTACGTCCACGTTACCCCGCATCTGTCACTGCTGCTAACGCCACTCCTTATTTCCGTTTTCTAGTGTTGACTGCAATTTTTACGTGTGATGACACTCATTCCATTCTATTACCGACATTCCTTTAGAATATTCTCTCTACTGCTTAGCAACGACACTCATTTCATTCTATTACCAACATTCCTTCTGAAATTTGTTCTCTCCACGGTCAACCACACTCGCTTCATTCTATCACCGACATTCCCTTCGAATATTCGCTCCTTTCGTTCACATCTCCCATATGGTTATTGGGTTATTCTTATTGCACGTTGGATGTGGTTATCGTATCTTACCCCGGCGCTCGGTCCATCTTACATATAGTTGTTGGGCTATATCGTATAGTTTAGTGGAACTTGGAGCTTTGTATCGTAATTGTTATGAATCAAATATACGGATGGTGGAGCTCGGGTGGAACACGCATATGTGGTAGACATAATCGATTCTGCGGGATCAAACGTTCCGTCCTTGCATATGTTAGATGACGTTACCTGAAACGAAAGTATTCCAGGACCCTAAAATAACAACGTCCTTTGAGAAGGTAGCACTAAACATAAATCATTGTGAAAATGTCAACTTCATGCATGCATGCTCAAGAAAGTAGATTTAAGTGCCATGGATGTATTAAATTGTAGGGGTTGGGGATCTTCGCCGAACATGCAAAACTACCCCTTCGACGATCGCTAATGTGTATTGACGAATGCGAGACTATGGCCTGCGATGCATGTCAGCAATAGGAGAAATTCCGTCAATGATCGCAGAATCAGACTGGTCACGGTAGCTCTCATGTCGCAGGTTGAATAAGATACGGGAGGCTAGCATTCTGTAGATCACGAGTTGCGGTCTGAGAGAAGTCAGTAGAAGAACCTGTGAGATCAAAGAATGTACTGAAGCATCCAGGAAGCCAGTGCATGAGGCATACAGGTCGAACATTTTAGCAAGTCTTGTAGACCAAGATGTCTGAAACCTCACAGGAACAACCAGGACGACGGGTGTATTCCAGATACCGTAGCACGTAAATAGAAACGGTTAAATGAAAATGATGAAAACTGGTGTATTGGTATGAAAGTAGACGATAGATTGTCGCAAATTGCTGCGCTGATGACCTGAGGAGTCGAAATTTGCATTTCAAAATGTGGGAACTGTATACATACATATAAAAATCACCCCGAACTACTTCGTAATTGGGCATTTTCCACTAGCAAGCGGTCAATTTCTGCCTCGCGTTGAGCCAGACCATGAGCGAAACCATCCATCCAGGTCTGTAAGGATCACAATGTTAACATCGAATCTCTAGTCCATATAAGGCTAACCTGTTGTGTTCTGGCATGCTCTGCTTGCCTCCTCAGCTCTGGTTCATTTTCGAGGCGCCCCCACCCGTTAGCGTACTCCTCGCACACGACCTTCACACTGTCTGCCTTATCCACCTTAAAATCATAGCAGGGAGAGCGAATCCCTTGCCAGGTTGACTCGATATAGCCAGGGAAGAGCTGTTTTATGGCCTCCCAGATAGCACTGGCGAACCAGTAGCATTGAAATTGATACAGGTGGTAGTTGGGAGAATGGGTGCTTCTAACAGATAAAAGCACTGATATCTGAGTTGCTGAGGGGCGTGCGGATGTTGCAGAGAATGTGAAGGTGCAAAGACGTTTGTATTGGCCGTATCTTGATTTTAGGTACTTGTGAGGGCTAGCACCTGTGTCTGGGCTAGTGGAAACGGAATCAAGGGCGGGAGTTTGTAAAGCTGAAGGGGAAGCGATGCCTGACGAACTTTGTGTAGTAGGTGTGGAGGAGCCACTGTCGTTCGAGTATGACTTTGGAGTACGGTCTATGTGCAAAACCTGACTTGTTCAAGGACACACTGCGAGGGAAAATTACTATGCAAGAGCACACTTCTCCATGCCGCAACGTCAAGTCGAATCTCGCTCAATGTAAATAACCCCCGGGACATCTGTAGGAAATTTCATGGAACGAGAGAAAATCGCAGGAAGGAGTCCATGAAAAAAGGAATCGTACTTTGAGAGCATCGCAAGTTGAAAAGGGTTGAGCAGGGTTTGAACGTTGAACATGTGCACGAGGCTCAGAAGACAGTGATTTTGTAGAACGTGTTAAGACAAGATTGATTAGTGCTGGGGCCAAATTATTCACAGGCAATTGTGCTAAGATGCACGCTCATGCGATTGGACCGACTCCCAGCCGTTCACGTGATTGATAGTGAACGCTTGAGCGATTCGGAGGCTCGGAGCACATGAGGAGGCTGAGCTAGTGTTGCCGCCGACTTAGTGGAGATCAGGTGCAGCATGTACACGAGGTAGACGGAATTACTTCCATGGGATAAAACCCCCCGTCCTTACACACGTTAAATGACATCACCTGAAGCAAAGGTAACACTAAACACAAAATCGTCTTAGCACAATTTTGAAAATATTAACTTCACGCATGTACGCTGAAGAAATTAGAGCGTGGATGCATGTAATTGTGGGGGCTAGGGATCCTCGCCGAACATGCAATTCCACGATCCCTGGGTTTGTATTCACACGAATGCAACACTATGGCCTCCAGGGGCGCAACACATATCAACCATAGGAAAGATTCCGTCAATGATCGCAGAATCAGACTGACGGTTCTCATGTCGCAGATTGAATAAGATACGGGAGGCTAGCACTCCATGGATCACGAGTTGTGGTCTGAGAGAAGTCAGCAGAAAAACCTGAGAGATAAAGGAATGCACTGACGCATCCAGGATGTCGGCGTACGTGCCCTACATATTGAGCACTTTTGTAAGTCCTATGGGCCTAAATTCCTACTAGTAAAATCTCACAGGAGCAACCAGGGCGATAAGAATATTTGCGAAGGATGCCACTGAAGGACACTTGTTAGACCTGCATGAGTGTATAAACAAGAAGACGTACTTATGATGCAGGTCATGTATATCATCCCATCGCGATAAAGGATGGTGGCGAGGCGACCTCGAGCGTCTTTGTAGAAGTTGAATCTCTTGTATATCGTGAGGATTATGAGCACTGTGACACCTCAGGTAAACAGCCCCGGTATTTAGTAGTATCAACTTGTGTTACCTAGCTCATAAATGATCAAAAAACCATATTGTATGGCGTCACCCTTTCCATTTTCAAACACGCAGCCTGTCTGGTCGGCCGCTATGATAAATCAGCAAAAGTGTTCACTCAATATCATAAAACGCAGATACGTGGAGTCTGAGGACCAGCAATATGGAGGATGCCTGCGACTCTTGTCACTCCAACAGCCCCTAGAATGGAAAACTGTCCAAATACAGATATGAGTGACCGGTGGATCGTCAAGTTGGCACTCACTGCAGCAAGAACGAGAAGCCACACCAACGTTTTCTTGTTCTGATGCCAAAAGGCCCATGTGCGGAAAATAAGCAGACCTTCAGAGTAGATGATAAGCAAACTAGTACTAGTTCCAAACGACAAAAGCGCCAGCAGGCCAACCTTCTGCAGCGATGATACTTATCAGATGTGAACCTTAATGAGTGTTCAATGTCCATGCTAGAGTGTCTGTCCCAGCGCTGCTTACCATATGAAACATTGTCGAAAGTCGCACACTGAAGAAACAGTCAGTGAGAATCTAATTCAAATCACAGATTCACAAACACTTGTGTACTTAGACCGGTCAGTCACCGCAGCTTAAATCTCATCAAGTCATGATACATGATGCAAGGACTCGCGACTTACCATACGTGGTCATAGCAGTACCCATCAAGGTGGCATAACGAGTGAGAGTAAACAAAACTCTGACGATGCCCCACTTCTTTCCCCAGATCAACTGGACCTGCGGGCCAACTTAGCATGCATCGGACTCAAACGGGGTCACAAACCTCTTGTGGAAGCGTCAAGCAGTAGTCGAAGACCTGGTTCAAAGATGTGGAAAATTACGAGGGATGACCACACTTCGGGTACTCACCACTGCTGCCATTGCTGCAGCTATCTCTATCGTCAGATAGGCAGTGTGAGTACGAGTAGCGAAGTGCGTACCCGTGAAATACTATCGATGTGCAAAGGCATTGAAACCTAAGTGTTTGTACTATGGACTGGAAATGAAAACTCGCCTGCGCAGTCTGATAACCTACAGTCGTAGCTGACATGGAGAAGACGATGAAAATTGTTCTTAATATACTAAGTTTCACCTGTATGCTATTTAATCAAATCTATCACAGCCCCGAATCCAGCACCGCACATACGATTTCCTTTGGAGTTTGGTCATGAGTTGGACAGGCGGCATCACAAACTCTTCCAAGGATCTCCAATACGTAACGTGCCTTTCAATGGCTGTCGAATGCTTGGGCGCATCAGAGAAATGGTGAGAAGAAGATAGTGTAATATACCGTAAGATATAGGAAAGGATTTCGTTACACTGGAATATATGACCATGTAAATGCATCGCAATCGGCATAATCATCGGCAAGAACTCGCCAGTCTACTGATGCTCATGCA
Source organism: Suillus hirtellus (assembly GCA_016695485.1). Classification (NCBI taxonomy): domain Eukaryota; kingdom Fungi; phylum Basidiomycota; class Agaricomycetes; order Boletales; family Suillaceae; genus Suillus; species Suillus hirtellus. The sequence continues at coordinate 239,377 of MU172280.1, read as the reverse complement.
GCGCTCTTGACTTCCACACATATCCCTCTGCCCACCAGCGATTGTATAATGCATCACTGTTGAGAGCGCACAACAGATGACATTTGCACTCCGAAATTCAGGCAAAGGAAAGACTGTAAACTAAAGTTAGGCATCTTTTTCTGAACACCGGGCAATTCCATGTATTATGAGTACTGCCACTGGTACACATAAATAAAGTTCCGAATGGAATGGATACTTACATAGTATCACGGTAACATTCTGGAGTGGTATACAAGAATATAGATGACCAGATTATCGGGGACTTGCTGTGGGTTTGATCATGTTTGTATGATTGTTGCCTCGTGCACCATCAGATACATCAAGAATAGCTGTGATGAAACAAATGTTTGGCATGAGATGTACAGGGATGTACATGTATGTAAATCATAATCAGCATCGTTGCGAACCAAATACATACAATCATGATGAACCAGATAGATGGTTTCGTCAAAACAGACGATCAATCTCCCAACAGCGGAAGTTGAACATTAAATTTAGGTTTGGGTCGGGTAAGTATTGCAGCCGTGACACTGGGCTGTTCACGCGATTGTTATATACGGATAAGTGAATGCTTGAGTGATTCGGCGCACATGAGGCTCTAGTGTTACCGCCGACTCAGTCGAGCTCAGATGCAGCATCCACATGAGGTAGATGGAAATATAACACGCTCCGTCCTTACACACGTCACATAACATCGCTTGAAGCGAAGGTGTTCCAGGACCCGAAATAGTGGTGTTTTTTTTGGGGAAGGTAACACTAATCACAAAATCATTTTAGTACAATTTTGAAAATATTGACTTTACGCATGCACGCCGAAGAAAGTAGAATGTAGATGTATGTGATTATGAGGGCTGGGGGCTTGGGATCTCCGCCCAACATGCAACGCTACCCTTCTACTACGCTCCCTGGGTTTGTATTCACGAATACAACACTATGGCCTTCAGGGGTGCTACGTATGTCAGCCATAGGAAAGATTTCGCCAATGATCGCAGAATCAGACCGATGGCTCTCATGTCGCAGATTGAGTAAGATACGGGAGGCTAGCACTCCGTGGATCACGAGTTGTGGTCTGAGAGAAGTCAGTAGAAGAACTTGCGAGATAAAGGAATGCACTGACGCATCCAGGATATTAGAGTATGTACCCTACATGTTGAGCATTTTAGTAAGTCCTATGGGCCAAAATGCCTACTGGTGAAACCTCACAGGAATAACCACGGCGATAAGAATATTTGCGAAGGATGTCACTGAATAGCTCTTGTTAGACCTGCATGAGTGTATAAACAAGAAGACGTACTTATGATGCAGGTCATGTATATCATCCCATCGCGATAAAGGATGGTGGCGAGGCGACCTCGAGTACCTTTGTAGAAGCTGAATCTCTTGTATATCGTAAGGATCATGAGCACTGTGACACCTCAAGTTAGCAGCCCCGGTATTTAGTAGTATCAACTCGAGTTACCTAGCTCATAAGTAATCAAAAAACCATATTGTATGACACTAACCTTTCCACTTCCGAACAAGCAGCTTGTCCGGTTGGCGACTACAATAGTTTAGCAGAGGTGCTCACCCGGTATTATGAAGTGCAGGTACCTGGAGGGTCATTGAAATGGAGGGCGTTCACAACTTTTGGCACCCCGACAGCCCCTATAATGGAAAACTGTCCAAATGCAAATTTGAGTTTGAAGTGGATTATCCAGTCAGCACTTACTGCAGCAAGAACGAGAAGCCACACCATCAATTTCTTATTCTGATGCCAAAAGGCGAGTGTGCGAAAAATAAGCAGGCCTGCAGAGTAGATGATGAGCATACTAATACTGGTTCAAAACGCCAAAAGCGCCATCAGGCCGACCTTCTGCAGCGATGATGCTTATCAGATGTGAACCTTCATGAGTGTTAAATGTCCACGCTAGACCCGAGTCTATCTCAACGCTACTTACTATATGAAACATCATTAAAAGTCGCACACTGAAGGACAGTCAGTGAAAGTGTAATTCAAATCACGACTTCACGAACAGTTGTGTACTTAGATCTAGACCGGTCAGTCACCGCAGCTTAAATCTCATCAAGGTGTGACACATGATGCAAGGACTTGCAACTTACCGTACGTGGTCATAGCAGTACCCATCAAGGTGGCATACCGAGTGAGGGTAAACGCAATTCTAATGACGCCCCACTTCTTTCTCCAGATCAACTGGACCTGCAAACCAACTTAGCGTGCGTCGGACTCAAATGGGGTCACAGACCTCTTGTGGAAGCGTCAAGCAGTAGTCGAAGACCTTGTTCAAAGATGTGGAAAATTACTAGGGATGACCACAGTTCGGGTACTCACCACTGCTGCCATTGCTGCAACTATCTCCTTTGTCAGACGGGCAACGTGAGTGCTAGTAGTGAAGTGCGTACCTGTGAAATACTATCGATGTGCAAAGACATTGAAACATAAGTGTTAGTACTATGGACTGGAAAGCGATGGATTCACCTGCGCGATCTGATAACCTACATTCGTAGCTGACATAGTGAAGATGATGAAAGTATTCTTGATGTATTAAGTTTTACCTGCATACCATTTAATACGGTCTGTCGCACCCCCGAATCTAGCACCGCGCATAGGCATTTCCTTTGAAACTGAAGTCTGGCCACAGGAGTTGTCATGGGAGTTGGACAGGCGTCACAGCAGATTGTTCCGAGGATCTGCACAACCGAAGGCACTGCAGACCGAAGTTACGCATCTTTGGCTGAAGGTGATTCCATGTATTATACTATCATGATGGATACACAGGTAGTACTGCCGCAGCAAGTCGATCAGGTTCGAACGGTTGGTGCCTCGCGATTGGTGTACCATAGGAACAGGATGACCGTAGCATCGCGTAACAAACGGTCGGGATCAAGATGGAGTACAACAGGGATGCACAAATATATAGATCATAATCAGCCACGATAGATTTGAACCTGCTCGTACAATCATGATGAACCAGGTAGGCACCAAAAAGATGCATCGCTCTCCGATACCCTTGAAGACGCCCGGCCGCAACTTGAAGCTCGCCTTGTATGTACAAATACGTAGATGTCATCGACCCAGAACCGTAAGATCGTGAGTTCGGCAACTAGTACTCGACGAGTCGACTTGAAAAGTAACGGTGCGGATGGCGGAGCTTTGAACGGAAGTTGAATTTCGCACGTTTAGGAATAAGTGTGTCGGGTAACGATTGCTTGCAACCTTACATCCGTCATCGTCGTCGTCGTTCACCAGAAGAATGCTTACTGCTCGCGGCGTTACCCGCCTCTCACGGAGAGCAGCCAACACTGCAAGAAACACAAGCCGGTTCATCAACACCGCTGCTTATTCTTTGTCGCGTGTTGCCGTTCCTTCTTCCTCCCAAAAACAAAACGCAGCCGTTCGTCCTTCGCGTGCATCAGCGCAACACGGTTAGTTCTAAGTCTGGGATTGTCATCTCTGACACTTACTGAGTTTTTCTGGTCTTTTTCGCGTCATTCTATTTGAACCGGGTGAACTCGGGTTATATAGCACGGACATATGCAACGGAAGCGAAGGGTGCTTCTGGGACTGTGAAAACCGTCATTGGTGCCGTCGTCGACGTTCAGTTCGAGACCGATGCTCTTCCACCCATTCTCAACGCACTGGAGGTCTTGGACTTCCACGGTGGCCGTCTTGTCCTTGAGGTCGCATCACATCTTGGCGAAAACTCTGTCCGTACCATTGCTATGGATGGTACCGAGGGTCTCGTCCGTGGACAAAAAGTAGTTGACACCGGTGCTCCTATTCAAATTCCTGTCGGTGCCGCAACTCTCGGCCGCATCATGAACGTCATCGGTGAACCAATTGACGAGCGTGGTCCCATAAAAGGTGTCAAACTCTCGCCAATTCATGCCGACCCTCCTCCATTCGTTGATCAGTCGACCACCGCTGAGGTTTTGGAGACCGGTATCAAGGTCGTCGACCTTCTTGCTCCTTACGCCCGTGGTGGTAAAATTGGTCTTTTCGGTGGTGCTGGTGTCGGTAAGACTGTGTTGATTCAGGAGCTTATCAACAATGTTGCCAAAGCCCATGGTGGCTTCTCCATTTTCTGCGGTTGGTTAAACTTGATTTTTTTGGTCACATCAGGCCTTATTTCCTTTATTCAACAGGTGTTGGCGAACGTACTCGCGAGGGTAACGATTTGTACCACGAAATGATTGAAACTGGTGTTATCAACCTCGAGGGTGACTCGAAAGTAGCTCTCGTCTTCGGTCAAATGAACGAGCCTCCTGGTGCACGTGCTCGTGTGGCGCTTACTGGCCTCACTATCGCCGAGTACTTCCGTGATGAGGAAGGCCAGGATGTGCTGCTCTTCATCGACAACATCTTCCGCTTCACTCAGGCAGGTTCTGAAGTGTCTGCTCTCCTTGGTCGTATCCCCTCCGCCGTCGGTTACCAACCTACACTCTCAACTGATATGGGTGGCATGTATGTGCACTACTGTGTTCGCTCTAGTATTGATTTGACGTGCGATGTAGGCAAGAGCGCATTACAACCACTAAGAAGGGTTCAATCACTTCTGTGCAAGCAGTCTACGTGCCCGCTGATGATTTGACTGATCCTGCTCCTGCCACCACTTTCGCTCACTTGGACGCCACCACTGTACTGTCGCGTGGTATTGCCGAGCTCGGTATCTACCCCGCTGTGGACCCCCTTGACTCTAAGTCACGTATGCTTGACCCCCGTATCGTTGGTCAAGAGCACTACGATGTTGCCACCGCCGTTCAGAAGATTCTTCAGGACTACAAGTCTCTGCAGGATATCATTGCTATTCTGGGTATGGATGAGTTATCAGAAGAAGACAAGTTGACGGTCAGTGATCAAAGACAGAAGCAATGGTGAATGCTGACGAAGACTAGGTCGAGCGTGCTCGTAAGATCCAGCGTTTCATGTCGCAACCCTTCCAAGTTGCACAGGTTTTCACGGGTTACGAAGGCAAGCTCGTGCCTTTGAAGGACACCATCCGCTCTTTCAAGGAGATCCTTTCTGGTGCACACGATAATTTGCCTGAGTCTGCATTTTACATGGTACGGATAAGTGTATAAATTGATTTGGTATTTGTTGACGTATTGGACAGGCCGGCACGATCGAGGATGTCAAGTCCAAGGCTGAGCAGCTCGCCAAGGAGATAAGTGGAAACTAGATAAGACATATTGTACCCGCTCTACTTACTCGTCCATTACTGCTATCCACGTCGAATAGAGCTGGTTTATGGATTAAAAATATCGTTGTATCCATATTGTGCTTCTGGCAAGATGTGTGCAGTGCTGTCCTTTGTTTCGATAGTTTAGGGTCCGTACTGAGTTTGTGGATGCAAATGTGCTAGGGTCGGACAGCATACTCAGCTCGGTGGTGAATGAACACTATGTAGGGCTTTTGTTATGAAGGCTCACGCATTTCGTTGGATTCATAACCATATGCCTGTGGCCCGTCGCGGTTGCGTGGATGCGTGAAGTCACTGACACGTGACCTGGACATGGTTCGAAATGGTCGCCAACGCGAATGTTGTGGATGCCACATCTCTCATCGCGCCAAACATGTCCTCATCATCGTCTCTAACGTTAAGCACGCTATTATCAACACTACACACACACCTCAATGCCCAAACCCAACTTTTACCGACACTCCACGTTCAACTCGGCCTACCACAAACCGCCCTGGAAGATGAACTACAGACATTACAGCATACCCTGACCAAGGCCGTCGAGTCTCAGATAGAGATGCGGAGGAAACAAGTAGATGATTGGATAGGAAAATGCGAAGGAGTGGAATCTGGTTGTGTTCGGTATTCGAGAGCGCTGGGCACTCATGCTAAAGTTGCTGGATCACTCAGTGATCTGAAAGCCGAGAAAGTCTTGCCAAGGAGATATGAAAGCGCCACTGTATACCAGGAGAAACTAAGACAGGTCAGTCAGATCTTTTGGACGCGTGATATACTGAGATGATAGTCTCTTAGATCTATCACACGAAACTCGAGCAACTTACAACGTTGACCAATCGCCTGAACGCCCTCGCACGGACGCTGGGCTCCCATTTCTTTCAACAAGATATTTTAACTCCCGCGGTTGCTGCTACTGAGGAACTAGACAACCCTACAGCACTACGAGATGTTATGCCTGAACGTTTTTCCAAACTTGAGAAGGAGCTTGTACGAGGAAAGGGCGAAGTGGTCAGTCAGTCTTTCCTTGTTTATCTATATATCGCTGATCACAGGTTTGCAGTTGAAGCGACTAACTCAACTGGGTGAAGTCTTCACCCAGATCGACTGGCTTTACTCAGAATTGGGTATCGATCCTCCCCCACCCACTGTCACGACACCGGTTGCCACCTCATCTTCAACACTTGCCGTACCAAGATATTCCCTGCCACGATCTTCATCCGCAGGTAGTACACGTCTCAACTCCAGTGCAGATCCATTTGCGTCCTCAACTGCCGGACCTTCGACGCCTACTCCTTCATCGATCGGGACATCTGACAACCACATGCTTTGCTCATCGTCCTCTCCCCCACGGCCTTCTATAGCCCTCCCAGCAGAAGTTTCCGAGTTTCCCAACGAAAATGAATACCTCAGGTCACTTGGACGCTTCATCGAGCTACTCGACTCATCACCGCAAGACTCGCCACCTGGAACAATCTTAAACTCGTGTGGTATCGAACCGACGCAGGGGATCTTGGCTTGGGGTGATAGACTGCATGCCGAACTGAATGAACTCAAGAGGCGCCGTGAAGTACACATCCAAGCCATGTATGACCAACTGGAGGCGCTTTGGCGACGCATGGGTGTGGGTGAGGAGGCTATGGATGGTTTTGTCGAGGCGAATCGCGGGACGACGCCTTCTGTGGTCCAAGCGTATGAAGAAGAACTGGAGCGCATGATTGACTTGAGGCGCGAGAGAATGGGCGAGTTTATCGCTAATGCTCGCACAGAAATTGAGAGCCTGTGGGAGGAGCTTATGGTAGGAGAAGATGAGCGGAATGATTTTGCTGCATTCGCCGATGGTGAGTTTGTTTCTGTCACCCCCTTCGTGGAGTTTAATTGAGGGGATGTCGTAGATGAACATACAGAAGATTTACTAAGCCAGCATGAGCATGAGATCGCCCGCCTGAAAGCGGAAGTGCGGCTCAAGATGCCACTGCTGACGTCGATCAAGAAGTACATGGATATTTGTGAGGAAGAGAAGGAGCTAGAGCGTGTAGCTAGCGATCAGACGCGCCTTCTAGGAAGGGGTGGGGGACGAGATCCTGGCAGACTGCTCCGGGAAGAGAAGATGCGAAAGAGGGTTGGGAAAGAGAAGCCCAAGGTTTGTTGATTCCTATTCATGCTCTCTACCTTCCGTTTGATTGTTTTCCGAACAGCTTGAACAACAACTACTGTCATCGCTGCCTACATGGGAACAAACGCACGGACGAGCTTTTCTGGTGCATGGCGAAAGCATGCTCCAATTGTTGATGGAGAATGCATCGGCGAACGAACAGGAGAATCGCAAAAGAACGCCTACTTCTCAATATTCTGCGCAGGCGCTCAATAGGGGGGCTTCGCAAAGCCTGAAGCCCGCCGCAGCCGCTAGCAACGGGGCAAATGTCACTTCCAAAGGGGGATATGTCCCTGGTAAATCCAACGCATCTCATCACGGCGTGGTAACACCCGCCGTTCGGCCAGGATCATCGACGTCTTCGAATACCCACGGAACTAATAAACGACAGAAACTCATCGATGGCACGCATCGTACCATAGCACGTCCAGGATCGCCCACAAGGGGCCGGACACCCAGCGGCAATTCAGCTCTCCCCCGACCAACTACGCAAAATGTGCCGCATATGCCTTCCCATTCAAAGAACTCGCAGGGGTACGCTGCACTTGGATGGGGCCGCAATCCTTCGACGATGCCACGATCAACATCACATACGAGCGTAACACATCTTAACTCAAGCGTGAGCTCGCACTATCCTTTGAGCACACGATCGTACAACTCTGCCTCGATGGCGTCCAGTCATTCTAGGGAGTCAGCAGCTAAAAAGACGACGGGTCGTATTCGCAAGGAGAGCTTCAAACCACGGCCGAGTATCGACGGTGGTAATGGAGGTGCTGTAGGATGGAAGAGCGGGTTTCGGGGGATGAGCGTTGCAGAGGAAGACGGATGCTGAGTACGACCTCGTGCATTCCTTTTTGTCTTTATTTTATTTTATTTTCTTTCAATGACCACTTTCGTTTATCGTTCAATGCAAGCGCGGTTAGCTTGACGGTCTAAATTTACGTTATTTGTGAAGTTATAAACTATGTATACCTTGTTGTACTCTACCTTCCTCGACGGAGTCTTTATTGGGAAATTTTGTTTCGTTCCCGTTATGAATCGTGCATGATGGACTGGCAAATTCTCGGGCAAGCGGTGAATAGAATGTGTGCACATGATACTTATCGGTTTACTCAATTTTATGTAAACTTTCAGGTACTTAATGCCCATGAGCCCCGCCGGGATGGCGCTTGGTCACTCAGCGCTCAGCGCCAATAGGGTTACTAAAGGTTTGATTCTCTTCAAGGCATCGACGACGTCGCATCGTAACACTCACAACAGGTCTACGTGTATTATTGACGTTCCATGGGTCAGACCGGTCATACGTGAATAGCTTCGAACTTTCTCCTGCGGTGGCTAGGGAATATCAGATTCGCAATCACGCCAAGCAAGCTTGTTTCATACTAGTACACTGATCACAAGCCCAAGATTGATCATGTGCGGCGTACAGTGGGCGCAAACAGTGATCGTCGCACCCCTCTATTGGGTGCTCTTTTGAGTCTTATCTATCAAGCGCTCTCTTGCTTTTTCACTTCTCATCACTCCTACAATCCACAATGTCTACCTTGCGAAATGCGCCAACTGGTACACGTCAGGCATACCCTTTTCGCCCTCCCAGAGCAACAGAGCCCTCACAACCTGACAACTCCTTCATCCTCAAAGACCTTGGGGACAAGGTAGCCAAGTTTAAACGGAGCACGGGTACTCTAAGTCCTGTGGAAGTTACAAACGTCAAGCCCATCGCTTCATACTCGTGGATCGAGGCTGCAACCCCAACAATTGCTGTCCCTGGTAAGCATATAGTCAATGTTTGAGTAAGATCAGGTTGATCAGTGACCTGCTGATGTCGCATAGGTTCTCCCAGAGTCTGGTTCACAGGACCCCAGCGCGTCCCGGCTGACTCTGGAACACGCTTTGTGGATCAAAACGCATTCTACATGCGAAAAATGTCTCCCCTCATTCCCCTATTCGCAGCCATCGATGACATGAATCCCAGTTTCAACTACAAGCAGTTCGATTTCATCACAGACCGCAATAACCTTCGCAAGCTTCTCCGTTGGGCTAGTGGCTCATCGGATGAGAAAGACTTTCGTATCGATATCGATGTAGCGGGCACGACGTGCTTGTTCACACGCCTTGAGGCACAGAATACGGACACCGTACAAGGCTTTATGGGGTATGGTCATGAGTACGAGAAAGCGGCCACGAGAGTCACTCGCGGCTGCGAGAGAGCTACTGGTCATCACCGGATGATTTCCATCGTAAGACACTTGCATTCTCGGTGGGGTCACTTATCGCAACATATCGTATTTGACAGGACATTGGTGAACTGAAGGTTCTCCTTCGTTTCACGATTGAGGCATGCACCTCTTCCACCAATGACACAAACGACGAGGATGACCTCTTAGCAGCCTTCTCAGGCTTGGGTATTGGCGGAGCGTCCGTCCCCAGCAGCCGGGACACTAAGAAGCCTCAAGCCACGGTGCCAACCGTTCGTGGCGTTACGATCAGACAAACGACTCCACGCAAAGTTGTCCCACAATCCTCTCTCATCGAGCTCAAAACACGCGCTGCCCGCCGAGAGATCGACTGGGCAGAAGTATATCCACAGTCCTATCTTTCTCAGACAGCATTCCTGTATATCGCGAAGCACGAACGCGGCAGCTTCAACACCCTGGAAAAAGTAGAGCTTGGCTCGGAGAGCATGCAGACTCATGCCCGCCATGCTCAACAGGGTGTCGCGAAGTTGAAACTCGTGCTTCAGGATATTTTGGATGCTGTGAAAAAGGAAGATGTGGGGGTAGGCTTGAGTTTGGTGGCAAAGGATGGCAAGTTGGCATTGTACAAGCGCCATGAGGGGACTGGAAAAGGTCCCGGAAAAGATATCACAGACAAATTCAATTGATGTGGGATTACTATCCTGGTAAGTATCAAGTGGTACCAAAGCGACCCCTCGACAACTCGCGGTGTAGGATATGGCTGAAGTGATACTTTGGTATTGTGATCGAATTTGAAAGACGTACTTTTTTTTTGCTTGCTCGCAGGATTGATGCAATGTCAGGGATTCAATATTCAGTACCAGTGGCTTGTCCATGTAAGCATTCAGTGCAAGACCTCAAGCAAGATTCCTGAGTTGAATGTTGATCGCTGGAAACTACGCTGAGGAACACTGAGAAGCAGCTTCGTCATGGCAAGGGGTCCCCTTCAAGTTGCCATGACCAATTTTCCCATGAAACAGGGTGATCGCGTTCCTTCTATAATAATACAACCACTAGGCTTCAAGCTTCAAGCCTCGTGTTCCGAGTCAATCAACCTCCGATGTTCTCCGAAGGCTTCATGTATGGAGCGAATCCCGCGATATCGTTGACACAATCCCAACGATCTTGGACTTATGTGACGCCTGTCATCATCTGCATAACACCATGATCAAGAATGTTACTCGATTACCAGAGTTTGAACAGGTGTGTAGGATGACAAAAATGGAGGAGCAAAAACTCAGTTCTTGCTCCTCCATTTTTATCATCCTACACAACAAGATGCAGAAGCGATATTGGTTTCAGACTGTATCCCGGATCCTCCAGGCCACATCACTAACACCAACACCACCAACAACAACAACCGTAACAATGGCTCATCTTCATCAAGATCCATGCATTCATCACGCATTCCCCACGCGATTCCATTTTCACCACTTTCAACAGCGTTACCAACATCCCGGCATACTATCTATACCACATGTATGGCAAATTCAACCACTTCACTGAGCTTCATTTCACATCCACCCGCCCTTCAGCACGCCAACTATCCGTACTTTTATCCATCCTAAACCGACACTCACCAGAATACAACCTATACCAGTACCAGTGCTACTGGTACACCCACACTGTCTGGGAGGCCCTCAAAAGGCTCTTCCCTGACTGCTTCGAGACCAAGGAGAGCGCAGCGCGCTCTAGTTACCTTGGTTTCCCGATAGATGAAGCAGACAGTGGACGAGATATGCAAACAGTATAATGATGAGTGGGCACTTATCGCGAATGCGGCAGAAAAGATGAGGATGGCAAAGGAGAAAGAAGCGCGGCAGGTGAGTTTCCTCCTAGAATCAGTTGTGTCGTTCATCCATTTGTCTCTACAGTTGAGGACTGAGGAACGAACTAGATTTCAAGCGGAAATTGAGCAAGCAGTAAGGAGGGAGGAGCGGGTGAGGTTCTTTCCAGTATTCATTGCGCTATTTACGAATCTAATCTCGCAGGTTGAGGCTGAGTTGCAAGCAGAAATAAACCGAATGCGAGCTCAGTATGAGCGCCATGCAGTGTAATACCGGTGTAGCCATTGTTCTCCTTTCCTCCTCAACGTCCTCATTATGATTAGACTCAGTTGCAGCATACGTAAAACATATCAGAATTAGCCTTCTCTTGTCTCAGAATCTGTTCGATCGGCAGGGCTGTCCTCATCGCTAACACGAAAAAGTCGTCCGCTTTCAATGTTGGGGTGCATTACAGTCACAACGTATGACTTGGAGGCCTGAACAAACTGTGATCAGTCAGCCAAATGTTTTCCCACTGAGAAACGACAGACGAATGGCACGGAACCACGTTCTTGATGCGGACGAGGACGCAACGGATACCGGCCAACTTGAACTCTGGCACATCTTCATCATCTACAGGAAGGAAATGTCCGTCCTCTCCTCTCCTATGCTATGCACAGCCATGGGCGATGCTATGTAGCTTCGCAACAATTCGATTTGATCGCAGATCGCAATAGCCCTCACATCGCTACTCATCAGATGAGAAAGACGAAGTTCTGCAACACGTGTTCACTCCGAGTCATGCAACACAACATACATATGTACAACCGAGTTCAATACCGGGGACATGCTCTACGTACTATAGGATGCCAGACCCTAAATAACAATAAATCAGGATTGATTTTTTTTTCTAGAAAGACTTCCTCATCAATGTGTTTATTAGCACAGAGAACGCATATACCTGGGTAGCAGAGTAGTAGCTCATCACTGAAACACAAAAGACGCGAAAAATATAAGCTCAAATAACAAGCGCTACCTGCATGACTCACAGAAATATCAGCAAGACTAAGCTTCATCTGGCTCGACAGCTGTCACACTGCCTCCAGGCCGCGCTTGGAACTCATGTGAACGGGATAGCAATTCCACTGGATTCGTCGATTGGTCAGTCAGAAGGTGCGGTTTCTCCCTGCTCATTTGAAGATTGAATAATATTCGAGAAGCAAAAACACTGTGCGCAACAATCTGAGGTCTAAAATGAGGAATGTGAGCTTGCGACAACATATATACTTGACCTGACTGACGTGTTTAGAATCTCGGTGTCCGAGAGCTAGGCGGTCACCTCAGTTCTTCGAGGTCAACGAAAACAAAGAAAGAACTCACAGGCAACACAACGGTGACGATCATATTGACTGTAGATATCACTACAAAGTTGTTAGCATGAAATCAACGATGATAATGGCGGTAATACTCGTGATGCAGATCATGTAGAGCAGTCCATCACGATAGATACTCTTCACCAGCGCACTACTATGAGAACCCAGATAGTGTGAATATCTCAAAATACAGTGATGGACATGAGAACTAGAAGTGAATTATCAAGTGGGGAATTTTAAATCAAATGGTTGTCTCACCTATCTCGAAGAACATCAAAAGTCCATAAGGGAGGGCACTACTAATTCTAAGAGACCCCACAAAAGCACAAGGCGGAGTGACTGAGAGGATATGAATACAAAGACTAAAAAGTGAACCTTTACTTCACCTGGGCCCGGGATATCCAAATTGATGGGGGCAGCACTTAGAACCACAGACCCCAGCAAGATGGCCTGCGCATACGGTCAGTGGCGCACAGTGAAATAGATGTATCGTTGTACCAAACCAAAGGAGAGAAGAAAGATAAGATAAGCCTTTTTATTGCCAGAGAAGGCGTAGACCCTGACAATCAATAAACCTATTGCGCGAGTGTAAATGCATGCTGTAACAATAGTATGCGAAAGCCAACCTTCCGCGGCAATGATCCCCAAGAAATGTATGCCTGCGAAATGATGTTGCCAAGTCATGTCATGAGCTAGTATGTGGACCAACCATTTACAGCGTCGTTAAAAGGTATACACTATGTGTTGTTGTGAGTTGCAATTGGCGCTGTGCAGATCAAAGGTGTACTCACATCTTGCGTGCCCCATGTCTTGATAGCGGCTGGTCAGGAATCAGCTTTTGTATAGTAGCGCACACAGATGTATCTTACAGTATGAGGTCATAAGCGCACCAGCAAAAGGTGCGTATCGTGAAATCGTGAAGGCGGTCCGAACTATTCCCCACTTCCGCCCCCAGGTCCATTGGACCTACAAGAAATATTAGCACCAAGGTACGAGTGGTTAATTCGTCTGACTTCAGAGTGTAAGGTGACAAAATAGTCATAAATCTGGACATACATCAGAGCTATGATAAGACTGAAGCGACCCAACTTACCAGGAGTGCTGATGCAGCGACTTTGGAGAGTTGTGAATAACGATAAGATTGATACCAGCCCGACCTTACCGTTAGTATACTTGAATAGTAATAGTTGGAAAGATTAGAGAAAGGCTGGGCAAAAAGTATGATTGGATTACCTTGGCCAACTGCAAACCGAAGGTGTCCGGGACTGACATTTTCAAGTGGGATAGTGGATGAATGGAAGTCTACAGCAAGCAGTTGTCAATAAATACTGCAGCCTTGTATACTCGCAGATCACGGCTGTGACCATCAACGTATCGAGGACTGTGAGTGTGCAGTGACCTAGAGCGCTCAGCATTCAGATCTCAGATTGGTGGCTTGATGATCACGATGTCATGATGCATGGATTTTAATAGTCGCACTGTGTGATTGGAGCACGCGGCTTGACATGTGACATGATAAGCCTGCCAGTCGTTTTACTTGGCAAAAACTCAGATTTAGCACCCGTAGCACTAGGTATACGTACCATCATCTGAGTGTGGCGACGCACAAAAAGGAGGTTTTGGAGCGTTGGATTTGGTATAGATCAGGTCGTGCTCACGTACAGGGCGGGACTGTACCTAAATCGCACTTCTTGTCGATGGAGATTGAGCCGAGCCTGAGCCATGTTATCGCGACAATATCTGGAGTCCCAGGGTAGGCCTTATATAGAGGGACGTTGACATGGGGTCTCAAACCCAAAAAACAACAAATCAAAAAGACTTTCTCATATTTGATAGCACAGAGAACACATACACCTAAGTAGTAGAGTAGCTCGCTACTAAAATACGAAAGACGCGGAAAATATAAGATGAAATGGGTGAGGTTAGTCAGGAAGATAACAAGCGCTATCTGTATGACTCGCAGAACTATCAGTAGGTCTGAGCTTCATCTGGCTGGCTAGATGTCTCGCTGTCTCCAGGTCGCGCTTTGAATATCGGTGGCCGGGATAGTAATTCCATTGAAGTCGATCGGTCGGTAAGCAAGACCGGTCGCTCCGCGCTCACTTGAAGATTGAATAGTATTCGAGAAGCAAGAACACTGTGCGCAACAATCTGAGGTCTAGAATGAGGAATGTGAGCTTTCGACAATACATATCTACCTATATAATTGAGCATACTAACGTGTTTAGCGTTTCGCTGTAAGAGAGCTAGGAAGTCTACTCAGTTCTTGAGGTCAACAAAAATAAAGAAAGAATTTACAGGCAACACAGCAATGATGATCACATTGACCATAGATATCACTACAGAGATATCAGCACGAAATCAATAGTAACAATAGTGTTAATACTCATGATGCAGAACATGTAGAGTAGTCCATCACGATAGATACTCCTCACCAGCGCGCTATGAGAACCCAGATAGTGTCGATATCTCAGAAATACAGTGGTGGACATGAGAACTAGAAGTGAATTATCAAGTGGGGAATTTTCATTAGAATGGTCGCCTCACCTATCTCGAAAATCATCAAGACTCCATAAGTGAGGGCACTGCTACGAGCCCCTTCGAACACACAAGGGGGGCCAACTGAAAGGAGGTGAATACTAAGACTGAGAAGTGAGCTTTGAGACCTTGCCTCCTGGGATGTTAAAATTGATGGGGGCAGCACTTAGAATCGCACACGTCACCAAGATGGCCTGCGTATACAGGTCAGCGATGCACAGTGGAATGGAGATATTGTGGTACCAAACCAAATGAGAGAAGAATGATAAGATAAGTCTTCTTATTGCCAGAGAAGGCGTAGACCCTGAAAATCAATAGACCTGTTGTGCCAGTATAAATGCGCACTTTAACTTGAAGTGCGAAAACCAACCTTCCGAGGCGATGATGCCCAAGAAGTGTATGCCTGCAAAATGTCATCGCCAAGTCATGCCATGAGCTATGTGGACTAACCATTTACAGCATCGTTAAAAGGTGCACACTACATATATGTTATTTTTATGAGTTGCAATTGGTGCTGCACAAATCAATGGTGTACTCACATCTTGCGTGCCCCATGTCTTGATAGCGGCTGGTCAGGAATCAGCTTTTGCATAGTAGCGCGCACCGGCGTATCTTACAGTACGAGGTCATAAGCGCACCAGCAAAAGGTGCATATCGTGAAATCGTGAATGCAGTTCGAATAATTCCCCACTTCCGTCCCCGGGTCCATTGAGCCTACAAGAAATATCAGCACCAAGGTACGAGTGGCTGATTCTTCTGACTTCAGAGTGTAAAGTGACGAAGTAGTCATAAATCTGGACATACATTAGAGCAATAATGAGACTAAAGAGACGTAACTTACTAGGATTGCTGATGCAGCGACTTCGGAGAATCGTGAATAATGATAAGGCTGTTACCAGCCCAACCTTACCGTTAGTGTACTTGAATAGTTGGAGAGATTAGAGAAAGGTTGCTCAAAAAGTACGATTGGATTACCTTGGCTAATTGTAAACCGAAAGTGTCTGGGGCTGACATTCTCAAGCGGCACAATGGGTAAATGGAGGTCTGCAGCAAGCAATTGCCAATAAGTACTGTAGCGAGTCGCACTGCAACACGGAGTTGCCTAAAGCGCGAGGGTGTTTTTGATGATCATGATACTATGATACCATGGATATTGAATTGAGGTGGGCGCACTGCGCATGATCGGATTCTTAAGTATTTTAAGCCTGCGCACCTTGTGCGGCACACAGTCGTTTTGTTGAGAGTGGATACTATCAATAAAATACTGTGGCTCGATTATGTAAGTAGAATCGGGTTGCCCGGAGGACCAATCAATTGCAGGAGTTGGAGTGTATGTGAGCATTAGAATTGTTGAGGGATTGCCTTTTGGCATGATAACTTTTCTTTGGCCGCAGAGCACATCACAGGAACAAGTAGTGATGTCTCAGCTCCAAGCTGCATTTTTCAGAAAATGAGCATAACATGCTGAATAAAATTCATGAAAATATTTATGGACATAGATTGAGCCAAAAGCTGGGAGGCATCTAAGAGGAATTTGTACTGTGATGCATCATTGTCTTGCTATGAAGCAGCTCAGCAAATGGCTTGCATTTTGAGCCATTTTCTGAGCTGCTTCATAGCAAGACAATGATGCATCACAGTACAAATTCCTCTTAGATGCCTCCCAGCTTTTGGCTCAATCTATGTCCATAAATATTTTCATGAATTTTATTCAGCATGTTATGCTCATTTTCTGAAAAATGCAGCTTGGAGCTGAGACATCACTAGGAACAAGCTCTTTGTGCACTGAGATGGCAGTGCCTCTCCAACATTTG
This sequence comes from Suillus hirtellus, assembly GCA_016695485.1. Classification (NCBI taxonomy): domain Eukaryota; kingdom Fungi; phylum Basidiomycota; class Agaricomycetes; order Boletales; family Suillaceae; genus Suillus; species Suillus hirtellus. Next base: position 222,281 of record MU172280.1, on the reverse strand, counting down.
TATGGTTGCTCGCTATTTATGTAATACTTTACCAGACAATCCAGGATGGTGATTATTCCTGGAGGGTGTGTCGCCATTTGCAAACGATGATACATAGATCATACACACCAGCCTGTGGTTGTATTTTACGAGCAGTGCATCATACCCATGGCAAGGCAGTAATGAGACAAACACCAGATATACGTGAAGCTTTGAAGATCTTGTGTCAGTTATGTCTTCTGTGTGACCACTGATTGATCATACATTACAAGTCCTCTTCATGCCCTTAGATCACTACAGCCAATTTCCTACAATTCACAAAATTGGCTATTGGCTCACTCACACAGAGATCACCGACTGTGATCCTAGAGTTAGTTGAATGTGTACTTTGTGCCGCCTAATGCCCTCATTCAGTTCATCATGGATTGCATTGCTCAGGTTTGAATATCTAGCATTGAATTGCCACACCAAGAATTCAGGGAGTATTCAACAAGCCTTGTGGCAAGGAGTCATGTAAATAGATGGATTGCCTGAGAGGCCTGAGGTATTTGTGTTCATTGGGGGATTCAGTGTCTGGGGGAGAGGAAGATGGAAGAAACATACGGCTATCAGCTCTCCCAAATGATGAAGTAGGGATGACAGTCTGTTAGTTGAGGATGCAAATGGATTTAGCTTCAAGAAGAACAGAAGCAGGTTATAGAAGGGATGCCACTGTATCTTGAGAAGGTCTGCTGTGATGAAAACAGCGGACCACTTCTCTCTGGGACTAGTGGACCTTGAATGTATGATGACTATGTACTTGTTTATGACTTTGATCCTTGCTTTCGTTCTTATCTATTCTACCACCACAGTAATATCTATTTGGTTTCTTTCCTTTGGAACTTTGCTGGAACCTTCAGATCTATCTTAGGGTGTCATTGACATTAGAATGAAAGCACTTGTGATCACAGAATCATCTTTATTCTTTGACCCCTATCATGTCATCTACTACCAACTTGCTTGACGTTGACCAAAATATGTCTGCTCCTAATAATGGAGACATGCCGGCACTGTTCCAGCTTCTTGCACAACTTGTGTAAGGACAGCAAGACTTTGGGCAAGCTATAACCCAAATTTTAAATCAACCTACACCTGCACCACAAACACAATCTGCAGTGCCTCCTAAAGCATCAGTTGCAGAGCCTGATGTGTATGATGGAAAATATGACACCTTTAATCCTTTCATGAGTCAACTCTACTTATTGTTCTCTGCCAGACTGGCTGTCTATGTTAATGACCAAATGAAAATTGTCACTGCTTTATCCTTTATGAAGAAAGGCTTTGCAGGGACTTGGGCGACCAACATTATGAAGCAGTTGAGAGAGGGAACCATTACATTCACAAGTTGGACAGCATTCAAGAGGAAGTTAAAAGAAGTATCTGATGATCCAAATAAAAAACGAGCTGCTCAAGTCAAGCTCCATGCGCTGAAGAAAAGTCCTAAACAATTGGCTGATGAATATTTTGCAGAGTTCAATCAGCTTGTGACTCTTGCAGGATTCAATGATGAAGCCCTGCTTGATGTCTTACAGCAGAATCTCAACAAGGCAACCTTTGATGCAATTGTAGCAGTGCCACAGGTTGACTGAACTCTAGCAGCCTGGAGGGATTATGTGAAGAGGTATGACAGAAACAAAAGGGCAAACAAGAGGGGTGAAGGGGAAATTCCGAGTGGAAGGAGGTTCGGAGATGGACGAGCAGGACCAGGATGGATGAGACCTGGAAATATGTCAGGAGGATGAGGCTATCCAAATGTGGGGACAGCTGGGATGACCAATACGAACTCAAATACAGGGGGACAACTGGGCATCTGGGGCACTAGCAATGGGGGCACTTGCACTTTCCCTGGACAAGATGAGCCTATGGATCTGGATTGGACATGCGGATGCATGGGGCCAATCAAGTGTTATAACTGTGGAGAGATGGGTCATATCTCCTGCAACTGTACCAAGCCAAAGGGATGGCAGACTGTGAGGGCAATGTTTGAAAGTTTGACGGACAAACAGAAGAAAGAAGTCACAGAGATATTTGGGATTAGTGGTGATCAAGCTGGAGATGAGGGTTTTCAGGAAGGCCGGGAGTAATGGGTGCTATCTCACTGGCAGAGTGTATGATAAGTTGTGATTCTATCAATAGGAAATCTCGTGACTGTGACCTACCAGCACCTGAAGAAACCACCAAAACAAAAGAAAAGAATCAAAAAAGAAAATGAGTTAAAAGAGAAAAAAAGGAAAAGAAAAGAAAAGAGGAATGCACAGAAGAAGAGAAAAAGAATCAGAAGGGATCTCTCCTATGGGTTCAGGAAAGACTGGCCAACACTGATGGAATAGCACTCAAAGCACTACAACAATGGGCTAATCGCCAATGGTCTTCAGAAATCCATACAGAGCTACTATTCCAACTTCGAAGAATGAATAGAGAGATGCAGAAAGAGGTATTGAAAGAATTAAAATGACCATGCACCTGGATCCACAAAGTCAACCAGAACACAGTTATCACTCCAATCCTTATTACCACTCTAAATGACCAGCGCACTTTCAAACTCAAAGCTCTCCTTGACAGTGGCACTACTGGTTGCTATATTAATGAAGGTTTTGCGCAAGCGAAAGGACTTACTCTTGAGTCCCTTCTGCATCCAATCCCAGTATATAACACTGATGGTTCGCACAATGAAGGAGGCCCTATCCGAATGGTTACCAAATTGCGCCTCCAAATCACAGATCACATTGAAGTTTTCACCTTTGCTGTCACTAATACTGGAAAAACTGACATCATTATCAGGTATGATTGGCTTTGCAAGCACAACCCATCCATTGATTGGTGCTCAGGTCACCTAACCTTCAATCATTGTCCATTGACATGCTACCACAACCCCAGCTCATATGACTTGAAGCCAGAGGATGACACAAGAAGTAAGCAAATGTCAGAAAGAATTGGTCTTGAAAAGGGTGACTGTCTTTTTGTCACCAAGATGGAACCAGAGTTGACAAAAGACAGTTACTGGAAGAGAGTTTATGAACGCATGGAATCTTGGGTGATGAGAACCCGATCCCAACAATTAGTGGAGGAGGCACTTAAGAAGGGGGAGAAGATGTTGTTGGAAGAGTTGCTTCTGAAATATCTTGAAGATTTTATGCCAGTCTTTGAAAAGGCATCTTTCGACCGGTTACCAGAGTGATGCCAATGGGACCATGCAATTGAATTGAAGCCAGGAGTCGAACCCTTCAACAGCAAAATCTATCCTTTGAGCCTTGTGGAGCAAGCAGAGCTTGATAAATTCATTGAAGAACATCTATGTACTAGACGGATACAACCTTCAAAACCTCCAATAGCATCTCCCTTCTTCTTCGTCAAGAAAAAGGATGGGACACTTCGTCCAGTTCAAGACTACTGCAAACTGAATACAGCCACTGTTAGAAATCATTATCCTCTCCCTCTCATCTTGGAAGTCGTGCATAAACTCCAAGATGCACAATATTTTACCAAACTTGACGTCTGATGGGGTTATAACAACATTCACATTAAGGAGGGAGATGAGTGGAAGGCAGCATTCATGACAAATTGTGGTCTTTATGAACTGTTAGTAATGTTCTTTGGACTCACAAACTCACCTGCTACCTTCCAGACCATGATGAATGATCTATTTCAAGGCCTCATCAGCCATGGAGTCATGATTGTATATATGGATGATATACTGATTTTTACCAAGTCCTTGGAGGAACACCGACAGGTCACTCAAGAAGTCCTTTAGATCCTACATGATAATCAACTTTATCTCAAAGCCGAGAAATGTGCCTTTGAACATACTGAGATTGAATATCTAGGACTCATTATCTATCATGGCAAAGTCTCTATGGATCCCATAAAGGTATGAGGAGCACAAGAGTGGCCTCGCCCTACCACAAAACAAGAACTTCAGCAGTTTCTTGGATTTGTGAATTACTATCACTGTTTTATCCATGGCTTCGTGCAAATCGGCCATCCTTTACATTGTCTGACAGGCAAAGAACAATGGTATTGGGGGGTTGAAGAAGAGAGAGCATTCCAAGGACTCAAAAGGGCAATTAGCACAGCACCTGTGCTTATCATGCCAAGAGACGATGCACCATTTCGTGTTGAAGTGGACAGTTCCAATTATGCTACTGGAGCTGTGCTATCCCAATTGAACAACAATGATAAATGGAATCCAATTTCATTTTCATCATGCACACTCTCTGATGTAGAGCACAACTACAATATTCATGATAAAGAGCTTCTGGCTGTCATGCGTTCCCTCAGTGAATGGCGACACTATCTGATGGGAGCACAACATATGTTTGAAATCTTAACCGACCATAAAAATCTTGAATACTTTACATCAGCCAAGAAGCTTAATTGTTGTCAGGCATGTTGGGCATTGGAGCTAGTGGAATATAACTTCCACCTCATCCATAAACCTGGGAGTTCACATGGAAAACCAGATGCACTCTTGAGACAAGCCGATCATGGGAAGGGGGAGGAAGATAATGAAGATTGAGTTCTGTTAAAAGAAGAGTGGTTTAGAACAGTGGCAACAGAGGTAGAAACAGAAGGAGATGAAATCTTATCAAAAATCTGAGCATCAAGAAAGGTTGAAAGGTTTGTGAAGGAAGCTGTATGAAGAGGCAAGAAGGATTGGAAGGCAGAAGGAGGATTGAACTTATGAAAGAATTGCATCTATGTCCCAAATGACCATCTCCTCCCAGATCAGATTATCCATGGTCATCATGACCTTCCTGTGTCAGGTCATCTGGGATGATTCAAAACAGTCGAACTCATACTATGAACCTATTGGTGGCCACGAATACATGCAAACATAACACATTATGTGAGTGGCTGTGAAAAGTGTCAATGTACTAAAACCTTTCCTGCCAAGCCATTTGGACTACTCTCACTTAATCAAATATCAGAACATAACTGGCAATTCATCTTGGTAGATCTCATAACTCAACTCCCCATGAGTAAGGGGAACAATGCCATACTTGTGGTTGTGGACCAGTTGTCCAAAATGATCTGACTCACACTGACTAATGGGGAACTCTCCTCAGAAGGACTAGTGTGATTATATCAAGATAGAGTGTGGCAAGATTTTGGTGTTCCAGAATGGGTCATTAGCGACCGGGGCTCCCAGTTTGCATCTAACTTCATGCACGATCTTAATCGACTCCTTGGAATCAAAGCTAATCTATCGACTGCTTATCACCCACAAACAGATGGTCAGATGGAGCAAATCAATCAAGAAATTGAACAGTACCTTCGTCTATTCACCAACTATCATCAAGATGACTGGGCAGAATGGTTACCACTTGCCCAGTTTAGCTATAACGATAAAGTTCATTCATCTACCAGGTATTCTCCACTCTTCCTCAACTATGGATGCCACCCCTGTAAGGGTATTGAACCTCGAACAAATGTCAAAACAGAATCAGTGGACATCTTCGCCTCATGTATGGGAAGGCTTGCTGAAGAAGCAGCTATAGCCCTAAAGTGAGCAGCAGAGAGCATGAAATGGCACTATGACGAACATTGTCAGGATGCCCCAGAATATCGACCTGGAGACTTAGTGTATTTAGAAGGCACTCACCTAAAATCAGATCGTCCGTCGAAGAAGCTCGATGATTGTTGTTTCTGGCCCTTTAAGGTCCTCCAAAAGGTTGGAGAATGTGCTTACAAATTGAGTCTTCCCCATACATGGAAACAAATTCACCCTACCTTCCATACTGTTCTTCTCCACCCTTATACACCACCAAAATCCCCACTGCAACAGCAACCACCACCACCACCACTGGTGGATCTTGGAGGGACCCCAGAATTCAAAGTTGAAGAAGTATTGGATAGTTGAGTGAGACAAGGAAAAAAAGAGTTTTTGGTTAAGTGGAGAGGTTAGCCGCAGGAAGAAAATACTTGGGAACCAGAAGGAAACTTGAAGAATGAACATGGGATGAATGAAGCCTTCCAAATGTTCATAAAATGTAAAGGTAACCATCAATCAGTCAAAATTCATATCCCATGATGAAAAGACTGGATCTATTCCTTACTGGAGACTCAGGGAATATATGACTGGAGAATAGGAAGTTTCAGAATGATTCGATGAGGACATCGAACTTAGAAGGGGGGTAATGTGATGAAAACAGCGGACCACTTCTCTCTGGGACTAGCAGACCTCGAATGTATGATGACTATGTACTTGTTTACGACTTTGATCCTTGCTTTTGTTCTTATCTATTCTACCACTGCAGTAATATCTATTTGGTTTCTTCCCTTTGGAACTTTGCTGGAACCTTCAGATCTATCTTAGGGTGTCATTGATATCTGCTCATTGCAGCAGGCTCTTTTTTGAGCTATATTCAACAACCTGTGTGAACTGCTAAGGTGGTGCATGGTCTTCTTTTGTACACATAGAATTATATAAAATCTCTTTGGATGATTGGAGTATGATCAATCAATCATTGACTTGCTAGAAGCAAAGAATGTGTCCTAGTTTCAATATTGGATGCGACACTGCAGTACCACAGTCATGAAATTTCGAAAACTTGTTGCAAGTGTGGTCACTAATCAACAAATAGAGAGTTACTGGTCAGGCTTCCCCTGGTGAGAACCAGAGGATGGTATCAGGCATGGGGATGTCATACATTTATGCTGTGCTGTTTCTCACTGTCAACACAAGTAGGCATAGATGCTCACTCAGTACTCAATAATCGACTGAAACCCAATATTTGGAATATGGTCCAGGATCTACCACACAACTTCAGCCTGAGGTGATGCCATCCAAAAGCCCAAAGTCAAGAGAATCCAAAGAATTAAAGGTAAGAAGGAACATCTTTAGCCATCACTTTTTGATCTAACATCATGATAGAACAACCCACATACTAAACAACCCTCTTCTGAAATCAAGGAGTCCCAGGCCAAAAATACGAGCCAACTGCTGAATGTCACTATAGCAGGCATCAACGCTGTACAAATTGTCATACCTAGTGACCTGGCAAAAGGTGTGCTTGGAACAGTCGCCAGCATTCTGATCACTGTGCAGGTGGATTGGTGTAACTCTCGAAAAATGAGTTTAAAATATTCTTACATTCATGCAGTCAGTGATCAAGAACAAGTCCAATTTCTGGGTGATAGTCGAGAAATGTAAAACCATTGGGGAAATTCTGAAGAGAGCAACCAAGGATACTACCGACAACAATCTTCCAGGATACTTGGCCCATGCTCTATCAGAGCTTAACTTGTAGGCAAACCAAATTTCACTTGCTAGAAACTGACAATGCTAAGCAGGTTAGTTGATGATATCAATAACAAGGTAGTCTCAAGGAAGAAGCAAGGATGGTTCAAGAGTATCTTATCTGTCACAATTGATCGCAAACAGATTGCTAGTTGGGAAAAGGACATAGACAGTGCCCTCAAACTCTTCAATGCACGTCTCTGTGACTCAACCTGAACTTCTGCTGCTGAATGTCATCTCAAGACTAAAGCACTCATTGGCATTGCCATGAAAGAGCTCCCTGGCATTATCATGAGGGTGGAAGAGGTCATTTCATGAATTGATGGCAATCTGACCAGTGCCAATGTTCAAAAGTAAGTTGTCATGTTGTGCAGGTTGTGGGTGTCCTCTGAATGCAGTCAGGTATCAGCCAATTGAGCCTCCATCATGACCTTCCATGTTTTATGGCCACAATGATCTCATGGAGGAGTTGACGACCCTCATTGCCAATGGTGAACACATTGCATTGATTGGTCCCAGAGGCATGGGAAAGAGTTCTCTTGCCATAGCCATCCTTCACGAGCAGCTTATCATCAACAAATTTGCTGATTGGCGCTTCTTTATGGCTTATGATGATCTAGATCCTTCAACCATCACATTCGAAACTTTCATGACTCATTTCACAGGAGTCCTTGGCATAGAGATCACCGGTGCTGATTCTTTGCACCCAATATCTACCTTTCTTCATTCTGCTAGCGCCCTTGTCATCCTTGATAATGCTGAGACCTTCAAAGAGGCCTGTGCATTGTCAGTGCTCAAAAAAATACCACCAGCCATTGCAAACATTGCAAACATCCCTGGCATTGTTCTGATCCTCATGTCATGCAGTCGAAGGAATGCACCAAATGTGCGATGGATAATGAATGATATTCTGCCACTGGACTCAAGCACTGCTCAGGCCATGTTCTTTCAGATTTATCAACACACAAGTTGTAGCAAGGCTGGGGAAGACATACAGGACCTACTCAAGGAATTGGAATTCCACCCCCTTTCCATCAATTTGCTCACAAATGCTGCCCAGCAAAATGACTGGTCTCCAGCCATATTACTGAAGAGATGGAACAATTGGGACAGTGCCGTGCTCAACACTGGCAAGGGAAAGCTGCAAAGCTTGTCAGATGCCATGCAGCTGTCACTTGACTCACCATCAATCCAAGCTCTTGGCGAGGATGATTGTCATACTTTACATCAGTAAATCATGAGTTTACTTTTCTAACTTTTTTCGCACTTATTTGCACAACCCATTAACAATCATCACTATTTGTTCAAACTTGAAAAGTTTATGCCATTGAATTAAGTAAAAGGCACAAAATAAGTGAAAAAGTGGGAAAAAGTGAAAAGTTGTAATTGAGTGAGTGAGAATCCCTAAAGTAAGTGATGTGGAAAAAGCATGAAAGGTACCAGAAAAAGATGGTCACATTGGAAAGTGCTAACATGCTATCTCAAAGGAGTGATGGTCAGCATATTTGTTGACATAGAAGAGGGTGAAGATCTCGAGGACATGGTGGGGTTTAATCATGGAGGGAAGCAGATCAGTACCATAGACAGGAATGAGATGGGCAGAATGGAAGATGGTATCCACATGGACCACTGCAAACGCATGATCACCAGTGGAAGAAGACTTCACCATCCACATTCCGGTGTCATCGTCAGGTGCATCGCCAACTCAGTTGAACCAGTGGACAATAGCGCATGGATAGTATACACCCCTAAGTTGAAAGGGAAAAATGTGAGTACCTGAGCAATATCCATGCCCCGCATTCCATGAGCATTTGGGTCAGTAATGACAAACACACAATCTTTGTGTGCATGTCCATTTCTCCATTTGGGGGACACATGAATGTACTTGTGTTTCATCCCACCAATCCCACTCAAGTCACTCAGTGCAAAGAATGTTGATACTGTGGAATTGAAAACATGTATCCTCCCATCAAAATGAGGGCAGTCCATGATGCTCACAGGCACTTCAGTGAGTTCCTTGTCTGAATACAATTGTTCGGTGAGGAATTGTCGGACAAGATCAACCAAGTGTGGGATGTGAAGCTTGCTGGCTAGCGCAGGAACACTTTGTGCCTGCTTTCTCCCTTCTATTTAGTATGTAATTAGCTAGTACTTCAGAATGCACAAAGAATGACTCACAAGATGTTCGACTGAGTTCTATGTGTGCAAGGACAGAAGTCAGTGCATCAATGTCCTTAGAGTCTGCAACAACATCAGCATCAGGCACACTGGCACTTCACGCTGTGCTGGGTTCTTCTTCGTCAACATCAAGCACTTCTGCACTGCCTTGTGTGGAGGGGATAGTGGGTCGTCCATCTGCTGGTGGTTCTAGTAGTGATAAATGTCAACATTGAAATTTAAAGGTAGAAATTAAAAAAATTACCAAGCAATGCAAGAACAGAGGATAAGCATGTACCTGAGAGCATCCCGCAAATACAGAAATCCACACATGATGCTGCTAACTTGTCCAGACGCTGATTAGTTAGCAGCATCTGGCCTAGTGCCTTGTACTGACTGGAACATCTCCATGGCTCTTTGACAGCCTTGATGTGTTTCAACTCCATGATTGAGGAGCACAGGCCATTCAGAATGCCAAATAGTTGAATCAGGGAGACATAGTGAGTCATCGAGTGCTGTCAGGGAAGCAAGAAGGTGGGGACCACTCCAGTGGTCCTGAAAACCTCATGATATGTGTAAAAACAAGTGAGCACATCTTGAATTTTGATGAGGGACTTCTCAGTGATGATATTGCAGCAGATGAGGTAACAGAATTCAAGTAATGTGTGGAATGCATGCACAACATCTGTTGGGACATAGCCTTCAATTGCAGGCAAGTAAACCTTCACATGGTTAGTGCTACAATATCTTGTGTAGAAGAATATGTAAATTACCTTCATAAGCACCTTTGAGTCGTCACCAGTCCACTGTTTGAAGTGGCGTCCTTGAGGAAATCTATGCAGTCCAGGAAATGGAGGAACTGCTGCAATCCTAATATGAAAGTAAGATTAAATGAAAATTGCAGAAAGAAAACACACCTTTGGTCAATATCATCCAAGATGATGTTGGCTTGCCTCTTTCTGTGCATCTGCAGGAGGTATTTCTCTACCCAGTCAACCAAATGATCTTTGTATGCCCCCTTGATGAGTTGATGGAGAAGGTCAGGCACAAGTAGCTCATGGATATCAGCACGGGGGAAATCATTGGTAAATGGCTGTGTTAATGCATGAATCTAAGTACAAGTGAAATGGAGTGATTGAGGTACCACAAGCTTGCCAACTAAACTGTACTCAAACCACAGGGTTCCAGAATCATACTCTTCAATTAGCACATCTGCATGAGCTCTTGTGCGATTGCGATTGATCACATCAAGGTTTCCATGAGGTGAAAGACACCTTCAAGTTACTCGGTATAAGCACAGATATAAAATGCTCATTGAAAAACTTACTTGGCGCACCAATTTCATAATATACAGGCAAGCAGCACCTGTTCTTCATAGTCTGCAATGTAGGGCCCAAGTCCATAGACCACACGCCGATAATGGCCATCTCCGAAGCGTGCAACTTCAGGTTTTGTCATAGCAGGTTTGAGGTTCTTGAGGATAAATGAGAGTGAAGAATGGAAAAGTTGGCATCAGAAATTTCGAAAGCCTGGTGTATCGGCATGCTCTTTGGTTGCTGTTGGAAATGTAATGAGGATAGAACATAAAATAAGCAACCACTTACTTTTGGGCATTGTGAGGAAGGCTACAACTGCAACAGCATTTCAATGAGCACAACACACATTATTCTGAACGTTGCTGATAGAGGTGTAGAGTGGGTAGTAGTCATTTTGTCCCATGGCAACTGAAATGGTAGTTTTGTCACTTCCAAGAATAACTGGCACAAAGGTTGAGCCATGTGTGTCAGCATCCTTAGATATGATGTCCTATAGATGCACTTGTCAAACCACACACAATAAAAATGATGAAACACATACTGCTTGAGCCCAGCCCCAATCTCCAGACATGAAGTCCTGCCATTGGCATTCATTGTTCTCTGTTGCAAACTCATGGTAAGGTTGGAGATCCATCTCCATAGTGAAGTCTGGGTTAGCAAGCATATTTCAAACAACATCATGGGGATCATGAAACCAGACATCATGAGAATCTGCCATCCAGGGTGGGGCACCTTCATCTGGAATTGTGCCTGTATACTTGACTGAAAAATATTGCCACTTAACATTGCCAAGGGGAGTATTGTCAATTGTCCTGTAGACATCATGATAATCTGGAAATAGGGTGGCCTTGCTCCCAGCTTGGATTAAGGAAGCTGCCCAAATGTTCAGGAGGTGGTCGATAGAATGTGTGGGAGTTTGGTTCTTTGTAAATAGGTAGTCAGCAAGCTCAAACTCAACACAGCTCTTGTAGGGAGTCCAGTCGTCTGGTGTCTTTTCTGTGAGTGGTGGAAGTGGTGTTCCTGGTGGAAGGAACACACCCTCAGCATCACAAGGGTGAGCTTTTGAGTGCATTATGTCAATAAAAATAAAAATAAAACAAGACAAAAACTTACCAGACAAAAGAGGATGGTAATTTCTAAATAATTGTTCACCAGCGCCAAAGAACTCTGCTGTTGATTGCAGAGAATCTTCGTTGTCTATGGGACCAGCATCACCAAAGTTGCTGCCAATGTCTCCATGACCAAAGATGTCAGGGCCTGCCTGTGCTAGACTTGCCGAATGAGGTATGGATGGTTGCATCAACATAGGTGGTTGTAAGAAGACGGGGTGCTTCACATTCATATGCTGAGTATACCCAGACTGATTCTTGAACCAACGATTGCACCCTGGCTTCGTGCAAGGGATGCTAAGACCGCTGGGCACTTGGTGTGGGTGGGGCATGATGTTTGAGTTAATGGTATTGGAAGTCAAGGGAAAAACAGGGATAGCCAGTACCAGTTCTGGGATGGCAGATGATGGTATTGGGAGCTGAGAGAATGAAGCTGGAAGGATCACCAGGACTAGTTCTGGAACAGCAGTTGATGGTATTGGGAGGCGAGAGAATGGGTGGTAGGATCGCCAGTACCAGTTCTGGGATGGCAGTTAATGGTATTGGGAGGTGAGAGAATGGGTGGTAGGATAGCCAGTACCAGTTCTGGGATGGCAGTTAATGGTATTGGGAGGCGAGAGAATGGGTGGTAGGATAGCCAGTACCAGTTCTGGGATGGCAGTTGATGGTATTGGGAACTGAGAGGATGAAGCTGGAAAGATCGCCAGGACCAGTTCTGGCAGTATTAAAGCAATGCAGTTGAAAGAACAGCTATTTGATACTTGAGTTGATGATATTCAGTGGTGTAGGTGGACACACCTACTGGTAGCAAGTGCAGGCAGACTTGGAAAATCATATTGAGTCATACTACTGCAGGGTTGTTTGTTTGCATTTAGGAAATTTTGCAGCATACATTCAACTAAATCTTACTGACCTTTTATTATGCTCCTTTGCCACATCCCTGCCTGCCTTTCATATCCGCTATGGCACCTCCTGTCTCTCCTTGCCATACACGCACCAAAAATGCAACACAGCACCCTGGACATGTGCTCCTCGAAGGTAAAAGAAAACAACACACCCAGGCCCAGATCAAGGAAGACAAACAGCGTGCCCAGGAAGCCACTCAGCAGAGCAAAATCGATCATATTGCTGGTATTGAGGCTGCCATGGAGGTGGAGCAGGCGACTCAGGTGACTGGAAAAGTGAAGCCAGTAAGGCCTCGTGCTAGGCCACTCAAAAAAAAGACAGATTGGAAAGGTGCCAACAGTGATCTTACCTCAGAGAGTCTGCCTGTGCCTGCAGCAGAGGCTAAGGGTCAAGGTATAGGTGATCATCACATTAGTCAAGATGGTGGTGGTGTAGGTGCAGGAAAGAGTAAAGCAGCTGGAAGCAAGGCTGCTGCAAGGCCACCAAAGAAGAAGGCTTCCTTGATACGTGATGCAATCAGTACTGCAACAAGACAGATTCTTGATGGGAAGGCACCTGATTGCGACAAGAAAGGAAATCCTGTACCATCAGTTAATTTGTCTTCTCACCATCATGATCTTGATGCTCACAGAATCTACACTACATTTTATGACACTTACTTGGTCACTCAGAGGTAAAAAATTTAGCTTGACAGGCAAGATCAATGACTGGCGCAATCTCATGAAACCTGAGACAAAGTTGAAAGCATCTCCTGTTGCAACACCTGAATCTGAATTTTCAGACAGCACTGTTTTGTCAGCAACCACTTTGAAGACAAGCCAAACTGCAGCGACCACTGTCTCACTCACTAAAGACCCTCCTCTGTCCTTGACAGAATCTTCAGAGGGTGACGAGGAAGAGGAAGAGGACAGAGATGGTGACAATGACATTGATGAAGATGGAGACAGAGATGTAGGTGGAGATGATGCTGATGCTGACATTGATGCTGATGCTGATGTTGACACTGATGCTGATGTTGACACTGATGCTGACATTGACACTGATGCTGACATTGATGCTGATGCTGATATTGACGCTGATGATGAAGACAACAATTTCGAGGAACCTGCCCTTGTAACTAATGGAAAGGTTAAGGCAAGCCTGAAGGTAAGTCACAGCATCAAAACATTGAAGTTCAACTGATGCACACTGACATTTTGTTTTAGTCTGTTATACAGATTGCTGAAACTTCAGATGATGAAATGCCTGAAGCACTGGCACCAATATCTTTCAATCAATTGCCATACAGCCAACAAGCAGACATCGTAAGGTTTGCCCTAGAGCAAGTCCCACCTCACAGGGTCTCATCCACCAAGAGGACAATCGAGGAGGCTGAATTAATAGAATCATCTGAAGAATACATATCCGATCACAGTGAGGATGCTGCTGAGGAGGATACAGACTGCTGCAACATGTTCAAGTGTGTTATTGACCCTATGCTACTTGATAAAGAGCCTATCTCTGCCAATGTCGAGCAGGTTTCCAAGCCAATGCGCATTACTACAAAGGTAAGTGTTGATTCAATATTTATTCTCTCAATACTGAGGTATTTGCTAGACCAGTGTGACAGTTGCCGAGAAACCAAACACACCCAAGAAAGCTAAACTGGAACCAGTACTTTTGATGCCCTCCGAACCCAATTTGATGGCTGCTGACATGTCAACAAAGCTCAAAACTGGCGCTCAATGGTGAAACATGGACCTCCCACCAATTATGTTGGAGGGTGGTGCATGGCACCAGACATTTATCCCAACGGTCTTTCTTTGGGCAGGTGCTCAGCCAAAATTTTGGTCTATCGAGACCAAAAAATTACTTCCAGCACTCCAGGCTATTTTCAACATCTCATTTCCAGGAATAAATCACAACATTCAACCAAAAGGTCCCATAGTAGGCTTGGTAATTCTGAGTCAAATTTATTTTCACATCCTAACTATCTTTCTAACTGTAAATTGTCCTTCATTTGAAGGTGAATCAGCGCATATGTTCCTGGCACAGCAACTTTGGATCAACAGCTATTGCCCCTCATCACAAACTTTCTGGCAGCCTCTAGAGATGATGAGAATGGCAATGATGACAATGATGATGACAGTGCCGAGTATGAACAGGGGCTGGCAACATTTCTTCTCAAAAACTGGGCCTTCTTCTATGAGGATCCAGAGACTCGTGATGCAGACAAGATCTACTGGTTGGTGTTCATGTTGGAACTGATCGAGTCTGCTCACATCAATGCGATTTCTGGATTCCTTGATGTACCGGCACTCAACACGGATGCTCTGCAGGTGAAGGGCATGCAGGCTGTAATTGCTGCAAGTGCTGCTGCAGTAGGTCCCATCTATGGTTTTTGACTTCAATTGATGGTCCACCTTTGCAGCTCGAACGTGCCTTTAATTTCGCTGCGAAGCCAAAAGTTTTGAAGCAAAACAACACCAGCAGTAAAGAGAGCACCGCAATATCAGCCTTTTCGGAGGCAAACTGTGGCTCAGCGACATCCAAATACTACAAGTCCCTCAAGAGGCAAGGGGTGAAGTACACTGCGGACATAATCGCCCTGGTGCGCAAGCGCCAGGAAGCAGCCAAAAAAACTCAAGAGTGCTCCTGCTGAGGAGCTGAAACCTAAGGGCGAGCATGCCCTGCTCTGTAAGTGTTTTTTTACTTGACATGCGCTCTACTTATGTGTCCAACAGGATGTTTACTGTTTTCGCCGGTGTCTTCCATCATTTCCGTACTCTCTGGACTCTGCTTCCGCACACTCAAACACATCTTCCCCGTCATTCCCCCCGCTGTATTGAGCCGTCTTTTGCGTTTGTGAACTACTCCTAGACTGCTTTTTATCTCCATTTTTCGCACTTTTGGACTACTTATTTTAATGTTGACAACTTTTAATGCTCACTATTGTGCCGTTTTATGTGGGTCTCGCAAATATAAGTTGAAAAAAAAGTTGGATTTGGGCCGAGAGATCTACTGAAAAAAGTAGCTTTTACTTTTATTGCCTTCGCACTACTTCCCCACTGCTTTGTGCAAAAAGTTGTACATTAGTGGGCAAAAAGTAAACTCGTGATTTCCTGATGTAGCCATAATCGCCTTCTTGCCCCAGGGTCTCAACGACAACCTGGCTAGCAATTTGTTGCCATTGCTCCAAGAAGTCGACACTATATGCGATGTTCTACGCACGCAATCTCTTGTTTATTGTCAAGACAACTTCATCAAATTACTCGCGCCCATTCGACATTATGTGCAAGATTCATTGCCACCACCTGATTCCACACGTTTGCAAGAGATATGCACCTTCTATTATCGCACTGTCCACTGGTGTTCGAAAGAACAAGATGGTCATGCTAATATCATTATCTCGGATCACTTCAACATCGAGCATGTCGTTGCTTTCGACCTCGCCCATATCCCTGAAGAGACTTATCGCGCTTGCCCAAAATTTTTGTATTGCTTGAAGTGGCATCTTCCTCGCCCAACTACCCTTACCCCCGCTATTTTCAATGTCGTCGAGAACTCCTCCACGTATAAGCTCAAAGCATACTGCTTGTGGCATCTCGGCTGGCTCTACCACACTCTCTCCCAGCTCACAGACGCAATGAAGTTTTGCGAAGCTGCTGAGGCACTCTATCTCGCCACCGGCAACCACAAAATGGTGGCCCGATGCGTTACCTCTTGTGCAGACAGATACAGATGTCAAGGCCGCTTCATTCAATCCCAACAGCTTTTAGAGGGTTTTCAACGCTCCGAGTCGTGGGAGTATCTCAGTGAACCAACAAAAAGCCGAGTTTGGTATTTCTTGGATAGGGCTCGGATGTACACATTCACAGCATCTGCAGACGAATTATTTGTGAAGTCCTCGGACTCGGAAGATCACCGCATTGGCTTGTCGTCCAAGATTTGGCACTGGCGGGCCAAACGTTACTACAGGCAAGACATTGTCCAGGTGAACGAGCGCTTAAAAGACCTTCTCCTACAATGCACATGTACTCGAGTCTGCTTCGCCCGCCGCCACGCACTTAAGGGGCTTGCAGAGGAGGCATTTTGCGAAGGCAGGTTATCCGAAGCCATGGATATTCTACAACAAATCGTAGAGATGTTTGAGGGACAAGATTCGGACAATGTCTTGTGGTATCCTGTGTTGAAGGCCATTGTTGCAAGCAAGCAGGGAGATCATGCCCTTGCGAGGGAGCTCATCTACGAAGCCCCAGAATCCCTCCAATTCTTCGAGCTGCGCAGTGCATTCGTATTTCTCCACAGATCTTATGCTGCGGCATGCATTGAGCTCACTGAGGGCGCATACGACAAGGCCGAGTCCCATTTCATCGCCACCATTGAAGGTTGTAATATCCAAGAACATCTTCATTTGAAGGCGTACAGCAAACGAGGACTGGGGGAGATTGCCTTTGTGCGTGGCGACTTTGCATTAGCTGCACGATGCTTCACAGAAACACGGTCTTTGTGCACTGAGATGGGAGTGCCTGAGCAACATTTGTACAGTTGCTCTCCGTTCGGTGTTCTGCCAGACAGATTTTGTGGATGGACGTTATTTTTAGAGGGTCAGTCCCCATTTGCAAACATTATGTAGATCATATACATGTACATGTAATAGCAGCCTGTTATTGTATCTCGGACGATTGTACGAGTAGCTTCATCATATCCATGACAAAACAGTGATGAGACGAACGCGGGAGATCTGTGAAGCAGGACGCATGGAACTTCAAGTATTTAATGAGATTGCTATGACACGGGAAGGCTGTGATACAAATGTATTACATAGAGAACGCGTCTGTTCTTCTTATCATATATCTCACTTCCACTTTCATATAGTATAGCGCGAGCTGGATCTGCAACATTTCCTTAGATCGAAGTATTAAAATGACAAAACCTCACGATAGGTAATTGCTAGTCTCCAATAAGCTAGCCCAGTAGAGAAAAATAGTCGAAAGGCAATAACTACGCACAAGTCATTCATCTCATATTCTGCTACTGTGAGCTCATTCTCGCACGCATCATGTAGGTGCTATCCCATGAATCGCATTGGCTCATCTGCACCTTTAAATCGACGATGATCCTCCAGCCTAAACTGGTCGAATGGGCATGTAGTTTTCTTAGAATGTATTACCCAGGTTCATATTTGCAGTGTTGGTTCACCACTGGAAATATCTGGGAAAGGTTCGGGACATTGGCCTCGCGTCGAACCTAGGAGCCCGGTCGATCGGCGTAGCATTCGAGTGGGATGGAATAATTCACGTTCGTCGGAACTCGAGACCTCTGCAACTCTGGCAGCGATATGAGGTGCACTGGCGGGAAAATAGGTAAAGCATATTATATGGCTATCAGATTGCCCATGAGAACAATAAACTCACTGGTTGCTGGTACGAGAGTTGTGAATATGAATGAATTCCCAAAGTTCAAGTTGAGATGGTGCTACCCGGCGGCATGGATGAAGATCGTAGCGAGGAATATGTTGAATTTTCTGTCACCTGCTCTGTGAGGCAACTGTGTAAAACTGACTTCCTCATGTTTGTTAGCACAGAGAACACATACACCTAAGTAGTAGAGTAGCTCGCCACTAAAATACGAAAGACACGGAAAAAACAAGCTCAAATAACAAGCGCTGTCTGTATAACTCGTAGAACTATCAGTAGGTCTAAGCTTCATCTGTCTGGCTAGCTGTCTCACTGCCTCCAGGTCGCGCTTTGAATGTATGTATACGAGATAGTGATAGTGATTCCATTGAGATCACCGATCGGTCGTTGAGCCAGAGCGGTCGCTCCGCGCTCACTTGAAGATTGAACAGTATTCGAGAAGCAAGAACACTGTGCGCAACAATCTGAGGTCTAGGATGAGGAATGTGAGCTTTCGACGACATATATCTACCAATATGATTGAGCGGACTAACGTGTTTAGTGTTTCGCTGTAAGAGAGCTAGGAAGTCTACTCAGTTCTTCGAGGTCAACAAAAGAAAGAAAGAACTCACAGGCAACACAGCGATAATAATCACATTGAACATAGATATCACTACAGAGATGTCAGCACGAAATTAATAGTAACAATGGTGTTCATACTCATGATGCAGAACATGTATAGTAGTCCATCACGATAGATACTCCTCACCAGTGCGCTATGTGAACCCAGATAGTGTCGATATCTCAGAAATACAGTTGTGGACATGAGAACTAGGAGTGAATTAGAATCATCAAGTGGGGAATTTTGAATAGAATAGTCGCCTCACCTATCTCGAAAAACATCAAGAGTCCATACCCGAGGGTACTGCTACGAGCCCCTTCCAACACACAAGGGGGGCCGACTGAAAGGAGATGAATACTCAGACTAAGAAGCGAGCTTCGACCTTGCCTCCTGGGATGTTCAAATTGATGGGCGCAGCACTTAGAATCACACACGTTACCAAGATGGCCTGTGCGTACAGGTCAGTGGAGCACAGTGGAATGGAGATATTGTCGTACCAAACCAAAGGAGAGAAGAATAGTAAGATAAGCCTTCTTATTGCCAGAGAAGGCGTAGACCCTGAAAATCAATAAACCTGTTGTGCGACTATAAATACGTACTTCAACGTGAAATGCGAAAACCAACCTTCCGAGGCAAGGATGCCCAAGAAGTGTATGCCTGCAAAATGTCATCGCGACGTCATGTCATGGGATATGTGGACCAACCATTTACAGCATCGTTAAAAGGTGCACACTATATGTTGTTGTGAGTTGTGATCGGCACTGCACAGATCAAAGATGTGCTCACATCTTGCGTGCCCCATGTCTTAATAGCGGCTGGTCAGGAAATCAGCTTTGGCGTATCAGCGCACACCGGCATGTCTTACAGTACGAGGTCATAAGCGCACCAGCAAAAGGTGCATATCGTGAAATCGTGAAGGTGGTCCGAATGAGCCCCCACTTCCGTCCCCGAGTCCATCGGACCTACAACAAATATCAGCACCAAGGTACGAGTGGTTGATTATTCTGACTTCGGAATGTAAGGTGACAAAGTAGTCATAAATCTGGTCACACAGAGTCAGCTCTAATAAAATTGAAGAGACATAGCTTACTAGGATTGCTGACGCAGCGACTTCGGAGAATCGTGAATAACGATAAGATTGTTACCAGCCAGACCTTACCGTTAGTGTACTTGAATAGATGAAGAGATTAGAGAAAGGTTGCTCAAAAGCACGGTTGGATTACCTTGGCTAACTGTAAACCGAAAGCGTCTGGGGCTGACATTCTCGAGGGTAAATGGAGGTCTGCACTGTGCAGCAAGCAGTTGCCAATATGTACTGTAGCGTGCCACACTGCAACACGGCAGCTGTGATTGTCAACAGCAAGTATCGAGGTGCAGTTACCTAAAGTGCGAGGGCATTTTTGATGATCATGACACTATAATATTGAATTGAGGTAGGCGCACTGCGCATGATCGGATTCTTAAGTATTTTAAGCCTGCGCACCAGTCGTTTTGATGATCATGAGTGGATACTAAATCAAATGTTGCGCTATATAGTATTAGTATTCGTGGCTCGATTATGTAAGTAGAACCTCAAATCTCATGATTCGGGTCGCGGGCCAGGGAGGATGTCACTGTCGACCCAATCAATTGCAGGAGTACTAGTGGACTGTATGTGAGCATCAAAATCATCGGGGGATTGCCTTTTGGCATGGTAACCTTTCTTTGACCGCAGAGCGCATCACGGAAACAAGGTCTTTGTGCGCTGAGATGGACAGTGCTTCTCCAACATTTGTGCGGTTGCTCGCCCTTTGATACTTTACCAGACAAATCGGATTCAAAGGATGGTGATTATTCCTGCAAGGTCTGTCGCCATATGCAAACCATAATACGTAGATGATATATGTCAGCCTGCGGTTGCATTTCGTGAGCAGTGTATCGTACCCATGGCAAGGCAGTGAGACAAACATCAGATATACGCACAGCTTTGAAGATCTCGTGTCAATCCTGTTAATTTCTGTGCGAGCACTAGCTTCCAAGTCCTCTTCATGCCCTTGAATCACTATAGCCAAGGTTCCTGCAATTCGCTAAGTTGGCTATAGGCTCGCCCACCCAGAGGTAACTGACTCCAATCCTCAAGTTGATCGGATGTGTACTTCGCATCACCTTATGATCTCATTCAGTTCCTCGTGGATTGTATCGCTCAGGTTCAAATCTCTGATGTTGGTTCGCCACAGCAAGGATTTAGGGAGTATACAACAAGGCTTGTGGCGAGTCGTGTGGATAGATAGATTGCCTGAGAGACCTGGGGTACACCTGTTCGTTGGGGGGTTTAGTATGTCCGGGAGAAAGGAAGATGGAAGAAACACATGGCTATCAGCTCTCCCGAATAATGGAGTAAAGGTAAAGTTGATGGTTTTTTAGTCGAGGATGCAAATGGATTTGGCTTTGAGTCAGAAAGAACAGCAGAAGATTATAGAAGGGATGTGTTGGAATGGCATGTGCTGAAGACGAGGTCTAATGATAACAGCTGACGATGTGACATTGGGTCGATACGTGGTTCTAATCAGAGGGCTAGCTAAGCTGTTCGATTCAACAACCTGCGTGAACTGCTAAGGTGGTGCATTGTCTTCTTTTGTACACGTAGAATTATATAAAATCTCTTCGGATGATCGGAGTATGATTGATTGATCATCGACTCGCCGGAAGCAAAGAATGTGTCCTAGTTTCAACATTGGACGCGACGCCGCAGTACCACGGTCATGAAATTTCGAAAACTTGTTGCGAGCGTGGTCACTAATCAACAAATAGAGAGTTACTGGTCAGGCTTCCCCTGGCGAGAAGCAGAGGACGGTATCAGGCGCGGGGATGTCGTACATTTATGCTGTGCTGTTTCTCACCGTCGACACAAGCAGGCAGAGACGCTCACTCAGTACTCAATAATCGACTGAACCCCAATGGAATACAGTCCAGGATCTACCACACAACTTCAGCCTGAGGTGATGCCATTCAAAAGTTTGAAGTCAAGAAAATCCAAAAAATCGAAGGTAAGAAGGAACATCTTTGGCCGTCACTGTTTGATCTAACATCATGATAGAACGACCCACATACTAAACAACCCTCTTCTGAAATCAAGGAGTCCCAGGCCGAAAATATGACCCAACTGCTAGATGTCACTATAGCAGGCATCAGTGCCGTACAAACTGTCGTGCCTAGTGACCTGGCGAAAGGTGTGCTCGGAACAATCGCCAGCATTCTGATCACTGTGAAGGTGCGTCAGTGTCACTCTCTTGAAAATGAGTTTGAAAAATCCTTATGTCTGTGCAGTCGGTGATCAAGAACAAGTCCGATTTCCGGGCGATAGTGAAGAAATGTGAGACCATCGGGGAAATTCTCAAGAGAGCAACCAAGGACACTACCGACGACAATCTTCCAGGATACTTGGCCCATGCTTTATCGGAGCTTAACTCGTAGGCGAACCGAATTCAACTGTCGCCAGAAACTGATAACGCTAAGCAGGTCAGTCAACGATATCAACAATAAGGTAGTTCCAAAGAAGGAGCAAAGATGGTTGAAGAGCTTCTTCCTTGTCACGATTGATCGCGAGCAGATTACCGGTTGGGAAAAGGACATAGACAGTGCCATCAAACTCTTCGATGTACGTCTCTGTGACTCGACCCGATCGTCTGCTGCTGAATGACATCTCAAGACTGAAGCGCTCGTTAACATTGCCATGAAGGTGGAAGAGCTCCCTGGCATTAAAATGAAGTTGGATGAGCTCGCTTTGCGAATTGACGGCAATTCAGCCAGTGTCAATGTTCTAAAGTAAGTTGTCATGTTCTGTGGGCTGTGGGTGTCCTTTAAATGCAGTCAGGTATCAGCCGATTGAGCCTCCATCACGACCTTCCATGTTTTATGGCCGTGATGATCTCGTGACGGAGTTGACGACCCTCGTTGTCAACGGTGAACACATTGCATTGATCGGTCCCGGTGGCATGGGAAAGAGTTCTCTTGCCAAAGCCATCCTTCACGAGCCGCTTATCATCGACAAATTTGCTGATCGGCGCTTCTTTGTGGCTTATGATGATCTAGATCCTTCGACTATCACATTCGAAACTTTCATGACTCATTTCGCGGGAGCCCTTGGCCTAGAGATCACCGGGGCTGATCCTTTGCGCCCAATATCTACCTTTCTTCGTTCCGCTAGCGCCCTTGTCATCCTCGATAATGCCGAGACCTTTGAAGAGGCCAGTGCATTGTCAGCGCTCGAAAAAATACCACCGGCAATCGCGAAGATTGCAGACATCCGTGGCGTCATCCTGATACTCACGTCACGCAGTCGAAGGAATGCAACAGATGTATTATGGAGAACGATGGACATTCCACCGTTGGACTTGAGTTCTGCAGAAAGAGTGTTCTTTCAGACTTATCCTCGCGCCCGTTGCAGCGATGCCGAGGAAGAAATAAAGGGCCTCCTCAGGGAATTGGATTTTCACCCCCTCTCCATCAATTTACTCGCACACACTGCGCGGCAAAACGACTGGTCTCCAGCCACACTACTGCAGAGATGGAACAATCGGCACACTGCCGTGCTCAACCCCGGCAAGGGAAAGCTGCAAAGCTTGTCAGACACCATGCAGCTGTCACTCGACTCACCATCCATCCAAGCTCTTGGCGAGGATGGTCGCCGTACTTTAGCCATAATCGCCTTCTTGCCCCAGGGTCTCAACGACAACCTGGCTAGCGATTTGTTGCCATCGCTCCAAGAAGTCGACACTATATGCGATGTTCTACGCACGCAATCTCTTGTGTATCGTCAAGACAACTTCATCAAGGTACTTGCGCCCATTCGACATTATGTGCAAGATTCGTTGCCACTACCTGATTCCACACGTTTGCAAGAGATACGCACCTTCTACTATCGCACTGTCCAGGAGTGTTCGAAAGAACAAGACGGCCATGCTAATATCATTATCTCGGATCACTTCAACATTGAGCGTGTTGTTGCTTTCGACCTCGCTCATATCCCTGAAGAGACTTATCGCGCTTGCTCGAAATTTATGGAGTGCTTGACGTGGCATCTTCCTCGTCCAACTACCCTTACCCCCGCTATTTTCAATGTCGTCGAGAACTCCTCCACGTATAAGCTCAAAGCATGCTGCTTGTGGAATCTTGGCTGGCTCTACGACACTCTCTCCCAGCACACAATCGCAATGAAGTTTTGCGAAGCTGCTGGGGCACTCTATCTCGCCACCGGCAACCACGAAATGGTGGCCGAATGCGTTACCTATTGTGCAGACACATACAGATGTCAAGGCCGCTTCATCCAATCCCAACAGCTTTTAGAGGGCTTTCAACGCTCCGAGTCGTGGGAGTATCTCAGCGAACCAACGAAAGACGAAGTTTGGCATTTCTTGGATAGGGCTCGGATGTACACATTCACAGCATCTGCGGACGAATTATTTGTGAAGTCCTCGGACTCGGAAGATCACCGCATTGGCTTGTTGTCCAAGATTCGGCACTGGCAAGCCAAACTTTTCTATGGGGGAGACATTGTCCAGGTGAACGAGCGCTTAAAAGACCTTCTCCTACAATGCACATGTACTCGAGTCTGCTTCGCCCGCCGCGACGCACTTCAGGGGCTTGCAGAGGTTGCATTTTGCGAAGGCAGGCTATCCGAAGCCATGGATATCCTACAGAAAATCGTAGAGATGTTTGAGGGAGAACGTTCACACTTTGCCTTGTGGTATAGCGTGTCGAAGGCCGTTGTTGCAAGCAAGCAGGAGGATCATGCCCTTGCGAGAGAGCTCATCTACAAAGTCACAGAATCCTCCCAATTTTTTGAGATGCGCAGTGCATTTGTATTTCTCCACAGATCTTATGCTGCGGCATGCATCGAGCTCACTGCGGGCGCATACGACAAGGCCGAGTCCCATTTCATAGCTGCCATTGAAGGTTGTGATATCCAAGAACATCTTATTTACAAGGCGTATAGCAAACGGGGACTAGGGGAGATTGCCTTTGTGCGTGGTGACTTCGCGTTGGCTGCACGATACTTCACAGAAACACGGTCTTTGTGCACTGAGATGGGAGTGCCTGAGCGACATTTGTACAGTTGCGATCCGTTCTATGTCCTGCCAGACAGATTTTGTGGATGGACATTATTTTTGGAGGGTCAGTCTCCATTTGCAAACATTATGTAGATCATATACATGTACATGTAATAGCAGCCTGCTATTGTATATCGGACGATTGTATGAGTAGCTTCATCATGATATATCTATGACAAAACAGCGATGAGACGAACGCGGGAGATGAGTGAAGCGGAATGCATGGAACTTCAAGTGCGTACTGAGATTGCTATGACACGGGAAGGCTGGGATACAGATTTGTTACATAGAGAACGCGTTTGTTCTTCTTATCATCACACTTCCACTTTTATATGGTAGTGCACGAGCTGGATCTGCGACATTTCCTTAGATCGAAGTATTAAAATGACAAAAACTCACGATAGGTAATTGCTAGTCTCCGATAAGCTAGCCCAGTAGAGAAAAATAGTCGAAAGGCAATAACTACGCACAAGTCATTCATCTCATATTCTGCGACTGTGAGTTCATTCTCGCGCGCGTCATGTAGGTGTTATCCCCTAAATTGCGTCGGCTAGCCTGCACCTTGAAATTAACGGTGATCCTCCAGCTTAAACTGGTCGAGTGGACACATATTTTTCGTAGAATATATTTCCCAGGTTCATATTTGTAGTGTTGGTTCACCACTGCAAATATTTGGGAGAGGTTCAGGACATCGGCCTCGCGTCGAGCCTAGGAGTCCAGTCGATCGGTGTGGTGTTCGAGTGGGATGGAATAACACATTCGTCGGAACTCGTGACCTCAGCTGCAACTCCGGCAACGATATGGAGGTGGCAGGAAAATAGGCAAAGCACATATGGCTATCATATTGCCCATGAGAGCAATGAGCTCAGTAAATGGTACAAGAGTTGAGAATATGACTGGATTCTCAAAGTTCAAGTTGAGCTCGAGATGGTGCTACCCGGCCGGCGTCGATGAAGAATCAAGATTGTAGCGAAAAATATGCTACTGTCACAACCCGATGTGACATGCGCGTCTAGTAGTATCACATGATGTGACACAATTCTTTTATTTTGGCCCTAAGCTTGACTCTCGTCTCGAACAACTCTCGAAAGGCTGAGATCTAGACCCCATGATAGACGCTGGTGCGTTATCATGCATGCTGTGCAGTTTCTCACCCTCCAGTGACTTGAAGCAGGCGGAGGCATTTCACTCCATGACTGAGATCTGAGACTCGGAATCCACCACACGCGTCCACTGGCAGGTGATGAAGCCGAAAACAAGAAGTTCTAAAAAGGCAAAGGCAAGAAGACACAAAGTTAGTGTCAGCGCCGTATGTTTGATCTGACATAGAACGGCCCAAACGTTAAGGAGCTCTCCTCTGAAACCAAGGAGTCGCTGCAGGACGATGATGCGATACAACTGTTGGATGTCGCTATAACGGCAATCAATATCACAAAAGACCTCGTACCCATCGATCTGGCGAAAGGTATCCTTGGAACGGTCGCAAATATCCTGATCATTGCGCAGGTACGTTGACGTAGCCTTTGAAAATGTTCGTGAAGGATCCTGAGGTCTGTACAGTCAGTGATCAAGAATCAGTCCGATTTCCAAGCGATAGTCGACAAGTGCGAGACTATCAGGGAAATCCTTGAAAGAGCGACCAAGCATGCCACCGACGACGATCTGCGAGGATACTTGGGCCATGCCTTATCCCAGTTGAACAGGTGAGCCGAACCAAATTCACCTCTGCTACAAACTGATGGTGCCGTGCAGATCAGTAAACCGTATCAATAGTGAAGTAGCCTCAAAAAAGGAGCAAGGATTTTGGCAGAGGCTCCTGTCTGTCACGAGTGATCGCGACCGCATTGCCGGATGGGAAAAGGACTTGGATCGTGTCATCCCACTATTCAGTGTATGTTTTTGGAACTCCTTAAGAGCTACGGTTACTGGATAATGTTTTAAGGCTGAGATGCTCGTTGGTCTCACGATTGGAATGAACGCGCGGACCGCAGGACTCAAGGACAATGTTCATGGGAATGTCGAAAGGTAAGTTAACATCTCAGCGAGCGTTGTGTATCCTCTAAAGGCAATCAGGTATCATCCACCAGTGTCCCCGTCACGTCCCTCCATGTTTTATGGACGTGAGGATCTCGTAGCGGAGTTGACAAACCTTGTCGTCAATGATGAACATATCGCGTTAATCGGTTTTGGAGGCATGGGGAAGAGTTCCCTTGCCAAAGCTATCATTAATGAACCACTTGCCATTGAGAAATTTGCTGATAGGCGCTTTTTCGTGACCTATGATGGTCTTGATCCTTCGACCATCACTTTTGAGACTTTCACAACTCGTTTTGCGGGAGCCCTGGGAATAGAGCTTGCTGGTGCTGATCCTATGCGCCAAATATCTGCCCTTCTTCGTTCTGCCAGCGCCCTCGTTGTCCTTGATAATGCTGAGACCTTTGAAGAGGCCAGTGGATCATCGGCGCTCGGAGAGATACCACCAGCCATTGCTGACATTGCAAACATCCCTGGTGTTGTTCTGATCCTCACTTCACGCAGCCGAAGGAATGCACCAAACGTGCGATGGATAACGAAAGATATTCCGCCACTGGACTCAAGCGCTGCTCAAGCAGTGTTCTTTCAAATCTATCAACACGCCAGTTGTAGCGAGGCTGGGGAAGACATACGGGACCTACTCAAGGAATTGGAATTCCACCCCCTTTCCATCAATTTGCTTGCGAACGCTGCGCAGCAAAATAGCTGGTCTCCAGCCACACTGCTGAAGAGGTGGAACAATCGGCACAGCAAGGTGCTGAACCCTGGCAAGGGGAAGCTCCAAAGCTTGTCGGACACTATGCAGCTGTCACTCAGCTCGCCATCGATACAGGACCTCGGCAATGATGGTCGTCGTCTTTTGACCATAATCGCTTTCTTGCCACAGGGCCTTAATGATACCCTGGCTAGCGATTTGTTGCCGTCGCTCCCGCAAGTCGACATTATATGCGATGTCCTTTGCAGACAATCTCTTGTTTATCGTCAGGATAGCTTCATCAAGTTGCTCGCCCCCATTCGACATTATGTGCGCGATTCGTTGCAAGCACCTGATTCCACTTATTTGGGAGAGATACGTAACTTCTACTATCGCACCGTCGACTGCTGTTTGGAAGAACGCGATCACTATGCTGATATAATTACCTCGGATCACCTGAACATTGAGCACGTAGTTGCTTTCGACTTTGCCTACGTCCCAGATGTCATCGAAGACACCTATGACATCTGCTGGCAGTTTTTGTGGTGCTTGCAGAGGCATCTACCTCGCCCAACCATCCTTACTCCAATTGTTTTCAAAATCATAGAGAACTCCTCCACGCGGGAGCCAAAAGCGCGCTGCCTGCAGTATCTCGGTGCGCTCTACACCACTCTTACCCAGCTCACCGAAGGGATGAAGGCCTTCAAAACTGCTAAAGCACTCTATCTTACCGTCGACGACCATGAAAACGCAGCACACTGCGTCGTCCAATGTGCAGATATCTACAGGTGTCAAGGCCGATTCATTCAGTCCCAACAGGTTCTGGAGGCATTCCAACACACCGACTCATGGACATTTCTCAGCGAAGCATCGAAAGCCTACGTCTTGTATTTCTCGGATAAGGCCAGAATGTATACATTAACAGCATTCGTGGACGAATTATTTGTGAAGTCCGGAGAAGATCGTGACTGGGGCTTGCCATCCAATATTTGGTACTGGCGGGCCAATTTTTATTACGGGGGAGACATTCTACAGGCAAACACGCACTTAGAAGACCTTCTCACGCAATGCCCAAGTACTGGGGATCTTTTTGCTCGCAGGGACGTACTTGAGGGGCTTGCACAAATTGCATTTTGCGAAGGCAGGTTATCCGACGCAATGGATATTTTGCACCAACTTGTAGAGATGTTCGAGGGTCAATATTCGGACGGTGTCCTTTGGTACACCGTCCAGAAGGCTATTGTTGCGAGCAAGCAAGAGAATTATGACCTTGCGAGGGAGCTCATCCACAAATCCTCAGAGCCCTTCCAATTCTTTGCCCTGCGCAATGCACGCGCATTTCTCCACCGATCTTATGGCTCCGCACTCATCGAGCTCGCCGCAGGGGAGTACGACAAGGCTGCGTCTCAATTCACCGCCACGATTGAAGGTTGCAACATGCAAGGCAACCTGCACGCCAAAGCATTCAACATCCGTGGGCTGGGCGAGGTCGCCTTTGTGCAAGGTGACTTCGTTTTAGCGGCACAGCGCTTCGCAGAAACACGGTCTTTGTGCGTTGAGATGGGAGTGCCTCCCTACCATTTGTACAGTTGCTTGCCATTCCATGCTTTGTCGAGCAGATTCGAAGGATGGGGGTTATTTTTGGAAGGCCGCTCGTCATTTACAAATGTCATGTAGGTCATCATATGTGATGACCATGTGGTATACTGTATCCCTACATATTCGGATTGTTACAAAAATCATAGGTACGGGGTCTCTGAACAAAAGATATTCTGGTCAGACAAGTCCGAGGCTGAGGTTACGGTGAGTTGAACTCGCTTCATGACAAGGCTTTTGGCCAGACTCATAAGTGTTTCGTCGATATCCTCGATCTTCAATGCTTCCATCTGTCAATGTTGTGGTGATTCACTAAAGCTGCTTGTAGGATCAAGGATAGCGTAGGTAGCGTCATGCTTGAAACGATCGAACAACTTGAAATCAATGTCTGCATCGGCCTCAGCATGAAGAAGCAAGAGCAATTTGTTCGTGAATTCCGTAAATAACCGATAGCCATTAGAACACGACTCGGAGTGATATGGAGTAGAGTCGGACTCAGTAAACCTAGACGACCTCAAGTCCTGTATCGGACAAAATTTATGCGTGTGATTTACAGAGACTTCAGTCTCTTCAATGCGACGTCAGGCCGGGAGTCCATTGTTCTGTGGCAAATTCAGTTGAGCATGTATTAGACGTGGAGCATCAACGAGAAGGCGCGTTCGGTAGGTTACTATGACCTTAGATGATCCGGATCCAGCGTGACTGCTTGTCTAGAGTTTCTGTTCTCCTCACCTCCGAGTCGGCCACAGGCCTCTGCAAAACCGAAAAAGAGCATGTGGACGCCTTTATCCTGCGGTGTTAAAGCTCCTGGATGGATTCATCCAAAGTCTTGCCCAGATGCGCAACTTCACTGTCGGATGGGAACCAACTTGAGAGTACCGAGGGATACCGTGACAACGCGATGTGACATGCGCTCCAAGTGGTATCACATGACGTGACGACAGTCTCAAGTTGACCAGCAAATGCTCAATTTCTCACCCAGCTGCAGTCCGATTGACCGACATTCACAACAATGTTATCAAACAAGCCAAAAGCTAGATCTGATACGTCCAGAAATTAAAAGGTTAAAGTCCTGCATTTTTGACACTAGTCCGACCCCAGAATTCAGATGACAACGTGATTCAACTTCTAGGCGTCATTATACCGGCCGTCAGCACTACAAAGTACATCGCCCCGAACTTCCTACTAACCTGGCGAGAGGTGTGCTTGGAACGATTCCAGATATTCCCATTCTTGCACAGGTACCAATACGTTGGCGTAATACTCGGAAACCCTCACAAAGGGATCCTCAAGTCTGTACAATCAGTGGTCAAAAACAAATCCGATTTCCTGGCGATAGTCAAGAAATGCAAAACTATCAAGAATGTATTGAAAGAGCAACTAAGGATACTAGTGAAGACGATTTGCAAGGATCTTTGGGAAATGTGAGTGCGAGCCACATTGATCTCACTGTCGCTGGATACTGATGACACTGTAGATCAGTAAACTGCATCAATAGCGAAGGAGCCTCAAAGAAGGGGCATTTTCCTCGCCTACCCCAGCAATGTTCAATATCGTAGAGAGCCCTCCACGTGGATGTCACAAGCACAATACTTGTGGCATCTTGGCCATCTCTACTTTACTCTTCCTCAGGTCAAAAACGTCATTCAGTCGTTCCATATTGCTAAGCAACTTGCCGGATCCCAACCTCAAGGACCTCTAAGCACTCCGCTTCATTTGAACATATTAGCAAAACAATAAAAGCCAGTGTTTGCATAAGGCCAATATGTACACGTCCATAACATCTGCGGTCAACTTCTTGAACGAAGGTGTCTGTGGATGTGGTCCAGGATTTGCCACTGGTGGGCCAAATACTACTATGGGGAGACATGCAAGCTAAGACGCACTTAGGAGACCCTTTGCAGAGCCCGGGTACTGGGGATCTCGACGGAAAGCGCTGAGACGCTTGTAGAGGTAGCGTATTACGGAAACAGGCTATTGACGCGATACATCGTCTGCACAAAATCGTAGAGGTGTTGTAGGGACAGGATCTCTACGTTGCGCTTTGGTATGCCGTCTGTAAAGGCGTCGTTGGGAGTAACCAGGGCCATCCTGACCTTGCGAGATAGATCATCCACAAAGCCTCCCAGACCCTCCCATGTTCAGGACAAGCGCATCTCTTATGGCTTGGCATGCGTCGAGCTCAATGCAGACGAGTACGACAAGGTAGCCTCGCATTTCGCCGTCGCCATTGAAGGTATTCAGCATACGTAGGTTGGGAAGATTACCTTTGAGAAGTGACTTTGCCTTGACTGCGCGCTTTGCAGAGACATGGTCTTGATGCACTGAAATGGGAATACCTCCAAGAAATCTGGCATGGCACTCGACACATTTTCGAATGCCATGCCCAGATTTCTTGAAGGGTGGTCAATGTTTCGTAGTTTAGAGGGCGTTCACCATTTATGGACGTCGAGTAGATGATATATCGTAAACCACAGGCTGCAGTTGGGGAAGTGTCTTCGATCTACAATGTGTATTGACAAAAACTACCCTGTGTAGAGTATGAGACAGCCTAAGTACGACTGCTACTTCTTGTTGAGTTCCTCAGCCCTTCTATGGAGTTCATCACGACTCTATGAACAACTATGAGCAAGAGATGTGATGGTTCAAAATGTATCTTAACGAACCAATGGGGCTTCGAGACTATTGACGATGTCCTTGCTAGGCACATGCGGGTCTCGAGCGTGGTAGGCGTGAAACTCAGCCTTGCTTGTCAAACCCGCGTCACGCCCAACCAAGTCTGCTGGGTCATTAGATTTCTGGATCAAATGATGAGAAAACTATAGCTAAAAAGCGAAAACAGCTGCGTACAGCAGGGTGAGGAAGGATGTTGAATTGTTGCTCCTGCTGTCCCTGTTGGCGACTGTGTGACGCTGTGGTATCTTTCGTTTGTTGGGACATTTGTGAGAGGCAGTAGTGGGCTATGGTAGTAATTGTAAAGAAGGAGCACAATCCGCAGCTTGACTAGCTTGACTCCCCTATATACTACGCACCTGCGGAGCTAATCATACGGATGACATCATTCCACACGTCACGCGTCACAATTCAAAAGATGAGAGTAATCCTGATTGACATTATGTAGCAATTGAACGTTGATCATGCAACTATTTCTGCAGACTGAGTCACTTGGGTAGAGTAAGTAGAATGCTGAAGTAAAGTTTATTGTACAGGACGCATTCCACATCATTTCGATAGCATCATCTTTCGAAAGGTCAGGTCTTTGAAATTGAAACACTATGAACGAAATGCTAACCTTCACAAATTCTGAACCGATGCGACACAATTTGCATGTGAGTACAAACAAGTACGATGCAAGAAGGAGACGAACCATCGTAATTGATCTGGCCATCGCCATCGACGTCTGCCTCACGAATCATTTCATCGACCTCAGCGTCAGTCAATTTCTCGCCTAGAAATGGCATCAATTTATAATCGGCATCTAAGCATCACCACTGACCCAGGTTCGTCATGACATGTCTCAGCTCGGCAGCATTGATATAGCCGTTCCCGTCCTTATCGAATACTTTAAATGCCTCTTTAATCTCTTCCTCGCTGTCGGTGTCGCGCATTTTACGCGCCATCATTGTGAGGAACTCTGGGAAGTCGATGGTACCATTCCCATCAGCGTCAACCTCGTTGATCATGTCCTGTAGCTCCGCTTCGGTAGGATTTTGACCTAGCGAGCGCATCACAGTGCCGAGCTCTTTGGTAGTGATCGTGCCATCGCCATCTATATCGCTTCAGATCAGGTGAAGTAATAACCGACGTCATATTAAGTCGTACCTTTGTCAAACAAAGAGAAAGCTTCCTTGAATTCTGTGGCGGGTAAATGAGCGCTGGGATCATCAGTGACAACGCCAGCCAGATTTTCTCACCAGATATCTGTTCTAGAAAATCGCACAAGAGTAACGAAGCATATCAGCACCAATAACGTCTTTGGCCTCCCACAAAGAAAGCATTCGCACCTTCAGACTGTGGGCCGTTACCGAATCGATATTAATCAATACCCATCGGAAGCCCACACGTGACAGCGCGACTCACCAATTGATCCGCCATGTTCTAGAAAGCCACGAGAGAAAACTTTGTTGACTATAAAAGAATGCAGCGATTTGACAAAGAGGATGATGGGGGTTGGTGATTGTCGTTGAGCAGAGCAAAGCATGGCCTTGCATTGGGCCAAGATCATGTCTTCACCGGCAATCGCCAGTGCCAAATCAGGCTAACTATCCCCAGAGCCCACTGCCCAGACTCCAGCGTTGACATTTACTTTCGCACGCAATACGTACCAAAAGATCGAACGATGTCGGCCGTATGCCTAAGATGATTGGCCTAAAGGGCTGGTCAACAGTTATGCGGATATGTATGTATCAGAGGTCAGGCCTCAGGAACTTCAACCCAGTGAAAATCAACCAGAATCAGGCCGATACGTAAAGATACAGGACGAATAGATCAGAGGCCCTCGATCTTCTCGCTGTCTTGCGATGTCTTTCGAAAAAAACGGTACTTCGAGACGCAAAAAGATAGAGGTCGAGAGAAATTTTTGGTTTATCAATAGGTTTTCGTTCTGTTTATTTGCCGAGCTTCCTTTACCTACAGTGCTTCCCATGGCTTCGCTTGACTGCATAAAGGTTAATCCTCATTATGAATGATGTATAGAAACGTGATTGAAAATAAGTAGCGATATTTAGTCCCAGTCATCATCATCGTCCTCTTCATCACTATCACCAAGCCTCTTGTTCCTTTCTAGCAAAGCAGCAGCTAATGCGGCGGTCAGATTCCCGCCTGCGCCACCACCACCAGATTCTTCAGCAGCAGGTGCGGGGGGAGGAGAGGGCGTTGACTGAGGACCACCCGTCTTCCGTAAATTTGCCACACTTTGTCCACGGATGGACGCAAGTAGGTCCATGCGACCAGGCTGTGGGGAAGCGGGTAACGCCAATGTGTTTCCTTCCCCATTTGAGAGAGGTGGTGGTGGTGGCGGCGGCGGCGGTGCCGCTCCTGCAGGTGGAGGAGGGGGTGGAGGAGCATTTCCGGATGAAGGTGGCGGTGGGGGCGGAGGAGGTGGTGGTGGTGGTGGAGGAGGAGGAGAATCCTCGTATAAAGGTGGAGGGGATGGCGAATTATTGACTGGTGGTCGTGGAGGAGGAGCACTGACTGGTGGTCGTGGAGGAGGGGTGCTGACTGGTGGTCGTGGAGGAGGAGTACTGATTGGTGGTCGTGGAGGAGGAGCACTAATTGATGGTCGCACAGGAGGCGGGGGCGGGAGAACAGCACTCGCAGGACGAACTGGTGGTGGGGGTGGTCCTGAGGATCTTAATGGTGGAGGCGCAGGAGCAGGAGGGGCCCGTTGTGGTGGTTGTGGCGGCGGTGGTGGAGCAGCCCAGGTGGGACGCGATGACGAAGGCGCTGCAGCAGGGGGTGGAGGTGGCGCAGCGGAGACTGGACGTAATGGAGGTGGAGGAGCATGGGGAGCAGGTGCAGAATCGCCATTTACTGATATTGCAACACTGTTTTGCTGCGTGTGTCCCCTATTTCTAGGCGCAGGTAAGGGCGGCGGCGGTGGCTTCTTCTTGGTAGCAGGTTGGGGTGTATTCTGTGCATCACGGATAAAGTCTTTTATGAAATCCATATCCTGGTTGATGACCTCGCGACTAACGCCTGAACCCTCCAGTTCTTTCAGTATGGTGATCCATGAGGGGTCAACGTTACTGGAGTTATAACCCTTCTCATGATCAAAGCCCATGTGTGCAACATGCACAAAGGAACCGGCGGTTGGACCTGAAATCATAGACTTATTTATTCTACCACCCTTGGAAGACTTCTTCTCTGAGGAAGAAGGTTGGACTGAAGTGGAGGTTAAACGTGGTTAACTAGAGCTTCTAAACCACCATACCTTTATCTGCTTTACGGTTGGTTACTTTCTTGTAGAACGTTTTTGCATCTTTCTCGTCAGCAAAGACAAAGCCAACCATGCATTTCTTGGGTAGAAGTAAGTAATTTTCTTTGAATTGCAAATGCACACTTACATCGCCCGCGAATGAATGGAAGAACGCCCTGTCCTGGTGATACTCGAACGCCTCATATAGTTCATGTTCCCATATGACACCTCTGGTCCCCGTTAAATCAACCAGTCTCAACATGAAGGCATCTTTGGAGTTATCTCGCAGAAAAACGAGTGCACCTTGCAAGCCACCATACGACCACTTGTTTGGCTGCGGATGTGCAAAGTAGATACGAGCAGCAGTAGCGGTGAGTATCTTTTGCGTAGAATCGTCTAAAGTGGATTTTACTTTAGACTTTTCGTCTGCTGAGAGTGCTGATTGAGAGGGCATCTCAGGCAGATCAAAGTAAATGTAGAAATTGGTCTAAGACCTGACCGTCACAATACAAACCGTGTTTGGTGCAACGTGGGAATCTAGCTAGCGGCCTCCAGTGACGGGCCACGGCTGCCTTGGCAAGGCTGCGGCAGGCTATACGCATGACACAGCTGCTTTGCTGTCCCCAATCACTTGCCATCTCATGGACAACCTCAGGCTTGTGGTCAAACTTTTTTTTTTGTATGATCAAATACTTGCTTCACACATAAAGTTTCACAAATTGAGAATCCGGACTTCACGTTCAAACTGGCGGCAGCGGGCAGCGACGGCCGTGCACACGACCACTTTCATTGGTCTGTCTATGGAAAGTTAATCTACGCTAGTGCATACTACTGCGCTCAGATAGCTGTATCTGAACGTCCGGTTATCTTGATACGCGCAGGCCTCATTGTAGCTGCTGAGTGTGTCCTTCAAACGTTGAGTTCCGGCTGTCAGATCATTCAGCCATTCAGACCTCGGGTTTAATTGGTGAGTCCGATTTCTGGCTTGATCGCTCTTCCTTCTCCATTGAGGCTTGTCAATATACGGCAAACATGTTCAAAAGGGCAGTGAAACATATATCTTGTAAGAACAGGAATTTATGTACTCAGTGGATTTGGCCGTACACACTGCACACAGTTTACACCATCCTTCTTTTCTCAGATTCAAGTCTCCTGGTGGATTTGATCGCTAATCATAGACTTTATACCCTCGTCTGCAAAACTGGGGAATGAGTTTCCCAGTCCAGAAATTTACACCCCGCCACAGATTCTAGCAGTCCGTCAAGGATTTACTAGAAGCACTCCCTTCAAGTCAGGAGCCAAGTACGAGCCGACTCAGTGATTTTCCTGGCAGTCACACGATATCGGACTGATGTAAAGACAGAAGATCTGTCAACGGGCATTACACTCAATGGCGGCGATCACCAGACTCGCACATTGGCCAGTCCATCCATTTTCTTTGCAACTTCTTCTTCCATATCGAACATATCCTCTTTTCTATCAAACCCTGATGTTCCCTCCGTATCTTCTACAAATGGTGTGTTTATGTTATGTTTCTGACCAGTGGAATATGTTGATGCATCTATCACGTTGTGGCTATATGGATGTTAGACTGCCTTACTTGCACTGGATACCCTGAAGCAGTCAATGTCACTGCCGATTATCAAACTTGCACCGTGAGCCCGTCTGCAGTAATCAGATTGGGAAAAATCACCCGAATCCAGGACGCGCATAGAGTATGGAGGGAATGTTGAATTGCATGCTGTTGCATTCATGAGGGTAATCCAAAGTCAGTTTGACTCGGAAATACTCAACGCATACACTGTTCCAGCCTGAACGTTCAAACCTTGGTCTTTGGGCCTGTATTCTGTATCTACTCAAGGTGCCATTCGGATAGCGTCGAATTACTAACCACCCGACTGAGACCACAACATGTACTTAGCTTGATGGTTGTATCGCGCCGCATAGGTCCGACCTAGGCCTCTCATCCATATGAGACTTTTCATGTTGCTTGAGATCGCCGTTCTTCTTAGGAAGCATTCCTCGATAATCCTTACGGTCATGGTGGTCTTGGGACCCTTGGCATGTATGATTATGCCGATCATGATGCAAGTAAACCTCTTCTGTTATCTCGTAGGCCTGATTTGGCAATCTGGAAAATCATATTCAAAATTCCTATTTCCAGTGTTCACCCCAGTCGACCCTTGATAGAAGAAAGATGGTCGTGCATGCAATCGAGGAACATTCCGGTGCCACCGAATGGTGTTCTGTAGCTTGTTGTCGGCATTCGGAGGGACCGTGAACACCACCATGACAATCACACAAGATGATTATGTGCTCAGCATTAAGCTGGTTCATCGTAAACACTCAGCGAGTCAACTCATCGATAAATATTCGGATTATTCACACTGGTTCTAGCTCGGAAGGCAAGTGGTTCTGTATTTTACAAGGCTGGTAATACTAATAAATCTCTAATCTCAAACACCACTCAACGCTATTGCGTTATCTGGACGGACAGACCCTATTATAGAGGGACTTCAGTGTTGTCACGCCTTCTACCAGCGCACCACTGCAACAATGACTCAGACAACCTACAGCGCTGACGCGTCCAAGTATATCACGGTATTCTGCCATATTCTTGGCATTCCCATCATCATCGGACCTTGGTGTTAGTGTGATGATCATCATTTCAGGGCAAGGTACTACACCTACGCGATATAGGTCCTGAGTAAGTCCTGGGGTAGATATATTCAGATGATAGCGCAGGGCTGTCTTCTGCTCCACTGATACACGGCTCTCTGCCGATATTTATTTATGAACTGAGGCTCTGGTGATCAAACCTTGGTTAAGACATCGTAACGTTCTTTGAGATAATTTAGCTATGTCTAATTACCTTGCGACTCGGAAATGTGTCACATCTCCACTGTTGCATGGTCTAATAAACTCATCAAACTATACGCCAAGAATCCGCAGCAAAAGGCTGTCATCGAATAGAGGGCTATGCTAAACGATAAGTCGATGCTCGAGGCGCGCAATCGGCCAAACTAATTTGGTGAAGTCTGTCACAATCACAAGCTGATCGCATGCAATTCTGTAGATCTACTACGCACATTACGGAGCCCCGCCACGTTCGCGTCTAAAGTTCAAATGGCTGTGGTATGGTGTAAGATAGATATTGAGGAAAACATTTTGAGAGTCAAAGGCATCACAAATGGAAGGATTAATCGGCAGTGACGCGGAGTGCGTGGGAACTACCCTCTTACCGCATACTACATTGAACAAACTAAGATGGCGGCCTCCCGTAATATGCGACTAGGGAGGAACTAATTGTTGACTAGCCTGGCCTAATGGTTGGTCACCATCCTTCAATTAACTGCCTGCGAGTCAATCTAGAGTCCAGGGTCATCTTTGAACCAAAATACACGCTCAGGCCGACCTGGAATGTTGTGAAAGTGATGGGCATGCTGCATGATGCATGCTCCTACCCTCAGATGTGGCACATGGATGTATGTAATTTCCCAGTATCTTGGCGCACGAGGTCTCGTTCTAGTGGCTAACTTGAAGTGTGTACTTTGGGCTCCGACTCGGGAAAACTGTCAGACACGTTCAGCTCTGAGTCAATCCTGTGGCATCTGCCAAGGAAGACTAGTGTCTCATGGTTCATTTTCATTGGTGAGTTTGTTTTCTGACAAGATTCTTCCGAGTCGGCCTCTGCTATTCATCGTCCCACCATCCACATCGACCTACGACGTGAACTTGTCAATATTCGGCAGGAGAAAAAGTCAAATCGAATTTCATGAACGCGCTACTAAAGTCGTAAGCGTCCGTAATACCCGCAAGTTAAGTATTCATTTCAATGGTTGAAGCACAGCAAGCTTCTACAAGAACAGAAGTTTTAGCGGGTGAAAGATCTGCCCGTGTATATTGACTCATCTTGCACTATTCCTTTTTGTTTTTCACAGGTTTTCAATCTCCTGCTCGATTTCATTCCCGATCGCAGACTCCGAACAGCAGGAGACAAGGTAGCGTCAAACTAATCATTCCATTGCTCCGTTCCGATGACACACGCACGTCACGCACATAGTCACTTTTGAAAACAAGGAATGGCCCAGGCGATACCCGAATCTAACCCAATCCTCAGCTTATTGTTTGGTGGAGCTTTGTGGCGTCAACGGACCTGTTCTAGCTTTGCAAAGGTTAGTGTTATTGGTGACCACTGACCCGAATCTCTCCTTGACAGACTCTGAACCGATCACCGGAAAAGGTTGTCTGGAGCAGATTACGGACTTTACATTGGTGCCGGGATTGTGACCGCACGCGTGTACCTGTCTCGACCTATCGGTTTTGCGAATACCCTAAGCGTTTCCCGCTAGACTAACAGTCTAAAGGAAGAGCGGAACTATATTGTGCGCAGGTTTCCGAGTCGTTTATTTATATGTTGCTTAATCCAATCCAGCTAACCCTCGAAGTATCACTGTGTTGCTATAATGACCGCCATAGGGACTTCACATGATGACCGACGTCATGAACTCCTCGAATTCTCTCAATCATAGATTACATGATTCCTTCCTCGCAGTATGGCACCCCATCAACATATCCACAATTGAGTTAGCACGCTGCATCATGGTTCTAGAATGTTCCCATTTCTAAATTAGACACTTCGCCCATGCACTTTGAATGAAGCCCCACGACCACCCGACATGGTGGTCATGGGCTCAGATTTTTGCATATGAAGTCATATGAGTTTACAGCATCCAACCCCTGATGAGACATGGGATACGGTTCTCCGCGGAACTAAATAAACGTTTGCAGCTGGAAGCCGCCGGGACACTGAAAATTACGTGTGATCCTGCATTCATATCTGACCCTGCACGGTCAGATAATGTGATTATCATGCATTTCGCTTCGAACGTAATCGCGATCAGGTATAACGTTCTCTGAGCGAGCATATTGGAGACTACGCTGACGGGGCATGGAATTAAAAGACTCGATATATACTTGAAGATGAGAAGGACAAGATGTGATAACGGGACAATGGAATTTGCTAACCCTGCAGTATCACCCCTTTATCTACTTCTTAGGCGGATATGATTACGGCCGTGGAAATTATAGACAAGAACTTGAGA
Organism: Suillus hirtellus; assembly: GCA_016695485.1. Classification (NCBI taxonomy): domain Eukaryota; kingdom Fungi; phylum Basidiomycota; class Agaricomycetes; order Boletales; family Suillaceae; genus Suillus; species Suillus hirtellus. The sequence continues at coordinate 182,100 of MU172280.1, read as the reverse complement.
AGGCTCGTTAAAGTCATTGCCACCACCGGTCTTGGCGGCGCGTATGGTACAAGTCAGGTGGTCTGGTCGTCAAAATCGTTCTCGAATGTTGTACAATGAATTACCGGTCGTGTGTCGTGGGAGCTCGCGTGTGAATCGTTATCATAATCTGTTGGTGTTCTTGCGCTCGGACAGCATGGATCGAGCAGCAGTTAGACAGGCGGCACCTGCCAGTACAACGACCTTAAATGGATAATGGAATTTCAGCGGCTTGAGCAAGGGACTTCGACAATGGAAGCTTACAGAAGCGAAGACAAGTGGCCGGTACCAGGTGTAAGAGCCGTTGACTTGCACTAGTGCACCAGCAATGGGATTGCCTGTGAGGAGTGCAAAGGCAATGACGAATGAAGTTATGCCTATGCGAGTGCTATGCATCACGGATCTGTCAGGGTTAAGGTCTCATAAAAGCAGCAATAATACTTGCCCAATTTCATTGAGGTCTCTCGAGAACGATGCAGCAGCGGGAGTGATGAGGGATATGACTGCGGGGGCAAAGTCAATTGACTTCCAAGAACATAGTAATGCACGCGACGCACAACCACCAGAGAAGAAACCGTACAAAATCCCAAAGGCAATGGTACCACCAAGGTTTGTGGCTGCGAACATGAGAAATAGTAGCCCTCCGGATATGACAGTACATGGGATCATCACTGCACACGCCGGTTGTGAGCTCATCGCAGTGTGGCCCCAATAGATTGTTCTACATACCGTTAAATGGCCCAATGACGTCGCCCAAAAAGTTCGGAATCGTCCTTCCGAATAGTGAAGAAGCATTCATAATTGGGATCTAAATGTGGCTCAGCAACTTATTCAATTTCATTGCTTAACGCTTTACCGCGTAAAAACCAATGTTCTTCGAAAGTCCGTGTTTCTCTGAAAAGACTTGGAGGTAGAAGACTGTAATGATGCAGTGAGTCACGCAGTAAAAAATTGTTCTATGACTTACATGGAACAAACAGGCCCCAGAATGTCAAGGTAGCACTAATTGAAGACGTCAGCTCTTGACTTGACAAAGTTTCAACAATACAGACCCAATGACACACAGCCAGTATCCGAGGTCGGAAAGTATTGCTTTGACATCGACTGGTTTTGCATCCGGACGCTCCCTCCGACTCGGTAAACGAGTTTTCATGAGCAAATTTGCGGTTCCAAGAAGCCCTAGATCGATAAAAGCAGCTGCCCTATGGTAACCTGTTAACGTCATTTTCATTTACACGTTGCATTGCACACCTTACTCCCCACCCAAACCCAGCACTGCCGTTGAACAAATTGTTAAGCATAATGGAGTAGATAACGGCACCGAGCGACGAGCCTGTAAGGAGGTCGGCGCAATGCAAGTGAAATAGGTTAAGGACTTGCCAGCCAAGACTACACCCATTGCGGCAGCACGTCGCCGGCGGAAGTAATGAGATGTGACAGATATTGCGGGAAGGAAAAGAAGACCCATTCCAATGCCCATTCCGATACCTTGTGCCAAGATTATTTGATAGTATTGATGCGGTTTAGCAAGCGATAGCATGAATATCCTGAAGTTTGGTCGATACAGGGGTTTTGAGGATGGTGCATCAGAACTTACGAGAACAGGTAAATGAGCGACCCCGCTCCTATGCAGTGGTGGAAGTAGCTGTTCAGAGGGAATGCTTAGATATCAGATGAGAACAGAAAACTGGATAATCCAACCCTTCATCAAACAGCTTTCCGGCGGGTAAACCTCCGGCAAATAGTAAGAAGGTCTGGAGTGAGCCGATCCAGCTAATATCACTCGCGGCATATTGCGAAAGGTAGTGCGACTGAAGACAGTGAGTGGTGAACTGTGTGGAGACCGGGAGAAATGCTCACAGAGTAGTATGCCTGGTATACGCCAAATGACTGCACTGCACCGAAAGTGCAAAAAAGGATCATGGACCTGATTGAACACGGTGTGAGAAGATGGTCCCAGAGTGTCATATGGACTAATCTTGGCACATACCCACCAAGCACCGTTAGCCATGCTTGCAGCCCACCTTCGGGGAACGAAGGTGGAACTGGGGGCTTTTCGACACGAGTAGCAAGTTCAGCATCACCACTAGAAATCTCACTCTTTGTGAGCACGAGGTTTGACTTGCTCAAAGCAACGTTCAAAGACAATCCGCCATCTGGAACTGGAGTCATGGTTGGGACTGGAGAAAGGGAATGAAAGTGAACTGTTATGGGTGAGTGAGTTCTTTAGGATGTTGGTTCACATCGTGAAGAAGCTTCTCTTCGGTCATACTTGCGTTGACACGATGCCCATGGCCAGATCTGATCAAGTGTATATAGATTGTCAAGACGGAATTCTTGAAATCTGAAGATTCACAACGATCAATGCGACGCGGTGCCCCGATATATTACGTAATAACACGTTCCCTGAAGTTTGTCGCCGCTAAGATGAGATCTTTTCTATAAATTTATCTGGATTTCATTATTATTTTAATCTTTTCGTCGAGTCCTCGAGAACATCCCAGGTAAGCAACTTCCGGAGGCCGGACTGCGCCGTCAACGCATGATTCTTCTGGGCCGCCATCGCGCCGCATCTCGCAAATCGTCTCAAGTTGCGTCGCATGCGGCGGCTACTTGCGGTTGTGGCTCCCTAATGGGTCACAAAGCATAATTTTTTAAGTATGCCAGCATCGAGAAAAAATTTCACCGGGCAGTGCGAGAACGAGATCTTGAAGTTTAGCAGACAGGGCATCCCGACTTTCTGACCAGGTGCGTGAGAATCAGCGCTTAACCTAAACAAGACGGTTGTCGTCATGTGACACTCAGCCGCAAGCAGGTGAGCCGAAATAAAAATAAAAAAACATAGTCCCGATCTGTGACCGAAACGCTGAACTACGTTCCGTGCATCTTGGGAAGACGCCGAACAAGTGGTGTGTGACCGACTCGTTTGGTAAATGCCGATTTTAGACTAGCGCATAAGCTCGAGAAGATGATATGTTTAAAGTGATACATTACCGAGTTGTAGCCATATCTTTACAAGTCTCAGGTAGCGTTGATGCGGCGTATAGCGTTAGTGCTTCTTCTGTGACAGTTTTACCGCGAGATGAGAGTTGTCGAAGAGAACATCGTGTTCACCTGGGACATCTGATTAGATAATACTTTCCAAACGGATATGTTTTTATCACCCGTGTGGCTTTTGACACCAGGTCCATTTGCTGTCAGTCACTTCACGGTATCCTTTATCCGCAAGCGTTGGTAAAATCAATGTCCACCCAGCAAATGCCTCAGATTCGCAAGCTCACTCAAATGTTCTAGTGGTGTACTTCCTGTCGCTCAGTTACGCAAGGTTGTTCCCAGAGAATCATAAGCATGGTTCCATTTCATCCTTGTGTGAGTACTAGCATCGGATATCTCTCTCGCTCCAACTACATCACCATCTTGTTCACCTAACTCTTTTCATTAGCGGCTGAACTTGGCAGCTACACAATTATATCCTCGAAAACTGTAACGACTCATGCCACATATTTCCAAACATCGGCCAAATTGCTTCCTATCGGAAGAATCTGCACTCATGGCCCAAATCCGTGTGTATCTTGGTTCCTGACACTTAAGCTCTCTTTCTGACCTCATGTCATATACAAAGATGTTAATTTCCTACGATGTTATTTTCTGATTCTCAATCCGGTAGTTCGGCTGTGATGATATTGATATCATTTGACACAATGGTTTACTTGGGTCCACGTTTTTTAGACCGCAGAGATCATGTTTCGAATTGGTTAGTACTCACCCAACCTGACCTGATGATATGATCGACAAACTCTATAAAAAGCCGGCAAGATGGTCGGAATAAGTCATTGCACCCTCCCCGTCAGCCTCATCGAACATGGCAGATCATCTCCCTCACCATCCCCTCTTCACTACTCGGCTCGAGTTTCTTCCCACTGATGACCGTGTGTCCCTATCCTATCAGCGGGCAAGACTTCTCATGCACACCTACAGTACGTTGACCCCTTGGTCCTCAAACATATGACGCAGATGCATCTTCCTCGAATCTAGATCTATCGGCTTTCGATGTTCAAGTGTGTTCTCCAAAGTATTGGGCCATGATGACAGACCCTATTATGTCACTGGATACTGCCATGTTTACTATACTGGCGGCTCATGTCGGTCTCACCATCGGAACACTTTCCCGGCATCTTCATAAACGGCCAGACCTCCGCCCTCTGGTCAACCGTCTGTTGCGTTTCGACACCGTTGGTATCTATCTCCTCACAGAGAGGGGTCACGGTTTAGACGCATTCAACATCGAGACAACAGCTACGAAGACCCCTGATGGCTTCATTATTAATACACCTCGCGAAGAGGCATGCAAGTACGTACCTCTTATCAAAGATGAGCAACCCTCTGATGAATTGCATATAGATTCATGCCTGCTTCCACCCCATCCTTTGGTATTTCCAAGGTCGCTTTGGTCATGGCTAGGCTTATAGTCGACGGCGAAGACCGTGGTCCTCGATTCTTCATTGTTCCCGTCTGCAACGAGCACGAAATGTTCGAAGGCGTCGAGTCGATCAGACTTGGTGCTCGTCCCGGAACTTGCCCTCTCGATTTCTCTATAACGCGTTTCAATCACGTCCGTGTTCCATTCAGTGCACTCGTGTCGTCAAACATCAATGACCATTCCCTGCCAGCCTCGCCTCTAGAGAAGTGGTGGGACGAGGTATGGCGCATCCCTCTCGGAACCCTAGCTGTCACAGCACCCTGGATATCTTCCATAAAGGCAGCTGCGTTCATTGCCGGTCGCTATTCTATGCATCGGTCCCTCGTGGGGAAAGGGGTTAATCCCGTAGCCATTATCTCATTCAGGACCCAACAATGGCCTATTGCTCACGCAACTGCTGTTGGCCTCGTTATGAGCAATTGGTTTCCTATGGTAGCCAAGCATAGCTCTGATAAATCTCTGGATCATCGTGTCAGACATGGTATCGCGGTCATCGTTAAAACCACTGTTTGTCGACACTTCCAGCGCTGCGTGCCCGAGGTTGCTGAAAGATGTGGTGCACAAGGCACATTCGAGCACAATTATATGGCTCGTATTGAGGTTCGTACGCATTTCATTCAACGATGCTCGATTGACATCGTATTCGTTCAGAATGACGGCAAAGGTGTGATCATCGCCGAGGGCGATATTCTCACTTTATGCATCCGCCTATTCTCCGAACTCCTCCTTCAGCGGTACAAGATACCTCTTCCAGACCCAAGCGAGTCACTTCTTGCTCGGCACGCAGCCTCTCTGTTGGAAGAGAATATCAGCCTTCTTAACAGCTTGCACGGCGGACACCGTAGCGAGTCCTTCAACTCTCTCATTCTTCCTCAGGCGGAGCTTACGGTTGAAGCCATGGGTCACGCGCTTGCTTATTCCGCCGGTTTGAAATCTGGTCTTCCGAAGCCAATTCTTGATGTGTATGAATGTGCCGTCATCCGCCGCGATTCAGCATGGTATTCGGAAAATGCTGGCCTCACCCGAATTCTGCAACGCATTCGTGAAGATGAGGCTATTACAGCAATCCTTCCCCATCTCGATACTTACCTCAATAATCTGGGTATTGAGGAGTATGTCTCTGCGCCTATCGTATCTGATGAGGCGTGGAAGGAGTACCACGATGAGATGCCCGTTTTCACTGGTCACGCCATTCCCATTTATGATCAGGTACAAGCCATGCTATAGGCTGTTCTACTAGTATCGTGAGTGTTAATCATAGTCGGTCTAAACTCCGCAGTTAACATCGTTTCCTTCTCTTACAGTCGAGATCGTTCTTTTACTGACGTTCTCAGAGAACCCTCGAGGCTTCTGGAAGTTATCCGTGCGCTATTTTTGCAATTCCCGGAGATTCATCTCAGCGCGCGTACTCCCTCGGATATTCGGTGATGGCCCATACATAGTGTAATATCAACTAGCTACTACTGAAATCTTTTTTATTTTTTGCATGTTCGTTGTAATTGATGTACCACGAGCTTCTGCGGACCGTATGTACTTGATGACTTGCACGTTTTCCTGTCCTTGTATTTCTTTCATACATATGTACGTTGCTATGAATTGGCAATTGAAATTTTATTCCGAGAAAGGATTATCTTCCAAGCCAAACCCTGCATCGCACATTCATTCCGCCAAACTCCACGTAGATAAGACATGTTGCATTGTATGGGCCCCACGCAGGTCATAACATCTCGCCGTATTCACTTGCGTATGGATGATCTTGAAAGCTGGGTTCTTATTGGAGCACCGGAGGGCTCCTCCAATCGAAACGCAAGCTCGAAGATCACATCACTGCCCTTGCGGACAGAAGATCCAATAGGAATAGGTACGAGTGAATTAGTCAAACGTACATCCTCGAAAGAACCTTATGCTATCTATAAAAGATCTGACCCAGTTTTGATGTCGTTCACAAGGTTATGCTGTCACGTACGCACGTACCCCATTGATATTTCTTGCGGCACACTCAGATTACCGTCGCACGCATGACCACCCGGGTATGATTACATTGTGGGTAATAAGGTTGTGTTATAGCGTATACTTGCATCCAGGCGTTGGTGAGAACGTGCCTGACCTAGCCAGAATGTGGGGTGCAATGGAGCTGAATTCGGGTTCGCTGACACAGAAACTTTTGAGATTGGTTTTGGCTCAATTCTATTGCCCAGCGTGTTGTGGCTTGATGATTGAGCTGATAAGTACTCATTCCCGGCTAGAGTCCCGACTTCTGTTTTCCTATCGTACGAGAAAAATCGAAGATAAGGTGCTAGAAGAACAACACTAAATTGCGTTGTATCGTTTGAAGTATGGGCAACTTTGAGGTTCGATCGTCCTGCTCGGGTCCGGTGGTTGATGATTTTTGAGGCCCAAGCTGGCGGGCGCGACGAGGTCGGACATAATGGCAAGTAGTCTTTCATTAATTAGATGTGACGTGCGGTCTAACGCGTGCGACCAAGTCCGGTGGACATCGACAGCGGAGTGATTGTGAAGATTATCTATATGGGCCGAGCGAACCATATCGAAGCGTTGTCAAACAGATCCCGTGTACATAGTGTTACGGCGCAAGATACAATCACTCTTCAGCCAACTCAGGCGTCATACAAAACTGTTATAGCTGAGGGTCTCGACGTCATGGGAAAAACAAAGAAATACCTCATATAACACAAATGCTACAACTGCAAACACAATCAAGAGCCGTGCTTGCTTTCGCGCAATGTTTCAAAGAACTGCCTGACATCAGCTTCGCCAACTATTCTGCCTTCCTGCGCGAAGGGCCGGAGATATGCTAGTAAGTCATCCCTGTGAAAATGTACAATGAAAGATTCATCAGACATCTGATGAAAACACCAACCGCATATCATTGAAAGCTCGGATCCCGTCAATCGCCCTATCACGAGGAAGACGCTCCAATGCGCGCAAACCGAGTTCCTCCAAAGAAAGAGCTGACATTGAATTTTCATGTTAGTATGCAGCTGCTTCAGATAAGAACGAAGTATGCACCAGAATCAGGATCTTCCGGGGGCTCGTAAGTTTCTTCTTCCTCCAAGAGATACGGACGATCGCTGAGAGATGGAAAACACTAGAATTCGCCGATGAACGGAAACGTAAGAAAGCGTGGGTATGAGAAGCTCACACGGCTGCAGCGGCACCACCGTTCGCGCCATCCTTCAGTCAAGAAAACATCACCCTCACTCAGGGGTGCTTTTGTATCTGACGGTTGCTGTGAATCCTGAAATATAGCGTGTGCAATCGGATTTGGTGCTGGGGCAAGACAAGGCGATGATGGCTCTGGTGAAATGTGTTGTCTTTTCCGCTCTGGTTCCTCCGAGTGAAAGGAATGCGACCGGCTTCGTTTTTGCCCAGGGGCTGTCAAAGAATCATCTATATCCAGTAGATCATCTTCCGTAGTTGTCGGTGGATCTGCGCATAAAGGATTACAGCCAAGTTTCCTCCATGGGCTATCTTCTGTGTCACGAACCACCATTATGACACCTTGTGTACCAGCATACCGGTGAAGGGTATTAATCGAGCGAACGCAAGAGGAGCAGACGAATGCATCATAGTCCTCAGCAGATACGAGCGGCGGAGGCAGCCCTGAAGAGGAGGCTTCAGACTGGTTGTCTTCGGTATCATTACCGTGGTCTGGGGTTTCTGTTTCAGGGACAGGAGATGGTTCCCGCGAGGATGGTCGTGTCCGCAAGTGTAGACACGACTCGTGGAACCAGTCCTTTGCAGACGAGGTGTATCAATGACAACCGACATGGCTTGAACGCATGCCCACGCACCTCGCACGCGAGACACTGGATCATTATTTCCCTTTCACATTTCGGATCGTATGGTCGGCCACATCGACAAAAAATGCCCCTGAAATTCTGGCCGTATGAATTTTCCCTATTTTCCTCCTCTAGACTACGGTGCAAAGTACACCCGTGTGGGATAGCAGTCGTTGGGCAATCACATCGGAAATTGCGCTTGGGGAATAATTCTATTTGCTCGTGATCCGTGTGGCACGCGATGGAACACGAAGAGCACAGGCCACGGGGCAACTGACAAGTAAGGCAAAGGTATACGGCTTGCCTGATTGGACCTAGGGAGTACGTGCAGCGAGAAAATTCGTGGGGAAGAGTCAAAGCTGCTTCTCGGACAAGTTCATCCTGAGAGGCAACAAATTCCGTCAGAGAACCCAAAGAAGTCATTTTCAGACTTCGTGGTCATAAAATGGGTTTGTATGGCACTTGTAGGATCTGGTGGGTACTATGTACTTACCCAGGCAGGAGATGGTTGCAGACTCGTCGCAGAGTCCAACTTTAAGTTGAGACGAGAACGTCTTTGCAAACGAACTTGTCACGTGCCAGTGCGCTCAGAAATGAAATTCGAAAGAATAGCACCACAAACCTTTGAATTTTTAGCATCTCATGTACGCTGATCAGTCCGAAGCTGAAACCTTGCGCAACAATATCGCGATGCGCGGATTATTATTATGGTGCTAAATTTGCATGTACCATTGTACAAAAATTCTCAGGACCCTGTATGTGATCTCATGCAATGACTATTTCAAAATTTCCGTGATACGGGAAACTAACAGGGTGTAAAAGGAGATATTTACTAGGCTAGCACCAGCATAAACTTGCAGTGCTAAGACAGATTCCTTTGTGAGAATCATGGTGCTCTCTGAAAACGGTCAGTGAGCAAATTGTTTGAAAGTCTGCAAATAAATATATTAGCGATGAAACAAGCAGAGGTATGTACATACCAATACCAATGACTGACCCATTTTCCTCGGAGAGCAAAGCAAACAGAAAGGAAGCCACGCACCATGACTTGGCGCGGCATTGCAGCCAGCCGTTGTATCCGAAGAAGCTGTGGTTTGACCAACCTGCAAGAAGATTCAAAGAGGGTGCAGATATGTACGAAAAGACGAGGGAGGGCGGGCAGATGTGTCAGATGGCGAGGCAAAGTTTGAGATTACTAAAAAATAATGAGAAGCGCTGGGACGAGCAGCAAGCAGAAAGAAGACATGGATATGCAACAAAGCAGGGATTCTGGAATCATTCACCAACATTTTGGCTGAGCTTCGGTACACTTTAGAATAATGAAGCACAACTTCAAATCTTCAGATGAAGATTGTCGTGACCATCTGGGTGATAAAAATCTGTTAGAACACTTCAAAATCAATGTATTCACTTACTGGAAGATACCTGGTCATATTGAGAAAAACGTGAGAGAGTCAGACTGAAGACATACACTTGAGATGAAGTCGGAGTCATGTGTGTCGTCAACGGTGCAGCGCAAAGGCAGACAGGCGGGCCGGCACCTGGAGATTGAGGTTTTCAAACTCCATCAGGTGACTAATTTAATTTCTCACACATCGCCTCCAACCGCAAAGACGTCGGACCGCCCACAGCTGTTCGACTAGGATCGATGCTCATGTGTACCCAACGCCTCACGATCAGGTTGAACCTGCAACGTGTTATTGGACATAAATACATAATGAAGTTACTATCATTGAACGATACTCACAGTCTCACAACACTCATCCTTTTCTCTTGGACTACACTTCCTTGGCAATAGTGACTAGATGGCTTCCCTCGACATTGACGAAGTTCGCGCCTGCTTTCCGTCCCTGGAATCAGGGTATATCTACGCCGATAATGCGGGAGGATCACAGACCGCTCAAGGAGTGATCGATCGCATTGTAGATTATCTGACCAACACCAACGTACAGTTGGGAGCTGACTATTTTGTCAGCGTGCTGAGTACCAAGCGCGTGGACGAGGGCCCTTTCGCCATTGCAGAGTTGTTCAATGCTGCTTCCATCGACGAGGTTGTGTTTGGACCGAGTTCGACGATGATGTTGGAGAACATTGCTAGAGCGCTCGAAAATGATATCCAACCCGGAGATGAATTTATCATTACCTACGAACATGAAGGTTTCTGACATTATCTTCCTGTATTCGTTTGTAAAAAAACAACTCAACGCTCGTCTTAGCAAATAACGGTCCTTGGAAGCGTCTGGCTGAGCGGCGCAATGCCGTGGTCAAATACTGGCAACCTACGCCAGTGTCTACGGAAAACCCTTACTCAGTTGCATACAAAGTCGAAGAACTATTGCAACTGGTTTCTTCGCGGACCAGGCTGGCCGCCATTACCGCATGTTCCAATATCCTGGGATCGTTGGTTCCTGTAGAAGAAGCGGTGAAGGCACTTCGCCAGCGTGCAAAAGAACAAGGCGCAAGAAAGGTTGAAGTGTGTGTAGATTGTGTTGCACATGCACCACATAGAAAAATGGACGTACAACAGTGGGATGTTGATTACTGCGTGTTTTCTTTGTACAAGGTTTCGATATTCGCGACTCCCTTCGATTTCGCATCTGACACTGTTTTGTAGGTATACGGGGCTCATAATGCTGTTGTTTACGTGCGGCCGGCAGCTATGCAAACATCTCTTACGTCCCTCGCACATAATTTCCTGAAGGTGGACGACAAGCCATATAAGTTGCAACCAGGTGGTCCAGGCTACGAGCTAGTATATGGTGCAACGGCAATTGTGCCATATCTCAAGTCGTTAACGCCAGAAGATGATCTTGTAGCATCTTTCAACGCAATCGCAGACCACGAGCAAAACCTTCTGGCCCCTTTACTCGGCTTTTTGACGGATGCAAGACAAGTTGACAGAGGTGTTCGCATTGTGGGGACAAGCGAGATTAATCTCTCAAGAGTTCCCACTGTCAGCTTTGTTGTCGCCGGACAGAACGCGATCAAGAGCAAGGATATCGTAGGAGCGTTTGACAAAAAGGGAGGGGTAAGTCCGACTTTCAATGATCTTATTGCATTCAATTATGCATGTTGCACAGATCGGAATTCGATACGGCCATTTTTACGCGTATTCTCTCATTGAAAATCTACGGCCAAAGCTAGACGTGAATGATGGAGTCGTCCGCATCTCACTAGTCCACTATAACACCGTCGAGGAAGTGGAGAAGATCGTGAACGTTTTGAGGGAAGTTTTGGTTTGAGCGATAACGTAAAATTATATCAACATATATGTAACTATCTGGGAACATTCTGGAGATGTATTTTTCTAGTACAGTGCATCGAAGGTGCCCATGTAATCTCGAGGGTCACTGCACTCGTCAAGACTCGTCAGCTGTGTATATTGCTTATCTCAGCACGGAGTCTTCGTCCGCGGCGCTTGCTTGTTCGGAACTTGGATCGTCTTGTGATCATGCACATGATTCATTATCATTCGCCCCAGAGTGCTACATGAAACAGCCTGAGATTAAGCCTTCAAGCCTCCAAAGTCTCACATTATTCACCAGAATCAATCATGGCTGTCACTAAACCATCTAGCGGTCCTGACCCTATTCTGCTCACACTCTTCGCGAATCGTTTTATGAGCGTCGCAGAGGCAATGGGGAGGTCTTTGCAACAAACTTCTATCAGTACTAACATAAAGGAACGCTTGGACTTCTCCTGTGCGCTCTTCGCTCCTGACGGCGATTTGGTCGCAAATGCGCCATTCATCCCTATTCATCTTGGATCTATGAGCTTGTGAGTCTGCAAAGCAGTTGTCAGTGAGTGTCTTTGGAGCGCGGCTTAATCTGATCCCAGCGCTGTGAAGTACCAAATGAAACTTCATGGAAAGGAGTTGAAAGATGGTGATGTGCTAATGACCAACTCTCCTCATGCTGGGGGATCGTACGTGCAGCTTTCCTTCACAGTTGCACACATATTCACCAAAGGGCAGTCATTTGCCAGACATCACTATCATCACTCCAGTCTTTGACAAAGGGACCAACGAGATCATATTTTTCACTGCCTCCCGAGGACACCATGCTGATATCGGTGGCATCCTGCCTGGGTCTATGCCGCCTACGTCTGTGAATATATTCGAAGAGGGCGCGGAAATCGTCAGCCTGAAGATTGTGAATGACGGCACGTTTGACAAGAAGGGGTTGTACGAGTATATGGTCGAAAAACCAGCACAATATCCGGGGAGTTCGGGTTGCAGGAACATCAAGGATGTTGAAAGTGACATCAAGGCGGTAGGTCACTCAAAAAGTGCTCCTTCCGGAATTCATTGCTTACTTATGTTTCGAAGCAAATTGCGGCAAACCACAAGGGAGTTCAGCTAATCACAGCGAGTCTGTCATATCGACCATTTACCTGCCATGTGCACTGACTATCATATTTGGTTGCAGTCGTCGATGACTACAGTCTAGAAACTGTTCAAGAATACATGTATCATATCAGGAATAATGCCGAGAACTCCGTTCGAAGTCTGCTACGCGACGTCGTCAAAAAGTCGGGAACTAATTTTCTCACTGCCGTGGACTATCTGGATGATGGAACTCCAGTGAGTTCCGATTGCCGTTCGCATAAAATCATGGCGCTGAGAGTTATGACATTGCTTAAAGATCCAGCTGAAGGTAGAGATCAATGAGGAAGAAGGATCTGCTGTTCTAGATTTTGAGGGTACAGGATGCGAAGTTAGGGGAAACCTGAATGCCCCGATTTCAGTGGTACACTCCGCCGTGATCTATTGCATGCGTGCAATGTTGAATGTTGACATACCGCTCAACGCTGGCTGTCTTGTCCCCATCGAGAGTACGTTCTTTGGTACAAACCGAAAGTCCAGCGATCGTATTGACATGAATTACTGCAGTCAAGATTCCCAAAAAATGCCTTCTTTCCCCATCCAGGACCGCTGCTGTGTGTGGCGGAAATGTATTGACCTCGCAGCGCATTGTAGATGTGGTCCTTAAGGCTTTCCATGCGTGTGCTGCTAGTCAAGGGTGCACCAAGTTCGTTGTTCCTTTTCAAATAGACTTGTTCTGAATGTTTTACAGCAACTTGACCTTTGGTACGGGCGGTAAAGACAAGAATGGCACAGCCATTGCTGGATGGGGTTATTATGAGGTCTGACGTTTCATTTCAATTGATAATGACATTGATGTTTCTTTAGACCATCGCGGGTGGATCAGGAAGCGGCCCAGGATGGCATGGCACATCGGGTGTACATACTCATATCACAAACACCCGCATTGGCGATGTCGAAATTCTTGAACGCCGTTATCCCATTCTCGTACACCGCTTCGGTCTTAGACCGGGCTCTGGAGGGAAAGGTAAATGGAATGGCGGCGATGGTGTAATCCGAGAGTTCGAGGTTATGCAAGGGATGCAAGTGTCCATCCTAAGCGAAGTATGTTATTTTGGTGCCCCTTGCTACGGCGAAACTCACATATACGACAGAGACGTACACGTGCACCATACGGCATGGCAGGTGGCGAACCCGCTATGATGGGACGCAACACTTGGGTCAAGCAGCGCCGCGCCGAAGACAGTGATATACCCGAGGAAACCTCTGAGGAAGATATGGGACCACGCTACATAAATATAGGAGGGAAAGCGACGGTGTTCATGGGAAAAGGAGATCGCCTATTGATTGAGACACCCGGTGGCGGAGGTTGGGGTATGCCTGACGAAGGCCGGTTCGAAAGTACTGACGAACATAAGCTTCCCTGGGAAGCAAGAGGAAGTTTGGCAGAGAGAGCTGCTGCCCAAGCTGGGTTCTAGGGGCCATTTCTTGACAAGTATTCAGTGTACGTTTTTCCGAGTCGGGCATGTACTAGGTGATGATTTGAAGGTGCAGCGCCATTCCAGTCTTATGTAGCACTGCAGTAGTGCATTAAGTTCGACTAGTACTTTGTCGCTACAATAGCCCCAGCACAGCTTGCAGGCTGCAGGGCATCGCGTCTTAACAGTTTCAGGAGTGATGAGTGCCCTAATACGCGGCCCCTTCCGAAGTCCAATGTCGACAAGAACAGCGCGCAACCGTGACGTAACAACATAATCACTATGTGGAGACCCCGTAAACTTTGTACCTAGTTAGGTATTATTTGACGATATAAATACAAATCGGTAACGGTGCGTGCGCACCAATTCCCCGACTCCCTGATTTTAAATATGGCCAGTTGTCATCACTCCAATAAATATTTATCATTTATCCCATCAATTCTTGGCTTGCAGCTGTCCGGCCAAAGTTGAAGCCCTTATACTGATCTTTATAAGACGGGCTGTGACACATTCGAGGCCATTTGTTAATTCGTTGATTTCTTCCAATTGTTTTGGTAATTTATTCCCACGTATGAAATCATGAGAACGCGTTTGCATTCACTGTCCGTTCTCCTTCCCCGAAATTCTTCCATCTCAAGCCCCACGTCAGGCTCATTACCCTCCGTTCTTTCTATAAGCTGCTCGCGCCAGCTCAAGTGCCCAAACCTGCTGTCTTTTTCGCCACTTAGCGTCCTACTGCAGCTGAGCTAATCGATTCGCACGGATGTAAAACAGGAAATAAGTTCGCAGGCATGCGTTTGCAGAGAAATGGCCGTTTGTTGCCATCAAGAACCCTCTTCCACTAAAGTGGAATCGGGGATAAGTTAGAACACCTACTGAGTTCAGGAGTAGGCCTCAGTATCTTCGAGGACATGAACTACCAACTGTCTAACTAGGTGACCTAGTATCTTACCTTCCAACTAGGCTGTCTGTCTCAGAGTGAAAATCTAGTTTCAAGTCACTCTTCGCTCGATTCGATTAGTGTAAGTCGTTACACGACTTGCGAGTGCGAAAGAGGTGTGGGGACCGCTTGTAGGATATTGGTGCGCTGTAGAGTTTAGCTTTTTAGTAAACACCGTGCGGTAGAGAACGTGACGAGTCTGTAATGAAAGATCTAGCGATACTGAAGATAATGGATGCGAGAGCAGGACGTCTGATACTGGATATTATTGCCTGAGTGTAGTCACTATACATGGCTATTTTATACTGCGAGGAGCTAAGGGTCCTCGGGTAGGGATAGTCCGACGATTATGTGAAAACGGAGGCTGAAGGGAGTGGCGTTTGAATAGGTATAGCATGACGAGATTCGCGTAGCGGTTTGACAGAGCGGCGAACTGAGAATGGAGAGAGAGAGTACGAAAGATTAGGTGAGCGGCAGTATGAATGAATATGGTATTGATAGAATCACGAGAGTTCATAACGAATCGACAGGTTTCGGGCGGTTCGGCTGCGAGCAGGATAACGGAGACGAGGAGAGTAAAGGGTCGAATATACGAGGCCTTGATGGGGAATGACGATAGGGTAAAGACGATGGTGATGGTAGAGGTAAGCGGTACTTCGGCTATTTCCGGCGTCAACCGCTCGGTAATCCTTACATTAGTGTTCTTTGTCACTTTGGTTCCACAATGTTTGTATATAGTTCAGCCGCAATTATAGTGACCTTGCGGTACAAGGTGACCCCAGTTAGCGGCCTCCGTGATGCGTGCGCGTGATCCAGGGCAAATTAGCAACAGCTCTGCGTGACAGTTGCTTCCATACAGTCAGTAACTCTTGCTTCGGGCGCTCAAAGAGTTCACACACTGTTACCTTCCTCCATTATGGATGCTTCAGACATAAGACAAAGAATCGACCGCTTCCGAATCCTCATTATTGGAAGAGCGAATGCCGGAAAAACCACCATCCTCAAGAGGGTTTGTAATACACGGGAGAACCCAGAAATATATAACAGCGCCGGTGCAAAGGTGCGGTCCATGATGCCAGTGTACTACTAGTAGCACTGATTGACTGTTGGACTTTGGAAATCAGATTGATCCCGCCGTGTTGATGGCATCTAGAGAGGTACGGCGTGTTCTTTGTTGTTGGTGACATCACTTGACGAGTTTTCAGCGCGGGGTGCACGATATCGAGAATGAAATGGTGTTTCAAAGCAACCCGGGATTTGTCTTCCATGATTCGCGCGGATTTGAGGCAGGAGGACAGTTTGAATTCGACAAGGTGAAGGCTTTTACCGCAAGTCGTTCTAAGGAGATATATTTGAGTCGTCGAATCCATGTTATATGGTAATTGGTCAATTTTTTGACGTACACTATCTCAGATCTTTTGTATAGGTATTGCATCCCGATGGATGAGGATAGTAGAGCTTTCACGGAAGCGGAAGTCAAGTTTTTCTCTCAGTGCGACACTGGGAGTAGTAAGCCTTCGTATCTGCCGTTGTGTACCATTGACTCATTCCTGATCTTTAGTTGCAGTAATAGCGTTGTTCACTAAATTCGACGCTCTGTACGACGACGAATTTGCAGAGCTGATAAGTAAGGGAGTATCGAGAAAAGATGCTCAAGCGCTGGCTTCGCAGCATGCCAAAGAAGGATTTGCCAATGGGCCACAACTAAAGCTTTTGTACAACCGCAAGGGCAACCAACGTCCTCCGAGATGTCATATATGCCTGCCTGGTAAGTCAACTAATCCTCGAGCTGTTAATAATCAATTCAGTGCTTGTGTTTGCTTTCCGGCATTGAGATATGGATAAGGACGATGCAGACTGCCGGATACTGATCGAGCGGACGGCCGAAACTCTGGATGATCATACCCTCAAACAGATGTTTGTCTCGACTCAGCGGAGCAGCTTGGAGCTGTGCATGAGATTTGCAGTCAAAATGCAACCTCTCAAACCTCACTGATCTGCGGCGGGAAACGACTAACTATATATTGAGAACACTTGCACAGCATCTTGACTTCTCCAAGACAATCTCGTCATGCATATTTGAGACATCCGACCGCCAGATTGTAGATGACTTGGGTCTATGGTTTCCACGTAATTCAGTGAGAATGTAGGAATTTTTCGAAACTCCTGATTTATATTCGACGCTTACTTTGAAGTAGTACTTAAATCATCTCTGCCAGCATGCTGACCTAAGGCATTCATCCCTTGACAGGATGTGAGTGTATTGATCCTGTGTCGACTTCAAGCCTCGCTGACCGAACGCATTGCTGATCCTTTGACAGCACGTGAGTGTGTCGATCCTTTGTTGAGCTCGAGCCTCGCTGACTGACCACGTCGCTGATCCCTTGACAGGTTGTGAGTGTTTCGATGATGTGTCGAGCTTGATCCTTGCTGACCAAATACATCACTGATCCCTTGACAGCGGGTGAGTGTGTTGATCCTTTGTCGAGTTCGAGCCTCGCTGACAGAATGCGTCGCTGATCCTTTGACAGAGGGTGAGTTCATCTGTTGAGCCCGAGCTTCGCTGACCGAACGTGTCGCTGATCCCTTGACAGCGGGTGAGTGTGTTGATCCTCTGTCGATCTCGAGCTTCACTGACAGAACGTGCCGCTGATCCCTTGACAGAACGTGAGTGTGTCGATCCTCTGTCGAGCTCGAGACTCACTGACCGAATGCATTGCTGATCCCTTGACAGATCGTGAGTGTGTTGATCCTTTGTCGAACTCGAGCCTCGCTGATTCCTTGACAGATTGTGAGTGTGTTGACACTCTGTCGAGCTCGAGCCTCGCTGACAAACTCATCGCTGATCCCTTGACAGCGGGTGAGTGTGTCGATCCTCTGTCGACCTCGAGCCTCGCTGACCGAATGCGTTGCTGATCCCTTGACAGCGGGTGAGTGTGTTGATCCTCTGTCAACCTCGAGCTTCACTGACCGAACGCGTTGCTGATCCCTTGACAGGCTGTGAGTGTGTCAATCCTCTGTCGACCTCGAGCCTCGCTGACCCCTTGACAGGTCGTGAGTGTGTCGATCCTTTGTCGAGCTCGAGACTCGCTGACCAAACGCATCGCTGATCCCTTGACAGAATGTGAGTGTGTCGATCCTTTGTCGAGCTCGAGCCTCACTGACCGAATGCGTCGCTGGTCCCCTGACAGAACGTGAGTGTGTCAATCCTCTGTCGACCTCGAGCCTCGCTGACCGAACGCGTCGCTGATCCCTTGACAGTTGGTGAGTGTGTTGATCCTGTGTTGACTTCGAGCCTTGCTGACCGAACACATCGCTGATCCCTTAACAGAATGTGAGTGTGTCGATTCTTCATCGAGCTCGAGCCTCGCTGACCAAACGCATCACTGATCCCTTGACAGAACGTGAGTGTGTCGATCTTCTGTCGAGCTCGGGCCTCCCTAACTGAACGCGTTGCTGATCCGTTGACAGTTGGTGAGTGTGTCGATCCTCTGTCGAGCTCAGGCCTCGCTCACCAAACGCTTCGCTGATTCCTTGACAGAATGTGAGTATGTCGATCCTCTGTTGAGCTCGAGCCTCGCTGACCAAACGCGTCGCTGATCCCTTAACAGTGGGTGAGTATATTGATCCTGTGTCGACTTCGAGCCTCGCTGACCGAACGCGTCGCTGAATCCTTGACAGAACGTGAGTGTGTTGATCCTCTGTCGACCTCGAGCCTCGCTGACCGAACGCATCGCTGATCCCTTGACAGCGGGTGTGTCGAGCCTGTGTCGAGCTCGAGCTTCGCTGACCGAATGTGTCGCTCATCCCTTGATAGGACGTGAGTGTTTTGATCCTTCACCGAGCTCGAGCACTGATATGTTGATAATCACAGTATGCAAGTCGATTTATGTCGGACTGTTCCTACCTTTTGATCATGATTCATCAGTGTTACCGCCCCGAAGAAGATCAGATGTGGTCCACGTTACGACTCGGATTTTCGGCATGTCCCATTACTTGCAGCTCCTGCAAGCAATTCTCATCTGAAAGGTTTACTAGCCCTCTGAGTCGTCAAAATTGGAGAAGATTATGCAGCTTGGTTCTGGTGAGATCCTATACCACATCGCAATGAATCTGCTGATTATTGATTATAAGCTGCCGTTATTATCTTCGAAAACGCTCTCTATCTTTGGAGCCAGCACCGCCTTACACCAGAGCAGGAGCCTGTTTACCCTGTTCGTGTTGCTCTCCAGCGGTACATGGTGTCTCCCAATGCAACTGCCGTCAGGGAAACTATGAGTTCTGCCCTTCGCACATATGAAGCAAGCTTCTCCCACCAGATACCAGGGTCGCCCAAATACTCTCAGAATAAGGCAGATTTAATCAACACAATTTTCGAAATTGTTTTACAGCACCGCCTGCGTATGTGATATCTGGTGCAGTTGTCACAGTCCCGCTGATATGTTCGTATTCAGCAACACCTGAAGTCTAAGTAATATGATGATATCCAGATAATTGGGCTCAGTTAATTGCGGTTTCTTGATCGGTTGATGACATGCCCGTTAAGGTGGTTAAGGAGGTGGAATTGTATGAGACATTGTATAATCAAGCAATTGGTAGATTTTGATGTCATGGTGGACGCGCGGTGGACAACGTCCTACTCAGTTTGTACGATATTGTAACTTTCCTCACATAAAAGAACTGTATATTTCCATTCGATTGCTTTCAGATTGGGTGGATCGGCGGTGGTGTAGTGCATAGAAATGCGATCAGTGGGCTTTCAAGTTAGGTCCCTAGTACAATGCCATGGTGGTTGCATCTATGGCCAGGAGCATCCCTACAAAATGTGTCAAAAGTACGTTCTCAGCATGAACTAGAGCGCTGTCTGTCGGTAGTTCTCTGACTGATACCGATACTAATAGAAAGTAAGCACCCAAACAGTGATCAAGTTGAAAGCCGACGCTTACCATCGAGAATCAACGCCGGGCGGTTACAAAGGGTATGACGATTCAAACTTCAAACTGCATAAGCCTCACTAGGCGAGTGATTCTTTGGAGTGTCACCCCCTTACAGTTGCTGAGCAGGACATCATCTGATATCTCCATCGCTGCCATCGAAGCATATGATCATTTTCAACCGACTTGGATCAGAAGCGTTGATTTTACCGAGTGGTGGCCAGGGCGATTAATAGCAGAGGTTAGGAGCTCATCTAGGAAATACCGCCAATGTAGTCCGTCGGCAGAAGTCTAGCACATCTACATGTTGGTCGAGAGGAGCCCTGGAGGCATTAGGACACGTTGAAAAAGAAAGACAACCGTGACAGTTCAGGATGAATTTTAACCGCGACACGTTCCTTTTTGCGCCATTGACCCGGATGACTAGCAACTGCGAAATCGTGGTGAGAATATGAGAGACGCGATCATGACTGAAACGGTGGACGTGCTGCACCAACGATAGATAGATTTGTCTGTTTCATCCAAGGATGAGTCCAAGCCGTAGTGACATTTCTAAATTGGTAAGTACTATCGTTGGGCCAGAGTTGCAAAATTGTATAGAGTTGCAAAACGCTTCATAGCTCACGCAACAACACATCTTAAGTCCTCTACTCTTGGATCTAGGACCTTCCAACACAGATTTATAGCATTGTATTTTTTTTATAAAAAAATAAGTATGAGGAACATGTACGGCTTCAAATCAATCACTCGAAGTCACCTGTTTCACATAGAATAGTTAGGGGAAGACGAAGTTTCTAACCAATTTCTTTTTTTTTTTCACATACACTTTATACCTACCCTTACCTTCTGAGCATTTTTCTGATGAGAATAGAGCAGAGTTGTGGTTGTTATTGAAGATGCAATCACTGGTGTCAAAGAATGCTCAAGCGTGACAGGTTGGAGCGGAGAATCAATTCTGATTGCGGACTCTCTCGCGCTGCAATCATCCTAATGCCAATGTTGCTACTTTCTCGTCTCATACGTACCGGTTGCCAGGTCGGGGTTCATATTTATAAAATTGACATTGTGACATAGTGTGACATCTACGCCAACCCGCTCATGGGAAATTTTGCAACTCTCTACTATTTCTAACATCTTGCGTCGGCATCCCTCTGGCAGCATCTTTTAAATACCTTTTGTTCTTCTGTTAACTAGAGCTTTCCTATGACACACGTAGCTATAATTCCATGTAATTTTTTTTCTCTCAATGTGTGGTAGTTATTGAGATATGAAAATGAGGTCTTCAGATTTTGCAACTCTGGCCCAACGATAGTACTCGTTAACGCCGGTGAGGTGATGCCGTCATTAATGTGATGTGGAACCGAACATGTCTGGGGTCTTTTCTCGATGGGCAAGCCGCCGCTCCATCAATCACTTCAAGTCCCGCTGATGCGGCACAAGAGGGCACGAAGCTTTCTCCACGTCTCCCCTTGTATCAGACTCATGTGCTAGTTATGACCTTTGCAGTTACACGATTCGTCTTTCTCGGTCTTTCCGCTGGAGCGAGCAAGGCTTCCTTGCGATTCTCTTCCCCCGCAAGCCCAAGATGTATCAATACTCGTCCTTTCTCGCGACCAATTAAGACCCATTCCCGCCGATTGTACAGTACTACTGCAGCTAGAACCGCCAAGTCCTTTGGATCTGCAGTTGCAGTTGCTGTAATCGCTGGTGGAGCTTCACTCTTTGCCCTGGCACGCTCTCGAGATACTGGCTCTTCAAATCCAACAGTGAAAGCCATCGTCGAGGCTGTTCCCACTGCTCTTCAGACTGGTTCTGAGCCGGTACCCAATTTTGCCAAGGCCCTCGAAGACTTGCAAGCGGAATTCCCAGAATCCTCTATTGTATCTACCGACCCCAGTGAATTGTATGCTTACGCACAGTCAGCGTACTCTCAATTTGTTGGTCAGTTTGCTTCTCAGTTCTCCTCGAACTCTAAACCATGAATTTTCACAGGATCACCGCACACCATTGTTGTACACGTTCGAAGCACCGAAGATGTTGTAAAGGTAGTGAAAATATCTAACAAGTATCTGGTTCCAATTGTACCATACTCAGGAGGGACTAGCTTGGAAGGGAACTTGTCTGCTGTACGAAAATACACTCCTTAGTGTCATCATTCCTCTTTCTCACTGAATCACGCTGCATTTTATAGCCATCCGCTGGATCAATATGCGTAGATTTATCTGCTCTTGACAAGATCATAGCAATCAATGGTAGGCGTGATCCTACACGATCTTAAATCTCCGTTGATGCTTATGTGATGTTTGGTCACAGAGTCGGATGCAGATGTGGTTTGCCAAGCTGGGGTCACCTGGAATGATCTGAATGAAACGCTGAAGGAAAAGGGTATGTCGTTGTGTAGCCGGTATTACAAGACTGACTAACGTTTTCTCAGGCATTCCGTTGTTTTTTCCGGTATGTATCAAGTAAAATGAAACTATTTTCCCGGAGTCATAAGGATCTGCTAGCTTGATCCTGGTCGCGGTGCCACGATAGGTGGTATGATCTCAACTGGGTGCTCTGGAAGTGAGTCAGAACCTCACAAAATCCAAAGAAATCTCACAAACTTTCTCAAGCCAATGCGGTCAGATATGGAACAGCAAGAGGCGAATGGATTCTCAACATCGTGAGTGGGCTTTTCAGAATATCATTTGGCTTATGAAGGAGGTTTGTAAGACAGTGGTACTTCCGTCGGGCGAAGTGATCAAGACGCGACAGCGCGCTCGCAAGTCATCCGCGGGTTTTGATCTCACTAAGTTGTTCATAGGTGCGGAAGGCACCCTCGGAATTATCACAGAAGGTAGGCGGAGTGTGTCCGTCTGTATTTGGTTACATTTACTCATGTTCCTTCGTGGCTTGTCGTTCTGATACAGCTACGTTACGTCTTGCCCCCGTTCTGCCAAGCACCGTTGCCGTCGCGCAATTCTCTGATATTCGGCATGCAACCAATGCAGTATGTGACATCCTGAACCACGGCGCAGCACTACGTAAGTCAGAAGCCTTCAGAGGTGCTAAATGCCGAGCGGGTCATATCTGTTCCCCACAGAATGTGTCGAGATCATCGATGAACTTACGATCAAGGCGCTAAACCGATATGGGACGTCTGCGAGAAAGTGGCCAGAAAAAGTTACTCTCTTCTTCAAGTTCCAAGGCTCCGATAATGTGATTCAGGAAACGTCACGCTACGTGGAAAGCGTGATTACGAAACATGGTGCGACCGACTACCAACTTGCTTCAAACGAGCAGGAAAGCGAGGATATCTGGCAGGATCGGAGAAATGCGCTTTTCGCGTGCCTTGCATATCGTCCGGGATGTCAAGGATGGATGACTGACGTATGGTAAGCACGGCGCCCTATGACGAAACCACATCATTTGCTCACCCGCGTTTCATTAACTGTATTTGTTTAGTGTCCCAGTGTCACGCCTACCCGATCTTATCTCTGCTGCGAAGCAAGACTTTGAGGAACTCGGTCTAGTTGCACCGATCGCTGGCCATGTTGGCGATGGTGCGTTCTTTGGCACACTTGTGTACGTATTTACTCATGCTGTGCTACGAAGGTAACTTTCATGCTCTCGTTCTCTACGCGGACGACGCGGAGCTTGCCCTTGTACGAGAAGCAGTTGGTAGGATTAATCGCAAAGCCATCGAACTCGAAGGAACATGTGAGTGTTGTCTTTAGTTACTTAAGTGTTGGTGTTCATAATCTGGTTCACGCTTTAGGCACTGGGGAACACGGCGTTGGTGCAGGTAAACGGAATTACCTCTTGATTGAACTTGGGGAAGGCACAGTAGCCCTCATGAGAACGATCAAACAGACGCTAGATCCCCATAATTTGTTTAATCCAGGGAAGGTAGGCAATTTTTCTGCGAACTAGATGTTTGATACGATTATATCTTACAGTTGTACCCTGATGTTTCGCCGCCGTCCGACACAAATGCGTCAACAGAAGGTCACGTTATTTCGAATACGAAGCCGGCCAGCAGCAAATCTTAAGTCTCAGAGCCAAGCGCTCGTGTTTTTGTTTCGCCTTTGAAGGTTGTATTCTCTCGATGACATCCTGTTCTTAGAAGGACGACCGAGTATTTATTAATTAACAGTTTGACTAATAGTCAACGGCCCTGTTTTAAATTTGCACACTTGACTGCAGAAGGCCGCCGTTCCCGTAATCATCTCGAGTGGTTTCTTGGTGCTTTTGATGAAGCCATCGTGCTAAAAATATATACAATTGTAAATTATTTTGCAAATATGTTCTGCATATTACCTTCCAGTCAATCTGGTGATCTCTCGGGTGATAGGATTGATAACCCCGATGTGTGAGCAGGGCCCTTAAGTTTGAGCATTATGCGATTCTAACGGGTTTTTTGTATTTTGCGACGCAGTGTTAGTTGCCAACAAGTTGAATGTATCTTGCCCCGTTATTATTGAGACATGTCCTTGGCTTTTGAGTCGACAGTTAGTATTAGCTAGAGTTGATTCCGCTCTGCTGCTGCAAATGCAATGGACTCCATCCCAGGCTAAATTCTTCAGGCGGTAGAATAAAAACATCAGCCTTCGGCGGTCACCGTCCAAAGCCCACTCCGATGCTCTCTTGATCCGCTTGTTAGGGCTCTTATTGGTTGTGCCAGACTTGAGCGCTGAGCCATAAATAAAACTCATGTGTAAATTAGTAATATTTACGTAAATCACTTGTAGCGATCGATCAAACTGCAGAAAAACAAGAAAACAACCAGAATAGCACTACACCCGCATGACACCCACTCCTCGGTGCACCGCTTCCCCACAGACCGAGAGCAATGGACACATTCCGTTCTATCATATGCATGATAACCCATTAGCTGACCTGTAAATTCCTTGGTTTACAAAGTCACAGAATGGCTAGATCCACACAAGCAACCCAAATCTCTTCTCGCAGTGAGTAAACAAGAATCAGTGTCATCGTGGGACGACCGGTTTCGACTAGACCGACCGACCGACCTACGTGCGATGATGAAAAAACTGATAACGAATGCACGGATTTATACCAGCAAAATCATGAATCCGGAGAATCTTCTTTTGTGGTGCATGTAGCGAACCATATATTAATGGGCTCGCTTCCCTTCTTCGAGTGAGGACTGTCTTTTTTTTTACCTACTAAGCACGACAAAGTCTACTTTCACCCACAACTCCACCGGTCTCCGCGTGGTAGAGTCACTCACTGCTGTCAACTTAAGTTCCCTTCACCGGGCTACATAACCATACCCATAACCATTTGCTACCTGGGACTCGTACCCACACTTTTCATCATCGCAGGACTCGACGTTCATCATGCCGGGAGGAACGCAGAACATCCTCAGAAGGACTTCGCAGATGCTGCGCTTTGTAGTCGTTGGAGGGAGCATCGCAGGCGTCGCTTGCGCATATGCGCTACAAGAAGCGGGTCATCAAGTATTGGTTGTGGAGCAGGGCGACGGGAGATGTAATGTATGTAATAATCTATTTCATCCCGTCCTGGGCGGTATGAATTTTAGACCCAATCTAGAGTCACGGGGGAATACGGTGTCCGCCAAATATGACGCGCCTGCTGAATCACTGGGGACTCGGACCTGCAATCGCCAGGGTCTCGATAAAAGCTAACAGGTTTACATTCAGGAATGGTAAAATAATGCCCAAAAAATATCTCCGTTATCCGTCTGTATTCATAAAGTTTCCTTGCAGGGAAATCCGGGGAAGAACTCGGCCCTCTCGTACTGCACGAGAAGCTTATGAAGGCGTTGGCGGCGGATTTTCTATATATGCAGGTCCGCCGCGTTCGTTATATGCGACATTTTCGGATCTTTGATGAGTATGTAATAGCATGGAGCGCTGCACGCGATGTTCGTCGAGTTTGCCAAGAATGCCGGCGTTCAGTTCCGATATAACACAGAAGTCGTCTCGGTCGATCCGTGGAAGGGCGTGGTAGTCACGCGCAAGGGTGCTAGATTGTCTGCAGACGTGATTATTGGTGCAGATGGTTACAGGAGTGTTGTTCGTCCTGTGGTGGTTGGTCCTGAAGGAATCAAAGGCGTTTTGGATAAGCGCGTATCGGTGAAGTAGGCACTCCTTTTACCGATCATTTGTTTTTACGGCTAATGCGGATTACCGCTCATAGCATCACCGTGCCCACAGACCTGATGCGGCCACACAAGGATCTTTTTCAATTAACGGTCTCACCAGAGGTATGAAAATGAAGCTGGTGATCGCATCTTTATATGATATTAACGCTTAATCAGTGGTCACTATGGCTGGGCGATGATTGCGCGATGCATGGGCTACTCACCGTGTGTACCCTGGTCACGAATGCCCGATAGAACACTACCTAACTTTCCGAAAGGTTGATCCCAAGTCATTCAAACAAGAATATGCCATAGTCGTGCATGTTCCTACGGATGGAAAACCAACACAAGACTCATGGGCACGGTCACAACCTTTGGATGAGAAGTTTTTGAAGCTGGACCGCTTTGAACATAGGTACGTTTGTGGTTCGTTTCCCTCAACATTGCTGATGTTGGTGAACAGAATACAAAAGCTAGTACGATTTGCGCAGACTATGACTCCAACTGGCCATACTATCTACGAACCCTTTGATAACTGGGTTCATGAAAGCGGAAGAGTAGTGCTAGTTGGTGAGGCCGCCCACCCTTTGATGGTATGTACGTTTCCTTCATCATCACATACATCACCCAATGATCGCTGGTGTCCATAGCCCAACGGGTCACATAACGCTGCAATGTCGATAGAGGATGCCATGACACTATCGACTCTCTTTTCTCTCCCAGCAGCTAAATCACATACCTCCGTTCTCCTTTCCGCTTACGAAGAGCTACGGCAGCCACGTTGCGCCGCAACGCAAGCTTCTGAGCTACGGAAACGAGATTTCGTATGCTTGCCCATTGGTCCTGAACAGCAAGCTCGCGATGACGGTTTACGAGATGCAAGAGCGCGTGCGTTGCTTGACTGGGACGATGCAGAAGAAGAGTTTTTACGTGATACATGGGAAGAGTATATCGACCTATTCGCTTTTGACGCTCGGGAAGCGGTGGAGGATTGGTGGACGAAATGGGGGCGGCTATATCGTACCCGGGGGTGCCAGCATCCTGAGTAGAGAGTGCGGTTGGAAAGTTTGAGTCGCTATATCTGGAAGGCCGTAGCAGGTGTGCTTTTACGAGAGGACGAACGAAATAATGACACTTATACCTTGGACGCTATTTACCCATACTCGGTCCTCAGACCTCAGGCTCGAGTCTAAGGACCCTATCGTTGCTTTCATATCTATTACCACTGTCACATGGGATTTGGATGTAGTCTCTGATCGATCTCTTGGTGCCATAATACTAAAACGGACTACAACCTGTCGGTTATTTACCGATGTTGACCGTTCACTTGCATGGACACTGGACAGCGGGAGAGCAGGGATATGGGCACGTTATAGTCTAATTAATCCATCAGATAGGGTAGTATGTTGAACCCCGGTTTACGTGAGAGACCGTACTCACCACGACGGGCGACATACATTTCGCCGGCACATGACGAGCATATAAGCCACACCGGCACAAAGAGGCGTTCAGAAATTTCTCGTTGTGCTGGAACCATATTTTATATTTCCATACCAGGAGCACGACAACATCGTTCGCAATATGGGTCTGTGTGTAATTTGAAGAAAAGAACAGACACACACCAGCGCCCGTGGATGCCAAATCTCAAGCGAAGAACATACACGCACCACCGCTTTGGATTAGATCTGGGCCTGCGATAATCCATGGTCATAATTGAATGTAAGATAGCGTCATGGAATATTCGAACTAGTAAACCCACAAGAAGAAGCTGCGAATGACGCTGTCACTGTCTGCACCATATGTGGAAAGTTCAAACTTTGAAGCATGGAGTCAAGCGTCGGCTGAGCAGGTATTGCCAACTTAGAACAATTTGACCCAAGGAACGAAAAATGAAGCAATTGTGTACTGACTCCCAAAACCTTGGTTGCAAGGTAATATATAATCATGAGATGATGAGATGAATGTATCCGTCTATGGGTGGGTAACAAGTGCGAGCACTCTATAGAGGGTAGGAGGCATTCGGAGCGTTGAGATGCACCTTTGTTTGCTCCTCCTTCTCTCTTGCTTGCTCTGTAAGCTGTATAAGGGTCATGAGTATTGCGGGCCGGTGATAAGATAATTACACGAACCAAGGCTTGCCACGAGTGGTCAACCGGCCGCTGGAAGGAATTAGTATCCACACATATGGATACATCAAGCTTGGGACTCACGCGCTGAAGGGCGGCCTGGCGCTGATTATGCGTAAGGATACCAGCGCCAATCAAGACGCCAATAGTCAAGCCCTGTGCCCACATACGCACTTGAACGATCTTTTGGGGTAACGTCTGATGTCTGCACATGTCTCCAATCAGAGACGGGAAAGAACTGTCGACGTAAGGGAGACCACAAACCTATCCCTAGAGATAATGGTGCCAGCGACTGCCACTGATAGAACCCAGCTTCCAAGAATGATGCTATACTGGTGTCGTGTTGCCCAGTCACCGATTTTTTCTTTCATTGTCAGAGCCTCCCATCGTGCTTCTTCCACTGCTGCTTCTCTATCCAGTTCCATTTTACCTGCGCCAGTCCTGCGGGGCGTTAGAGGGCGATATTCGGTTCAAGAATTGGGACCCACCAGTGTGCACGATCGAATTCTAGACCACGTCTTTCTGCCTGGATGGATATGCAGGGCGCGATCATCATGACTGTACCCATAACCTTTAAAGGTAGAGGGAGTGCCCGGTAGGATGCCCATCGACGGTGAAGCAGTAGTGAGCCGGGGATAGCGACGGCTGCGCTTAGAAGTGCGCCTTCTGTTGCACCGCGGATGGTAGCGTTGGTGTGGCCGTCGATTTCTTCCTGTGTGAGGATCTTCATTGTTGTATTAGTGAGGTTTTGAGGCTTGCTCTCGTTGTCTTTCGCGACGGTGGCCTGTAAATCAGTCAAACAGTCTGCAGTACTTATATTTGGTAACTGACGCCCGATCGGGGGGAGCCGTCCTGGCGTGGAGGCTTGGACTTGAGTGCGGAACGATACGGGCAACCGGTACTGCGTCATTGATTGATCAGCCCGAGTAATTCCGATTTCACCAGAGCTGCAACATTACTACTGTATGAGTAAGGTCGAACAACCGGTGAACAGAGTTTGTGTTTTCTTTTCGCCGTGCGGAGACTAATTTAGCATATACTCCGTTATTGAATATTGAATTGTTAATTATAATTAGCTCCGACTTGGAAATCGCGTCCCCAGTTGCCTCTCGATTCAACTTGTACTGGTTATGCTCGCCTTGCAAAATGGCATTTACGGTCTCAAGCTCAAGCTCTTCACCCAATCGCACCGCGTTGACTGTTTGTGAACAGTCCGCTATAGATCTACGCCACCACGCGTGACGTCACCAGGTATGTTGTAACTTTTGTGGTGAATTTTGTGAAGAGCCTCATAAGCGAGTGTATTTAATACTATAATGGCTAGCACTAGCATATATAATGGGCCTTTCGTCGTCCTTTCTCCTTCAGCCCTTCCCTCCCACTTCTCTCACCTTCTGCATCTTATCTCACATTCTTTTTCCAAGTCGTTCTTTACCATCATGAGGTTATCATCATTTGCTGTCCCCATCCTCTCTGTATCAACCACATTCGCTCTCTCTAAGCTACCGCATCCTCACAGGCCTCACAGGCGCGCCCTTATGCAAGATATCTGTGGTTCTCTCAACTCTGACCTGGTTCTCAACGAGGTCATCGATAGCTATGGTACGCTAGTTTTCTTTCGCTTTGAGACTCGAGAGCCGACCACCCTTTGAATCAGGCAATCCCACTGTTGCAGGCCACATCGAAGCTTGCCTTTGCCTCTCAGATGTTGGCAAATTCGTGGAATCCAACGCCGTTGCACAGCAAGCTGTCGAACTTCTTTGCGACGAGTCTAAGGTGGAGGCCTTGATCTCGGACATGGTAATATTTTCTGTATCATTCTCAGTTGCATTCGCTGAATTTGTATTAGGTCACAGGCCTTTCGACAGCCTCGCATTGCACTTACCCTGATCACGCTCGTGCTCTTTGCACGGATTCCAATCCGTGCGATTTTGAATGCGCTGATGGGTACCTAGCCTTTCCTTCCGAGAGGCCCACTTCTTGTAAATGCCCTGACAACTTCATGGAGTGTGATGGAAAGTGCGGTCCTTTTACGGTGTGCCCCAGTAAAGCACCTCCGTCCCGTCGTGACAATGAGCCCCAATGTGCCGCTGGCCGCACCATGTGTGGGGTCCCTGGTACTAGCACTGGTCAACCTTGGAAGTGCGTTGATATTACAACCGATCCTACAACTTGTAAGTTGTCTCCTCGCAGTTACGTCACTAGACTCTCATATCAACAAGGTGGTGGATGTGTCGAGGCATGTCCTTTCGGACACGCGCCCGTCACGGGCGTGAACTGCAAGGATATCAAGGGCGTCATTCCTGACACTGTTTCTTGTGGTAACGGGCGTTGCATTGTGAAAGACTGCGCAGAGGGCTTCGTCGTCAGTTCTGCTTCGGATACATGCATTCCTGTGTCCGACCGTGTTACTGCTGGCTCTGAGCGACAAAGCGGAGCTGCTATTCCTGGCTCTAGTGCTTCAACTGGAAGCACGGAAAGTTTCAAGTCTTCTCGTCGCGAGGTTACCGTACCAAAGCATGGTGCGGGTAGTGCTATCGCTCCTGTCGGTGGTTCGAAGTCTCGTGATGTTATTGGTGATATTCAGCATGGCACTGGTATCGTCCATCGTGCGACTGAGCGTCTCACTCCCGGTGGTTCTGCAAGTCCCGCAGGCGTACAGGGCACCAAGGGAGTTTCTCCTGCCTCTGGCTCAGTTGAGGGTACCTCCGATGGCTTCAAAGCGACTCGTAATGTTGGTCTGGCTCATGATGCTGGTGTTATGCCGGTCGGTGCTAGGAACCTTGCTGTTAACCATATGGGTGCATTCACTGGCACCCATGAGGTTTGTGATGTGGATGCGGACTTGATAGCTGTTGCTGGTACTTGTTAAGGCCGCGGCGACTGGTACGACGGCTACTGGTCAAGCAGCTTAATCTGTTTGGCCCCTTTGTTATCCACTTAACGCTTTACGATAATAGCTTTATAGTGACTCGCGGTTCTACTTAGCATTGACAGCATCACCACACAGTATATAATCCTCATGTCTCCATCAGCGTTAGTCATTGAATATATCCAATTACCAATCTAAAAATATCATGAACAGTTCTCTAGAATCTCAGGGGGCTTTGATGAAATACATAATTTTACCTAGTTGATGCCGTCTATAGGTTCATCGTTCCGGTGAGGATCGCGTCTATCATCTCACCACGCAATTGCAGGCTCAGAGTCATCGATACAGCACAAAGGACGTGTCCGGGTGATAATTCATCCTGAACTGCCGTTCTCCTACTTCAACACGTCCTAATGCCTCCAGGACTCCTCTCGATCTACCAACATGTAGGCGTGCTGAGCTTGACTTGAGCCAACAGACTACATTAGGGGGAATTCGTCGATGGGTTCTTGTCATTTACCACCGTGACGCCCTGGTCACCACTCAGTAAAATTAATGGCACACTTCTGGTATTCATTGAAAATGATCATCTCCTTAGACGACAGGGATGAAGATACCAGATGATATACTGCTCAACAGCTGACACTCCAAAGGCAACCACTCGCCTAGTGAGGCTTATGCAGTTCATGTGCTTAGTAACCGCCCGGGGTTGATTCGAGATTCTCGATGGCAGTAAGTGTCCGCTCTTAATTGGATCGCTATTCGTGTGCTGATTTTTCTGTCAGTATCGGGGTTAGTCTACCGACAGCACGCTAGTCCGTGCTGAGAATGCACTTTTGATACGTTTGATAGCAATGCCGCTGTTCATCCATGCAACCGGGACATATAATGCGAAAGCCCACCCACTACATCGCTGTGCACCACGCCACCGCCGGTCCAGCCAACGCTAAAGCAATAGAATGGAAATATACATTTATTTTCTTTGAGGAAAATTACAACATCGTCCGAAATGAGTAGGACGTTGTCCATCGCGTGCGCGTCCACCATGACATGAAAACCGCCAATTGCTTGATCATACAACTCTCGTACAGTTCCACCTCTTCAACCACCTCCACGGACATGCTATCAGCCAGTTAAGAAACAGCAATTCACTGAGATTGATCTTGGATATCGTTATAGTGCTTAGACTTCAGGTGGTGCTGAATACGGATATATCAGCGGGACTGTGACAGCTGCACCAGATATCACATACGCAGGCGGTACCGGAGAACAACTTCAAGAATTGTGTTGATTAATTCCTCCTTCTGAGAGCGTTTGGCTGTCCCTGGTCTCCAGCGAGAGAGGCCTGCTTCATATTTGGAAATGGCAGAGCTCAGAGCTTCCCTGACAGCAACTGCATTGGGAGACGCCATGTATTGCTGAAGAGCAGCACGGACAGGGTAACCGGAATAGCGTTGCTGGCCCCAAAGATAGAAAGTGTTTTCGAAGATAATAACGGTAGCTTATGATCAATAATAAGCAGAATCATTGGATGAGGCGTAAAATCTTACCAGAACCAAGCTGCATGATTTTCTCCAGTGTTGACGACCCAGAGGACTAGTGAACCTTTGAAATGAGAATTATGCAGACGAGCTGGTAGCATTGGAACATGCCGAAAATCCGAGTCGTAACGCCGACCACATCTCATCTTCTTCGGGGCGGTGATACTGATAAATTATGGTCAAAGAGCAGAAATGGTTGAAATAAATCTACTTGCATACTGTCATTAACAGAACATTAGTGTTTGAGTTTGACAGAGGGTCAACACGCTCACAAACTATAAGGGATTAGCGACGTATTCAGCCAGCGAGGTACATGCTTGACAAAGGATCAAGACGCTCACAGCCTGTCAAGGGATCAGCGAGGCTCGAGCTCGACAGCGGATCAAGACACTCACAACCTGTCAAGGGATCAGAGATGTGTTCTGTCAGCGAGGCTTGAGCTTGACAGAGAATCAATACACTTACGTACTGTCAATGGATCAGCGAGGCTCGAGCTCAGGAGAAGATAACACACTCACATACTGTCAATGGATCAACGACATGTTCAGTCAGCAAGTCTCGAGCTCAGGAGAATATAACACACTCACATACTGTCAAGGGATCAGCGACGTGTGCAGTTAGCAAGGCTCGAGCTCGACAGGATCAACACGCTCACCTCCTGTCAAGGGATCAGCAATGTGTTCAGTCAGCGAGGCTCAAGCTCGACAGAGGATCGACACACTCACATCCTGTTAGGGGGACAGGGACGCATTCGGTCAGCGTGGCTCAAGCTCGACAGAGGATGAACATACGCACACCCTGTTAAGAAATCAGCAATGCCTCAGGTCAGCATTCTGGCAATGATGATCGGATATTAGTACTACCTAAAAGTAAGCGCCGAAAACAAATGAGGAGTTTTCGAAGATTCTTACAATCTCACAGAAGTGTTTGGAAACCATCCACCCAACTCGTCTACAATTTTGCGTGTGGATTTCTCAGATATGCGTGATGATAATATCTGGGAGAAGTCAAGATGTCGTGCAAGTCCTCTCAATATACAGTGAGTTGTCTCTCGCCACAGATAAGTGAGGTTTGAGGAGTTACATTTCGACTGCATATCTCACGGACAGCTCAACGTTGGTGCGCTGAGTTGAGACAAACATCTGTTTCAGCGTATCATCGTCCAGAATGTCAGCCGTGCGTTCAATAAGTATCCCACAGTCTGCATTCTCCTTGTCCATATCTAAATGTCGGGAGTAGATATAAGCAGTTGCAGCTCGAGAATTAGTCAACTTACCAGCCAAGCATATGTGGCATCTTGGAGGACGTTGGTTGCCTTTGCGGTTGTATAAAAGCTTTAGTTGTGGCCCATTGGCGAATGCTTCTTTGGCATGCTGCGGGGCTAGCGCTTCAGCATCTTTTCTTGATACTCCCTTACTTATCAGCTCTGCAAATTCATCGTCGTACAGAGCGTCAAATTTAGTAAACAACGCCATTACTGCAACTGAAGATCGAGGATTGGGAATGAATCGATGATACGCGAAGGTAGAAAGAGATCCAACAACTTACTGCTTCCAGTGTCGCACTGAGAAAAAAACTTGACTTCCGCTTCCGTGAAAGATCTGCCATCCTCATCCATCGGAATGCAGTACCTATGCAAAAGATGTAAAATAACACATGCCAGAAATTGACCAAATACCATATGACATGGATTCGATCACTCAAACGGCTCTTCTTAGAACGACTTGCGATAAAATCCTTCACCTTTTCGAATTCGGACTGTCCTCCTGCCTCGAACCCACGTGAGTCGTGGAATACAAATCCCGGGTTGCTTGCAAACACCATTTCGTTCTCGATATGATGCACTCCGCGCTAAAAACTCGTCAGGTTATGTTACTACGTACAACAAACAACATGCCATACCTCTCTAGATGCCATCAACACAGCGGGATCGATCTGAGTTCCAATGTCCATTGGTCAATCAGTTCTCCTAGTAGTACACTGGTATCATTTTTCGCACCTCTTCCCCGTCGCTGTTATATATTTCTGGGTTCTCCCGTGTATTACAAACCCTCTGGAGGATGGTGGTTTTTCCTGCATTCGCTCTTCCGATAATGAGGATTCGGAAGCGCATTTTATGTCTTATCTCTGAAGTATCCATAATGGAGGAAGGCAACAGTATATGAACTCTTCGAGTGGCCCAAGCATGATAATATACTTGGATGTGGACTCGTGACCAGCCTGGCTTATATAACTAGGTAGTAGGGGTTCGCTATGCGAACTTGTGACCCTGCTCCGTCTTAAATTCAATCAAGCCCACGCCAAGTCATACAATCAGTGTACATAGATTATAATATCTCATTTGTTGTCAATTACATCTGCTATTTCGTTGTCTTCCACAAAGAATAACGTCGCGTGAAATTTACGAGTTAGGTACGATATCAGAACTAAAATTGCACGCTCAGTCTGAAATCGATTGGAAGGGAATGTGTACTGTCCCTCATAGGGATCGCTTATTTTGAATTCGCCTTGATATGGCTGTGATGTCCATTGCAGCGTTGATGGTGCTGGTGACGAATGTGCAAGTACGCTGCGTGAGCAAGTGAAGCCTCAAGTGACCCAGCATGAAGCTGTGAGTAATTAGTTGGACTGTTACTACGAACTAAAAATGAGACGACCTGAGAACATATCTCAGATATATGGATTCAGTCAAGCACTGCATCCTACAACTGTTCTAGTAATGGTCTGAGTATCATTATACCCCCGCCACGGGTTGCGCATCTGCAGTATCTTACTACACCAGGTGTTGGCGCTGCGCGCTGTAAGGTTTAGGTACAAGTCTTGTTTGGGACAAGGTTTGACGGCGCTTGAATCCAAGTGAACTCGAACTTTTAAAATTGAGCAGCCCTTAGTTGATGCCGTCTATAGGTTCATCGTTCCAGTGAGGATCGCGTCTATCATCTTCTCACTACGCAACTGCAGGCTCAGAGTCATCGATGCCGCAAAAATAACGTGTCGTGGTGGTAACTCATCCTGAACTTCCATCCTCCTTCTTCAACGCATCGGATCCTTATGCATATATGCCTCTAGGATTCCTCTCAACCAACGTGTAGACGTGCTAAGCTTGACTTTGGGGCCGACGGACTACAAAGTTAAGGGAAATTCATCGATGAGTTCTTGTCATTCACCACCGTGGCGCCCAGGTCACCACTCAGTAAAACTAATGGGATACTTCTGGTCTTCATTGAAAATGATCATATCCTTTGATGACAGCGATGGAGATATCATATGATATCCTGCTCAGCAGCTGACACTCCAAAGGCACTCACTCGCCCAGTGAGGCTTATGCAGTTCATGTGCTTCGCAACCGCCCGGGGTTGATTCGAGATTCTCGATGGCAAGTGTCCGCTCTTATTTGGATCGCTATTCGTATGCTGACTCTTCTGTCAGTGTTGAGGTTGGTCTACCGACAACACGTTGATTCGCGCTGAGAATGTATTTTTGATACGTTTTGTAGCAATGCCGCTGTTCATCCATGCAACCGGGACGTATAATGCGAAAGCCCACCCACTACATCGCTGTGCACCACGCCACCGCCGATCCAGCCAATGCTAAAGTAATCGAAATATACATTTGTTTTCTTTGAGGAAAATTACAACATCGTCCGAAATGAGTAGGACGTTGTCCATCGCGCGCGCGTCCACCATGACAATAAAAACCGCCAATTGCTTGATCATACAACTTTCATACAGTTCCACCTCTTTCACCACCTCCACGGACACGCCACCAGCCTGTCAAGAAACAGCAATCCACTGAGCCTAATCTTCTGGATATTGTCGTATTGCTTAGACTTCAGGTCGTGCTGAACACAAATATGTCAGTGCGACGTGTGACAACATCAGATATCACATACGCAAGCGGTGCTGTAAAATAACTTCAACAATTGTGTGGATTAATTCCACCTTCTTCTGAGAGCGTTTGGCTGATCCTGGTAACAAGTGAGAGAAGCCCGCTTCATATGTGCGAACAGCAGAGCCCATAGCATCCCTGACGGCAGCTGCGTTGGGAGACGCAATGTACTGCTGAAGAGCAACACGGACAGGCTGCTCAAGTCCAGGACGTTGCTGGCTCAAAGATAGAAAGTGTTTTCGAAAATAATGACAGCAGCTTATGATGAAGAATCAGCAAATTCATTGCGATGTGGCATACACTCTCACCAGAACCAAGCTACATAATCTTCTCCAATTTTGACGACCCAGAGAGCTAGTAAACCTTTCAGGTGAGAATTGTAAGCATAAGTTGTAATGCGACATGCCGAAAATCCGAGTCGTAACATAAATCACATCTGATCGTCTTCGGAACGGTAACTCTGATGGACCATGATCAAAAGCCAGAAACAGTCCAGGATAAATCTACTTGCATACTGTGATTATCAAGAGATCAGTGCTCGAGCTCGACACAGAATCAAGACACTCACCGGCTACCAAGGGATCAGCGACGTCTTCGGTCAGCGAGGCTCGAGCTCGACACAGGATCAACACACTCACCCTGTCAAGGAATCAGCGAGGCTCGGGCTCGACAGATGATCAACATACTCACGTCCTGTCAAGGGAACAGCAATGCTTTAAGTCAGTATCCTGACAGAGATGTTCAGACGTTAATACTGTCTGAATCTAAGCATCGAATATAAATGAAGAGTTTTCAAAAATTCCTACATTCTCACTGAAGTCCATGGGAACCATAGACCCAAGGAGTCTACAATCTAGCGGTCGGATGGCTCAGATATGCACGACGAGATTGTCTTGGAGAGGTCAAGATGCTGTGCAAGTGTTCTCGATGCATAGACATAGTTAGTTGTTTCTCGTCGCAGATAAGTGTGGTTTGAGGAGTTACATTTCGATTGCGTATCTCATGGAAAACTCCACATTGGTCCGCTGAGTTAAGATAAACATCTGTTTGAGGGTATCATCATCCAGAGTTTTGGCCGTGTATTCGATAAGTATCCCGCAGTCTGCGTCGTCCTTGTCCATATCTAAATGTCGGAGAGCAAAGATAAGCAATGAATTGCTTATTAGCAGCTCGAGAATTAGTGGACTTACCTGCTAGGCATATGTGACATCTTGGAGGACGTTGGTTGCCCTTGCGGTTGTACAAAAGCTTTAGTTGTGGCCCATTGGCGAATGCTTCTTTGGCATGCTGCGAAGCCAGCGCTTGAGCATCTGTTCTCGATACTCCCTCACTTATCAGCTCTGCAAATTCATCGTCGTAGAGAGCATCGAACTTAGTGAACAACACTATTACTGCAACTGAGAATCGTGAATGAGTCGATGACACACGAATAGCAGATACGAAAGGTTACTATTTCCAGTATCGCACTGAGTAAAAAACTTGACTTCCGCTTCCGTGAAAGATCTGGAATCCTCATCCATCGGAATGCAGTACCTGTGCCAAAGATGTGAGATGGCGCACGCTAAAAATTGACCAAATACCATATCACATGGATTCGGTCGCCCAAACTGAGTCTCTCGTTAGAACGACTTCTGATAAAAGCCTTCACTTTTTCAAACTCGGATTGTCCTCCAGCCTCGAACCCGCGTGAATCATGGAAGACAAATCCCGGGTTGCTTTGAAACACCATTTCATTTTCGATATCATGCACTCCGAGCGCGCTGAAAACTGGTCAAGTGATGTTACCAACACGAAAGAACACGCCTTACCTCTCTAGATGCTATCAACACGGCGGGATCGATCTGATTTCCAGAATCAATCAGTCAATCAGTCCTACTAGTAGTACACTGGTATCATGGGCCACACCTTTTCACCGGCATTGTTGTATATTTCTGGGTTCTCGCGTGTATTACAAATCCTCTTGAGGATGGTGGTTTTTCCTGCATTGGCTCTTCCGATAATGAGGATTCGGAAGCGGCTGATTTTCCGCATTATCTTTGAAGCATCCATGATGGAGGAAGATAGT
Organism: Suillus hirtellus; assembly: GCA_016695485.1. Taxonomy (NCBI): domain Eukaryota; kingdom Fungi; phylum Basidiomycota; class Agaricomycetes; order Boletales; family Suillaceae; genus Suillus; species Suillus hirtellus. Next base: position 143,519 of record MU172280.1, on the reverse strand, counting down.
TAACAGTGTGTGAACTGTTTGAGCGTCCGAAGCACCTATGATGATTAGCAACATCTTCCCGGGCTTCGATTGGGTAGCTAAGATAGACTCTACTAACTTCATCATATCCCCCAACTTAATCATAGTACATCCAACCTCCTGCATACGTATGCGACTTGGTCGAAATTGATGTTGTTATTCCTATCCTCTCCTTCGATTCCATCACCACCACTTCAAGGTAGTGACGAAACTGTCTGCATAAACTGATCATAATCAATTTACACCTCCTCATCATTATCTGTATCATGACTCTGAAACGCCCTGCTCAACTTCTTTATAACCACACAAGCGCAATGGAAGTGATCGAACATACCGTGTGAGAGGGCAACGACCTTGCCCAAGAGTATTTCCAGATCCAATCGGTGGTCGCTACATCGGCCAGGTCTGCAGAGTGACGTCAGACAACTACTAGTATCCATTGACGTCACGATTATTTTAATATCGACACTGCAAAGCCACTCGAAGGGTATAAAGGCTCCCAGGCAAACCGTGACATTCTACTCTCCCACCCAACTCAAATTAATTGGATAACTACGAGAAGCGCGATGTCCTCGTCTACTGCCCACCCGTCTGCCATAGGCACTAACACCCAACCCAGAACGTCCAATGCGTCTTCCACCGAAGCCTTAACTCAGCCATCGTCTGAACCTCTTACCGACAGTCAGCTTCCGCCGCAAAGACACGCGGGAGCTGTCGGGCTCGGTCCCTTGTACGGACAGGGAGCAGTAAGTTTACATCTACCACATCTCAGAGTTGAACGAAGTCGAGTCGCGTCGCGTTGTAGGGTCTCGGTGAAAAGCTCGGCGGCTTACAAGAGGAGGTCAAGGGAAAAATCACGAGGAACCCAGAACTAGTCGAACATGGGCGTGAGCGGCGTACAGGGATTCTGAAGAAGAAAGAGCAGGAACAGGTATGGAATCGAGCATTCCACTACTTCAACTCCTCGTAAAACTCATCTACGTTAACCAGGATGATGAAGAAAACCCGTTCACAAACCCAGAAGATCATAGTAAGGCCTAAGACAGTAGGAGATGCTATTGTCTAGTCATGAATGTGCATTGGCGCATGTGGTAACTTTAACTTACTTAGTATACAAATGTCATCGCATGGCACCATCCCCATCTCTGCGCACATACAAATTCTGAGGGGCTGAACGAAGGTGATCAGCACAAGTTGTCACAGATAGCCATGCGTAGTCAACTATCCTCCCGAGCCCCGTCGCGGTGATCGCGGTTCCAATATCATCGAGCCTCGGGATCCTGAGCATGAAAAGCAAGTTCCTAATCTCATACACCCTCCTTCGACGGACCAACTCTCCCTTCGCTCAAATAGTCATTCGCAGACTCGCATATGCATATTGAAGATGGAAAATGGGCACGTCAGACTACAGTCCGCAGGTGACCCGACCTCCACCGAGCTCGCGGGAGTAGATATGCGTCTCGATGAGGAAGTCGTCCGATAGCTTCATGTGCATCGTGAAATGGAATAGGCGTACATGCCCTTACTGGGCGGCTGCGGGTGCACATTTCTTGATGATGGAGGTGTTTATGAGGCTAATCCGACCAAGAGAAATATCTGGTACGCACCAAAAGGTCAATCTCATTCCATTCAGGGTGTCAGCAAAGGTGGGTACGAGCTCATGCGAATGGGAATTTCTCAGAGGACAAGACCTTCCTCCTTTCAAACTGGCTGGCTCATACGCCCAAGGAGGTGATGGCCAAGACCTAGCGTTTTCGACAAGCTTTCACAGAAAGGTGATGAATCTGACGATAGCGTCAGCTTTCCTCGTCATTGCAAAAAGAAAAAAAAATTATACTGTCAACAAAAGACATACTTTTCGAGGGGTCATGCCTGATACGTCCTCGCCTGGCTTGCTGTCTGACGTTCCGAAGTATGAGCATCGTTTCAAGCACCGCCTTCTCGCCCGACTCCCGTCCGAGATACCAGGCAATACAGTCCGTATTGCTGATACCTCAACTTCCCCGTCTCGATAACCATCGTCGCCGTGCATGTGACTGTAGAACTTCATGGCCTGCGGGAGCTCCACTGGCATCCAAATGCCGATGAATGGTTGTTCTTCGTTCGTAGTCGTACTCGAGTAACAGTTTCAAGCAAGGAAATGTGTTGAGTGTGACATCACTTTTATCGGACTTTTAAATATTCAAGTATCGCGGCAAATCGGATCGTTAGAACTCCAGTAAGTTGAACTCGGCGGGTCAGCCTATTGGCCACTCGACGTATCATAAGGCTCCGGCCTCATCCACGCGCAGACGTCAATATTTCAATCTCGAGATGTTCGTGAATCGGAGTGGTTGATGTCTTTCTTCTGTCTCTACTGTTCTTGACCAAGACACTTACCTGAGTTATCTCTCAATTTTTGGGTGCGTCTGCAGTATTCACTTTTTTACTGAATGAGAACATATCTCAGATCTACAGGCACTGCACCTTACAACTGCTCTAGTAACGGCCTGAGCATCATTATCCTCCTACCACGGGTGGCGCATCTGCAAAAGGGTCCTCGTATCTTCAGTGAAAGATACTTATACAGATGGCCATGTAAAGCACAAAAGCATACAATTACACGAGTAGCATGTACAAAAATGCATCGATTCCAATGATCAGACAGGCACGGGATCTTCCACTGTCAACTTTCCTTCAGCGACAAGCTTCATCATCTCATCTGCGCTGCGCAAGTTTGCTTGTATTTTCTTGTCTCGCCCGCCTCGCTGCATAATAGAGAACGCCCATATCTTCATCATCTTGGGCACGGCTGCCCGTAAAGTAACGGCAACTGAGTTGAATTCGCCAATAGAGACACCGGCACATCGCATACAATCCATAGCGCAGCTCAAGTAAACTGGGAAATGGTGGTAAACCGCGCGTGCGAGTCTGTGTTGGTCACTTACATGCATGTAATTCGTCGTCCTCGGGGTATGTATCAGCTGCCCGCAAGTATGCCTTTGCCCCATTCATAAAGCTAACACGCGCGAGAACACCATCGCTGTACCCAGCTTTCTGTGAATGATAGAATCCTATCGTCCTGACAAAGCAAGGCAACCATGAGAAAGGAATAAAAGCGCAGGGAAACAGACGAAGACATACCTATGAGCAATTGCAGCAGGATAGATACAAGAAGACGATATCATGCCAGGATCAAGTTCCGCACTAGGAAGGTTATCTGATTCTATCATGATGTCAATCTCTTTGAGAAGGTCTTCAGCTTCTTCCTTCAAATGTTCAAGAGGAAACTTGGAGTCCAAGCTTGGACCGCTGCCGTAAGTCTGTTATGCGATTAAACAGGTACCCAAAGAAACATGACTCGCAACGCACGTTCATAGACATTATGAGGTGCATGCTGCGCACGCTTCGCAAAAACGTATCCTCGAAAATCACTCCACGATCATTTTTGTGAACATTTTTCCAAACAATTCGTCCCCATTCAAGCAAGTCAACAGCTCGTTTCAAAAACTGAATACCAATGTCAGGTCTGCCTCTCATATGGCTTTCCAGCATGCCTTTCATTATCCATGCACTGCACCGAACGGTCAATGAATATTACAGTACAAAGCTCATACGACGCACCGAACTGTCACCGACAAAGCGGGGCGTACATCATCCCATCCCTTTTCCTTCAGACGCTTTTGTACCAGTTTCTTGATAGTTTCGACCCCGTCGGAGTAGGCTTGGTGAACCGTAGCTTCAAATTTGACTGAAGCTTGGTCAGTGTGATTTCTCGCGCAATGCTGGAATAAAATTGCCTTGGTTATTATAGTCGGTAATCCAGTCGGGGTGATTTAGATGGAACACGCGCTCGTCACGCATCAAACCATTGGTCATATACGTCAAGCTCTATGCATGTTAGACACCATGACATTGCAAGCCAAAGAAAACAACTTGAATTTACCATCAGATTTCCGTGATAGCAAAAGCCTCCTGGTTGAGGGATTAATTTTAATTGATTCATACATTCCACCCCTTTTGTGAATTCCTAGTACATGTCAATAGGACCTCGTTACACAGAAAGGCGTAAACATACATCGTATGCATATGAGATCACCCAAGCCTACATAAAAGATACCACTGTTTAGCGGTGGTATGCAACATTATAAATGAAGCTCACACTACTAGAAAGTTTTTCTAGACCCGCGGCCGCTTTCCGGAGTTCAGGAAGCATCTTCGTCGCAATTTTCCAAGGGAGATTGCCATCATCGAGGTTGATAGGAGCAAGACATCGGTTATTTGAGGTCTTGCCACGGGTTTGGGCTGCATTCAGACCGGCACCATACTGATCTTTCTGTCGCTGCTCTGCGGGACTGAGGTTGGTTTTTGGGAGTGCATTCAGTGCCTTCTGCCACGCTTCAGCACTTCGCATTTCGAGGGCCTATGTACGATGTCAGATTAGGCAAGAGGGGAGCGCCGCGCGCGCAAGGACGTACGTCTTGAGATGCTGCTAGTCGTGACCACCCTTTGGCATAGCCTGGATCAATCTCTGTAGCCTAAGACGCATTAATTTTTTCTCCACGTATACGATGCTGGCATCAGTACCATCTTCGCATCATCGACAGCATCTAGGTATCTATTTGAAAATTACGGTCAGTTGTTTTTACTGCAGCTCTATAAATGTGACCTCACCTGTTCAACTCATACTGGCAAGCAGCACGGTTTGCATATATAATGGCATTCTTATCATCCAGAGCAATAGCCTCAGTGTACTTTGCTAATGCCCCGACGTAGTCTTGCTTCCTAAAGAACTCGTTGCCTTCGTCCTTGAGCTGTGCTGCCGTCGATTTCGACATGTTTCAAAAACTTCGAAGGCTTCAAACAGTTGACGTGTGGTATGAAGGACCGCAGTTTAGGCCAACAGATTTTAAATTGGCCGACGCGAGGCATCCACTAGTAATAGGGGAGTAAATGCTCAACGGCTGAGTCGAACACTCGGTGAGTATAAGAATAAATAGAAGTAAATACAAAATTACTTATATTGCAGCCGACCTAAAAGCAATTGTAGGCTTAAAATACTTAAGAATCCAATCATGCGCAGTGCGCCTACCTCAATTCAATATCTATGGCATCATATATAGTATCATGATCATCAAAAACACCCTCACGCTTAAGTTAACTGCACCTCGATACTTGCTGTTGACAATCACAGCTACCGTGTTGCAGTGCGGCACGCTACCGAGTACTTATTGGCAACTGCTTGCTGTAGACCTCCATTTACCTCATTGTACCGTTCGAGAATGTCAGCCCCAGACACTTTCGGTTTACAGTTAGCCAAGATAATCCAATCGTACTTTTTGAGCAACTTTTCTCTAATCTTTCCGACTATTACAGCAGTTTGCATAATGGTAGAGGCCGGCGGTATTTCCAAAAAAAATGTGCATTTATTTACAAAAAAGTAGCGCTACAAAGATCGATTTTTATCTCAACAACGAAGCAAGCTATTGACATGGTCCAAGTGACAAAACTGATCAGAAAAATCAAACACAGACGGCCAGTGAAAAAACTAAGCAATTCGGTGAAGTTCGTGGTCACCTGCTCTCAGAGCCAGTAGAACTACAAAGATTGAATTTTATTTCAGTAACAAAGCAAGATAATGACAAGCAGTAAGATACAAACTTGATCAGAAAAATGAGGCGCAGAAGACTGTAGAAAGGATGGAATGATTTGGCAAAATGGACACTTGCCTCATGTCTGCTAGCATAAAAACTAAATTCACACACATCTCACTTTTCCCAGTCTGCTACATTGTCTTGCAGGATGGCAAAGGCTTCTACCCGAGTGCACAAGGTCAAGGAGCCTCGGAAATGCAGTCGTCCTCTGAAAAAGCAATTACAGCCCCCCAGTGGTACACAGGCAGAACGTCCTCCAAGCCAGGAAGTCACCTCAAAGACTAAACCACAGCCATGGCCCATTCCACCGAAAAAGTCCAGCACTTTGTCAGCGGCCACAGTGCCAGTGTATGCCATGATTTTGGATGTGTCAAGGAGCAGTAGCATTTGGATGATAATTTCACATAGTTCTTGTAATGATTTGTGACCTTTCATAGTGGGGTAAGGGAGATGTTTGACTGGAGAAAAAAGTGTTGTTGTAGACTGTTGGCTCCGAGAGCAGGTGACCACGAACTTCACCGAATTGCTTAGTTTTTTCGCTGGCCGTCTGCGTTCGATTTTTCTGATCAGTTTTGTCGCTTGGACCATGTCAATAGCTTGCTTCGTTGTTGAGATAAAAATCGATCTTTGTAGCGCTACTTTTTTGTAAATAAATGCACATTTTTTTTGGAAATACCGCCGGCCTCTACCATTATGCAAACTGCTGTAAAGTACACTAACGGTAAGGTCGGGCTGATAACAATCTTATCGTTATTCACGATTCTCCGCAGTCGCAGCATCAGCAATCCTAGTAAGTTGCGTCTCTTCAGTCTCATTATTGCTCTGATATATGACCAGATTTATGACTACTTTGTCACCTTACATTCTGAAGTCAGAAGAATCAGCCACTCGTACCTTGGTGCTGATATTTCTTGTAGGTCTGATGGACTCGTGGACGGAAGTGGGGACTCATTCGGACCACCTTCACGATTTCACGATATGCACCTTTTGCTGGTGTACTCATGACCTCGTACTGTAAGACACGCCAGTGCGCGCTAATACGCAAAAGCTGATTCCTGACCAGCCGCTTCCAAGACATGGGGCACGCAAGATGTGAGCACACCTCTCTGTGTATCGATTTCGTGCTAACATCTCTGTAGTAATATCTATGTTTAACGTGATGATTATCGCTGTGTTGCCTGTGAGCACTTTCTTTGTTTTGTTGACCTCGAAGGACTGAGTAGACTTCCTAGCTATCTTATAACGAAATGCTAAACGCGTCAGTCCGCTCAATCATATAGGTAGATATATGTCGTCGAAAGCTCACATTCCTCATTCTAGACCTCAGATTGTTGCGCACAGTGTTCTTGCTTCTCGAATACTGTTCAATCTTCAAGTGAGCGCAGAGCGACCGCTCTGGCTCGACGACCGATCGGCGATCTCAATGGAATCACTATCAATATCCCGCATACATAGATTCAAAGCGCAACCTGGAGGCAGTGAGACAGCTAGCCAGCCGGATGAAGCTCGGACCTACTGATAGTTCTGCGAGTTATACAGATAACGCTTGTTTTTTCCGTCTCGTTTGTATTACAGTGGCGAGCTACTCTACTACTTAGATGTATGTGTTCTTGTGCTAACAAACATAGTTTTACACAGTTGCCTCACAGAGCAGGTGACAGAAAATTCAACATATTCTTTGCTACGATCTTCATCGATGCCGCCGGGTAGCACCATCTCAACTTGAACTTTGAGAATTCCTTCATATTCTCAACTCTCGTACCATCAACTGAGTTTATCTTTCTCGTGGGCAATCTGATAGCCATATAATATGCTTTGCCTATTTTCCCGCCAGCGCACCTCATATCGCTGCCTGAGTTGCAGAGCTTGAGTTCCGACGAACGTGAATTATTCCATCCCACTCGAACACTACACCGATCGACCGGACTCCTAGGTTCGACGTGAGGCCAATGTCATGAACCTCTCCCAAATATCTGTGGTAAACCAATACTGCAAATACGAACCTGGGTAATACATTCTACGAAAACTACGTGTCCATTCGACCAGTTTAGGCTGGAGGATCACCGTCGATTTAAAGGTGCAGACGAGCCGATGCGACTCAGGAGATATGACGCGCGCGAAAATGAGCTCACGATGAGATGAATGAATTGTGCGTAGTCATCGCCTTTCGACTATTTTTCTCTATTGGTCTACTAGCTGATGGGATAATAGCAATTACCTATCGTGAGTTTTGGTCATCTTTTTTTCATAAACCTTCGATCTGAGGATATGTCGCAGATCCAGCTCGCGCACTACCATATAGAAGTGAAAGTGAGATATGCGATGATAAGAACAGACGCGTTCTCTATGTAACACACCTGTATCACAGCCTTCCCGTGTCATAGAAACCTCAGTACACACTCGAAGTTCCATGCGTTCCGCTTCACTCAACCGATCCGCGTACGTCTCATCACTGTTTTGTCATAGATATCATGATGAAGCTACTCGTACAATCGTCCGAGATACAATGGCAGGCTGTTATTACATGTACATGAATATGATCTACAGAATGTTCACAAATGGCGACTGACCCTCTAAAAATAATGTCCATCCACAAAATCTGTCTGGCAGGACATAGAACGGCTCGCAACTGTACAAATGTCGCTCAGGCACTCCCATCTCAGCGCACACAGACAGTATTTCTGTGAAGAATCGTGCAGCTAACGCGAAGTCATCATGCGCAAAGGCAATCTCCCCCAGTCCTCGTTTGCTATACGCCTTGAAATCAAGATGTCCTTGGATGTTACAACCTTCAATGACAGCTATGAAATGGAACTCGGCCCTGTCGTATGCGCCATCAGTGAGCTCGATGCATGCCGCAGCATAAGATCTGTGGAGAAATACGAATGCACTGCGCAGTTCAAAGAATTGGAAGGATCCTGGGGCTTTGTAGATGAGCTCCCTCGCAAGGGCATGATCCCCCTGCTTGCTTGCAACGACGGCCTTCAACACGGTATACCACAAGACACGGTGTGAATGTTCTCCCTCAAACATCTCTATGATTTTCTGTAGGATATCCATGGCTTCGGATAGCCTGCCTTTGCAAAATGCAACCTCTACAAGCCCCAGAAGCGCGTCGCGGCGGGCGAAGCGGACTTGAGTAGATGTGGATTGTAGGACAAGGTTTTCTAAGCGCTCGTTCATCTGGACAATGTCTCCCCCGTAGTAAAGTTTGGCCCGCCAGTGCGAAATCTTAGACTGCAAGCCACAGATGTGATCTTCTGAGTTCGAGGACTTCACGAATAATTCGTCCGCAGATGCTGTGAATGTGCACATCCGAGCCCTATCCAAGAAATACCAAACTTCGTCTTTTGTTGGTTCACTGAGATACTCCCACGACTCGGAGCGTTGAAAGCCCTCTAAAAGTTGTTGGGATTGGATGAAGCGGCCTTGACATCTGTATGTGTCTGCACAGGTGGTGACGCATTCGGCCACCATTTTGTGGTTGCCGGTGGCGAGATAGAGTGCCTCAGCAGCTTTGAAAATCTTCATTGCGTCTGTAAGGTGGGAGAGAGCGTTGTAGAGGCAGCCAAGATTCCACAAGCAGTATGCTTTGAGCTCATACGTGGAGGAGTTCTCGACGACATTGAAAATAGCGAGGGTAAGGGTAGTTGGGCGAGGAAGATGCCACGTCAAGCAATTCAAAAAAATTGGCAAGCGTGATAAGTCTCTTCAGGGATATGGGCGAGGTCGAAAGCAACGACACGCTCGATGTTGAAGTGATCCGAGATAATGATATTAGCATGACCGTCTTGTTCTTCCGAACACTCCTGGACAGTGCGATAATAGAAGGTGCGTATCTCTTGCAAACGTGTGGAGTCAGGTGGTGGCAACGAATCTTGCACATAATGTCGAATGGGTGCGAGTACCTTGATGAAGTCGTCTTGACGATAAACAAGAGATTGCATGCGTAGAACATCGCATATAGTGTCGACTTCTTGGAGCGATGGCAACAAATCGCCAGCCAGGTTGCCGTTGAGACTCTGGGGCAAGAAGGCGATTATGGCTAAAGTACGACGACCATCCTCGCCAAGAGCTTGGATTGATGGTGAGTCGAGTGACAGCTGCATGGTGTCTGACAAGCTTTGCAGCTTTCCCTTGCCGGGGTTGAGCACGGCGCTGTGCCGATTGTTCCATCTCTTCAGTAGTACGGCTGAAGACCAGTCATTTTGCCGCGCAGTGTTTGCGAGTAAATTGATAGAAAGGGGGTGAAAATCTAACTCCCTGAGCAGGTCCTTTATTTCTTCCTCGGCATCGTTGCAACGGGCGCGGGGATAAGTTTGAAAAAACACTCTTTCTGCAGAACTCAAGTCCAATGGCGGAATGTCCATCGTGCTCCATAACACATCTGTTGCACTCCTTCGACTGCGTGACGTGAGGATCAGGATGACACCACAGATGTCTGCAATCTTCGCGATTGCTGGTGGTATGTTTTCGAGTGCTGACAATGCACTGGCCTCTTCAAAGGTCTCGGCATTATCGAGGACAACAAGGGCGCTAGCGGAACGAAGAAAGGTAGATATTTGGCGCAAAGGATCAGCCCCGGTGATCTCTATGCCAAGGGCTCCCGCGAAATGAGTCATGAAAGTTTCGAATGTGATAGTTGAAGGATCTAGATCATCATAAGCCACAAAGAAGCGCCGATCAGCAAATTTTTCGATGATAAGTGGCTCGTGAAGGATGGCTTTGGCAATAGAACTCTTTCCCATGCCTCCCGGACCGATCAATGCAATGTGTTCATCGTTGACAACGAGGGTCGTCAACTCCGCCACGAGATCATCGCGGCCATAAAACATGGAAGGTCGCGATGGAGGTTCAATTGGCTGATACCTGACTGCATTTGAAAGATATCCACAACCCGCAGAACATAACAACTCACTTTAGAACATTGACACTAGTTGGATTGCCGTCGAGTTGCGAAACGAGTCCTTCCAACCTCATGGCCATGCCAGCATTCACTTCAGTCTGGAGATGACATTCAGTAGCAGAAATGCAGGTCGAGTTATAGGTACATACATTGAAGAGTTCGAGGGCACTGCCTATGTCCTTTTCCCAACTAGCAATCTGGTCGCGATCAATCGTGACGGAGAAGAACCTCCTCAACAATCCTTGCTCCTTCCTTGAGACTACCTGATTGTTGATATCGTCAACTGACCTGCTTAACGTTGTCAGTTTCTGGCGACAGTTGACTTGGGTTTGCTTACGAATTAAGCGTCGCTAAAGCATGGACCAAATATCTTGGCAAATTGTCGTCGGTAGTGTCTTTGGTCACTCTCTCGAGGATTTCCCCGATGGTCTTGCATTTCTTGACTATCGCCCGGAAATCGGACTTGTTCTTGATCACCGACTACACAGACGTGAGGATCTTTTAAACTCATTTTCGAGAGTTACACCGACGCACCCGCACAGTGATCAGGATATTGGCAACTGTGCCGAGTATACCTCTTGCCAGGTCACTAGGTATGACGGTTTGTACGGCGTTGATGCCTGCTATAGTGACATTCAGCAGTTGGCTCATATTTTCGGGCTGGGACTCCTTGATTTCAGAAGAGGGTTGTTTAGTATGTGTGTTGTTCTATCATGATGTTAGATCAAACAATGACGCCCAAAGACGTTCCTTCTTGCCTTCAGTTTTTTGGATCTTCTTGACTTTGAGCTGTTGGATGGCATCACCTCGGCCTGAAGTTGTAGGGTAGATCCTGGACCGTATTCCATTAGGTTTTAGTCGATCAGTGAATGAACGTCTCTGCCTGCCTTGACTCGGATGCAAGCCATTTGTGTCGACGGTGAGAAACAGCACAGCTTCTCATCAGGGGAAGCCTAAGTTCTAACCAGTAACTCTCTATTGGTTGATTAGTGACCACACTCGCACCGAGTTTTCGAAAGTTCATGACCGTAGTACTGGTCGCGTCCGATGTTGGAACTAGCTGCAGGTGACAAAAAGTATCGAGTCTCGACTCGTCGTCTTTTGTTTTGACATTCTGGGGTATTGAAGTTGCGTACATGAAGGACAGATTCTTTGCATGCACCTTCCGAGTTGATGATATTTTAGAAGCATACTCCGATCATCCGAAGAGATTATATAATTCTTTCCCCGCTCTACGCAAAAGAGGATGTTCTTTCCAGCTCGAAGCCAAATCCATTCGCATCCTCAACTAAAAGACCATCAACCCTACTCCATTGTTCGGGAGAGCTGATAGCTGTATGTTTCCTCCATCTTCCTCTCTCCCAGACACACCAAATCCCCCAACGAACAGGTATACCCAAGGTCTCTCAGGCAATCCATCTATCCACACGACTCCTCGTCACAAGGCTTGTCGCATACTTCCTAAATCCTTGCTGTGGCGAACCAACGCTGGAGATTTGAACCTGAGTGATACAATCCACGAGGAACTGAATGAGAACATAAGGCGGCGCGAAGTACACATCCGATCAACTCGAGGATCGGACTCGGTAACCTCTGGGTGGGCGAGCTAACAGCCAACTTGGCGAATTGCGGGAAACTTAGCTGCAGTGATCCAAGGGCATGAAGAGGACTTGGAACGCGTGATAAGCTAGTGCTCGCACAGAAATTAACAGGACTAACATGAGATCTTCAAAGCTGTGCGTATATCTGATGTTTGTCTCACACTGCTCATGAAATACAACCGCAGGCTGACATATATCATCTACGTTTGCAAAGGGCACGTCAGACTACAGTCCACAAAGTACCCGACTTCCACTGAGCTCGCGGGAGTAGACATGCGTTTCGATGAGGAAGTCGTCCGAGAGCTTCATGGGCATCATGAAATGGAATGGGCGTACATGCCCTTAATGGGCGGCTGCAGGTGCACAATTCTTGATGATGGAGGTGCTTATAAGGCTGATCTGACCAAGAAAAATATCTGCTACGCACCAAAAGGTCAGCCCCATTCTATTCAGGGTGTCAGCAAAGGTGGGTGCGAGTTCACGCTAACGGAAACTTCTCAGAGGACAAGACCTTCCTCCTTTCACACAGGCTGGCTCATATGCCCAAGGAGGTGATGGCCAAGAACTTTGGCCTTGATCCCAGCGTTTTCGGTAAGCTTTCACAGAAAGGTGAAGAATCTGACGATAGCAGATAGCGCCAGTTCTCCTCATCATTGCAAAAAGAAGGAAAAAATTATACTGTCAACAGAAATGTATCTCTTTCGCGGGGTCGCACCTGACACGTCCTCGCCTGGCTTGCTGTCTGACGTTCCGAAGTATGAGCATCATTCCACGCACTGCCTTCTTGCTCAACTCCCGTCCAAGATACCAGGCAGTACAGTCCGTATTGCTGATACCTCAAACTTCCCCGTCTCGATGACCATCGCCGCCGTGCATGTGACTGTAGAGCCTCATGGCCTGCGGGAGCTCCACTGTCGCCCGAATGCCGATGAATGGTCGTTCTTTGTTCGTAGTCGTACTCGAGTAACTGTTTCAAGCAACTGTTATTATCCCTTCGCCACGGGTGGCGCATCTGCAAAAGGGTCCCCGTATCTTCTGTGGAAGATACTTAAATGGCCATGTAAAGCACAAGAGCATACAATGACACGAGTAGTATGTACAAGAATGCATCAATCCCAATGGTCAGAAAGGCACGGGATCTTCTAGTGTCAACTTTCCTTCAGCGACAAGCTTCATCATCTCATCTGCTCTGCGCAAGTGTGCTTGTATTTTCTCGTCTCGCCCGCCTCGCTGCAGAATAGAGAACGCCCATATCTTCATCATCTTGGGCACAGCTGCCCGTAAAGCAACGGCAGCTTGATTGAAGTCGCCAATAGACATACCGGCATTTCGCATACAATCCATAGCGCAGGTCAAGTAAACTGGGAAACAGTGGTAAACCGCGCGTGCGAGTCTGTGTTGGTCACTTACATGCATGGAATTCGTCATCCACGGGGTATATATTAGCTGCCTGCAAGTATTCCGTTGCCCCACTGATAAAGCTAATACACGCGGAAGCACCATTGCTATACCGAGCTTTCTGTGCATGATAGAATCCTATCGTCCTGAAAAGCAAGGCAACCATAAAAAAGGAACAGAAGCGCAGGTAAACAGACGAAGACATACTTATGTGCAATTGCAGCAGGATAAACACAAAAAGACGATACCATGCCAGGGTCAAGTTCCTCCTTACTAAGGTTATTTGATGCTATCATGATGCGAATCTCTTTGAGAAGGTCTTCAGCTTCTTCCTTCAGATGTTCAAGATGTGAGTTCAAGCTAGGGCCGCTGCTGTAAGCCTGTCATGCGATTAAACAAGTACCCAAAGAAACATGACTCGCAACGCACGTTCGTAGACATCATGAGGTGCATGCTACGCACCCCTCGCAAAAAAGTATCCTCGAAAATCACTCCACGGTCATCTTTGTGAACATTCTTCCAAACAAGTCGTCCCCATTCAAGCAAGTTAACAACTCGTTTCAAAAACTGAACACCGGTGTCAGGTCTGCCTCCCAGATGGCTTTCCAGCATGCCTTTCATTATAAATTTACTGCACTGGATGATCAATAGATGTCACATTACGAAGCTCATACGGCGCACCGGACTGTTACCGACAAAGCGGGGCGTACATCATTCCATCCCTTTTCCTTCAGGCGTTTCTGTACCAGTTCCTTGAAAGTTTCGACCTCTCCGGAGTAGGCTTGGTGAGCCGTAGCTTCGAATGTGACTGAAGCTCAGTCAGTGTGATTCCTCACGCGATGCTAGAATAAGATTGCCTTGGTTATTGTACTTGGTAATCCAGTCGGGGTGATTGAGATGGAACACGCGCTCGTCACGCATCAAACCATTGGTCAAATACGTCAAGCCCTATACATGTTGGGTCCCATGACATTGCAAGCCGAAGAAAATAACTTGAATTTACCATCAGATTCCCGTGATAGGAAAGGCCTCCTGGAGCTTGAGAGTGAGGGATTGATTTCAATTGATTCATAGATTCTACCCCTTTCGCGAATTCCTAGTACATGTCAACGGGACTTCATTACATAGAAATGCGCGAACATACCTCGTATGCATATGAGATCACCCAGGCCTACATAAAAAGAACCACTGTTTAGCGGTGGTATCAACATTACAAATGAAGCTCACACTGCTAGAGAAATTTTCGAGACCCGCTTTCCGGAGTTCAGGAAGCATCTCCGTCGCAATTTTCCAAGGGAGATTGCCATCATCGAGATTGACAGGAACAGAACATCGGTACTTTGAGGTCTTGCCACGGGGTTGGGCTGCATTCAGACCGGCACTATACTGATCTTTCTGCCGCTGCTCTGCAGGACTGAGATTGGTTTTTGGGAGTGCATCCAGTGCCTTCTGCCACGCTTCAGCGCTTCCCTCGGAGTCTGCGAGGGCCTATGCACGATGTCAGATTAGGCAAGAGGGGAGCACCGCGCGCGCAAGGACTTACGCCTCGAGATGCTGCTAGTCGTGACCACCCTTTGGCATAGCCTGGATCAATCTGCGTAGCCTAAGACGCATTAATGTTTTCTCCACATATACGATGCTGACATCAGTACCATCTTCGCATCATCGACAGCATCTAGGTATCTATTTGAAGATTACGGTCAGTTGTTTTTACTGCAGCTCTATAACTGTAACCTCACCTATTCAACTCATACTGGCAAGCAGCGCGGTTCGCATATAGAATGGCATTCTTATCATCCAGAGCAATAGCATCAGTGTATTTTGCTAATGCCCCAACGTAGTCTTGCTTTCTGAAGAACTCGTTGCCTTCATCTTTGAGCTGAGCTGCTGTCGGTTTCGACATGTTTCCAAAATTTCGAAGGCTTCAAATAGTTGACGTGTGGTATGAAGGACCGCAGTTTGGACCAAGGTGGAAGCCAGATTTTAAACTGGTCGACACGAGGCATCCAGGGCATTTAATAGGGGAGTAATGCCCAACGCCCAAGTCCAACGCCCAACTCGTATACCTAGAATAAATAGAAGTAAATACAAAGTCACTTATACATTGCGGCCGAAAATATTCTGAATATCATACCACAAATTATGAACCTGGGTAATACATTATACGAAAACTACGTGTCCATTCGACAAGTTTAGGCTGGAGGATCACCGTCGATTTAAAGGTGCAGACGACCCGATGGGATTCAGGGGATAACACCTACGTGTATATGATCTACAGAATGTTCACAAATGGCGACTGACCCTCTAAAAATAATGTCCATCCACAAAATCTGTCTGGCAGGACATAGAACGGCTCGCAACTGTACAAATGTCGCTCAGGCACTCCCATCTCAGCGCACACGGTCAGAATTTCTGTGAAGTATCGTGCAGCTAACGCGAAGTCATCATGCGCAAAGGCAATCTCCCCCAGTCCTCTTTTGCTATACGCCTTGAAATCAAGATGTCCTTGGATATTACAACCTTCAATGACAGCTATGAAATGGGACTCGGCCCTGTCGTATGCGCCCGCAGTGAGCTCGATGCATGCCGTGGCATAAGACCTGTGGAGAAATACGAATGCACTGTGCAGCTCAAAGAATTGGAGGGATTCTAGGGCTTTGTAGATGAGCTCCCTCGCAAGGGCATGATCCCCCTGCTTGCTTGCAACAACAGCCTTCAACACGGTATACCACAAGACTCGGTGTGAACGTTCTCCCTCGAACATCTCTATGATTTGTTGTAGGATATCCATGGCTTCGGATAGCCTGTCTTCGCAAAATGCCACCACTGCAAGCCCCAGATGCGCATCACGGCGGGCGAAGCAGATTTGAGTACATGTGCATTGTAGGAGAAGGTCTTTTAAGCGCTCGTTCACCTGGACAATGTCTCCCCCATAGAAAAGTTTGGCTTGCCAGTGCCGAATCTTAGACCGCAAGCCATAGTGGTGATCTTCCGAGCCTGAGGACTTCACAAATAATTCGTCCGCAGATGCTGTGAATGTATACATCCGAGCATCATCCAAGAAATACCAAAATTTGTTTGTCGTTGGTTGACTGAGATGCTCCCACGACTCGGAGTGTTGAAAGCCCTCTAAAAGCTGTTGAGATTGAATGAAGCGGCCTCGACATATGTAGATGTCTGCACATTTGATAACACATTCGGCCACCATTTTGTGGTTGCCGGTGGCGAGATAGAGCGCCCCAGCAGCTTTGAAAATCTTCATTGCGTCTGTGAGCTGGGAGAGAGCGACGTAGATCCAGCCGAGATTCCACAAGCAGTATGCCTTGAGCTCATACGTGGAGGAGTTCTCGACGGCATTGAAAATAGTGGGGGTGAGGGTAGTTGGGTGAGGAAGATGCCACGTCAAGCACCACAAAAATCTTGAGCAAGCGCGATAAGTCTCTTCAGGGGTATGGGCGAGGTC
This sequence comes from Suillus hirtellus, assembly GCA_016695485.1. Classification (NCBI taxonomy): domain Eukaryota; kingdom Fungi; phylum Basidiomycota; class Agaricomycetes; order Boletales; family Suillaceae; genus Suillus; species Suillus hirtellus. The sequence goes on along the minus strand of MU172280.1, from coordinate 126,500 downwards.
GAAAGCAATGACACGCTCAATGTTGAAGTGATCCGAGATGATGATACTAGCATGACCGTCTCGTTCTTCCGAACACTGCTCGACAGTGTCATAGTAGAAGGTGCGTATCTCTCGCAAACATGTGGAGTCAGGTAGTGGCAACGAATCTTGCACATAATGTCGAATGGGCGCGAGTACTTTGATGAAGTTGTCTTGACGATAAACAAGAGATTGCATACATAAAACATCTCATATAGTGTCGACTTCTTGGAGCGATGGCAACAAATCGCCAGCCAGGTTGGAGTTGAGACCCTGGGGCAAGAAGGCAATTATGGCTAAAGTACGACGACCATCCTCGCCAAGAGCTTGGATGGATGGTGAGTCGAGTGACAGCTGCATGGTGTCTGACAAGCTTTGCAGCTTTCCCTTGCCGGGGTTGAGCACGGCACTGCGCCGATCGTTCCATCTCTTCAGTAATATGGCTGGAGACCAGTCATTTTGCTGCGCAGCGTTCGCGAGCAAATTGATGGAAAGGGGGTGGAATTCCAATTCCTTGAGTAAATCTCGTATGTCTTCCCCGGCCTCGCTACAACTGGCGTGTTGATAAATTTGAAAGAACACTGCTTGAGCAGCGCTCGAGTCTAATGGCGGAATATCTTTCGTTATCCATCGCACGTTCGGCGCATTCCTTCGACTGCGTGACGTAAGGATCAGAACAACGCCAGGGATGTTTGCAATGTCGGCAATGGCTGGTGGTATCTCTCCGAGCGCCGATGATCCACTGGCCTCTTCAAAGGTCTCAGCATTATCAAGGACAACGAGGGCGCTGGCAGAACGAAGAAGGGCAGATATTTGGCGCATATGATCAGCACCAGCAAGCTCTATTCCCAGGGCTCCCGCGAAACGAGTTGTGAAGGTCTCAAAGGTGATGGTCGAAGGATCAAGGCCATCATAGGTCACGAAAAAGCGCCTATCAGCAAATTTCTCAATGGCAGGTGGTTCGTTAATGATAGCTTTGGCAAGGGAACTCTTCCCCATGCCTCCAAAACCGATTAACGCGATATGTTCATCATTGACGACAAGGTTTGTCAACTCCGCTACGAGATCTTCGCGTCCATAAAACATGGAGGGACGTGACGGGGACACTGGTGGATGATACCTGATTGCCTTTAGAGGATATACAACGTTTGCTGAGATGTTAACTTACCTTTCGACATTCCCATGAACATTGTCCTTGAGTCCTACGGTCCGCGCGTTCATTCCAATCGTGAGACCAACGAGCATCTCAGCCTTGAAACATTATCCAGTAACCGTAGCTCTAAAGGAGTTCCAAAAACATACACTGAATAGTGGGATGACACGATCCAATTCCTTTTCCCATCCGGCAATGCGGTCGCGATCACTCGTGACAGACAGGAGCCTCTGCCAAAATCCTTGCTCCTTTTTTGAGGCTACTTCACTATTGATACGGTTTACTGATCTGCACGGCACCATCAGTTTGTAGCAGAGGTGAATTTGGTTCGGCTCACTTGTTCAGCTGGGATAAGGCATGGCCCAAGTATCCTCGCAGATCGTCGTCGGTGGCATGCTTGGTCGCCCTTTCAAGGATTTCCCTGATAGTCTCGCACTTGTCGACTATCGCCTGGAAATCGGACTGATTCTTGATCACTGACTGTACAGACCTCAGGATCCTTCACGAACATTTTCAAAGGCTACGTCAACGCACCTGCGCGATGATCAGGATATTTGCGACCGTTCCGAGAATGCCTTTCGCTAGATCGATGGGTACGAGGTCTTTCGTGATATTGATTGCCGTTATAGTGACATTCAACAGTTGCATCGCATTGTCGTCCTGCAGCAACTCCTTGGTTTCAGAAGAGAGCTCCTTAACGTTTGGGCCGTTCTATGTCAGATCAAACATACGGCGCTGATACTGAGCTTTGTGTGTTCTTGCCTTTGCCTTTTTAGAACTCCTTGTTTTCGGCTTCATCGCCTGCCAGTGGACGCGCGTGTGGTGGATTCCGAGTCTCAGTCATGGAGTGAAATGCCTCTGCCTGCTTCAAGTCACTGGAGGGTGAGAAACTGCACAGCATACATGATAACACACCAGCGTCTATCATGGGGTGACATCAAGTCTAGATCTCAACTTTCGAGAGTCCTAGTCAAGCTTCATTCGTAGCCGTACTCGAGTATAAGCAAGGGAATGTGTTGTGTGTGACATCATTGAATTTACAGGTACGCCTGTAAACATCGATCTGACTTTTAAACATTCAAGTCAAATCGGACCGTTACATACATACCTTAGACTCAACGTGACTACTCTATGCTCTTATGTTCCATCACGAACAACATAGTCTAATGGATTATAATCCGGCTATCTCAGTGTCATCAGGAATTTGGCGGGCCAATTGGTCACTCGTATCATGAGGCTCCGGCCTCATCTACGCGCGGACGTCAATCTCGAGATGTTCGTAAATCGAACAGTGTTCGAATTAGTTATGCCACCACTATTCTTGATCAGACCAAGACGCTCAACTGAGTTGTCTCGATGTTTGAGTATCTGCATTGTGGACACTGTTTTTTTACTGAATGAGAACATATCTCGGATCTATGGATTCAGCCAGGCACTGCATCCTGCAAGTGCTCCAGTAACGGCCTCAGTATCATTATTATCCCCCTGCCACGGGCTGCGCATCTGCAGAGGGGTCCCCATATCTTCCGTAAAAGTTACTTTTATAGAAAGCACAAGAGCGTACAATTACACGAGTTAGTATGTATAAAAATGCATAAATCCCAATGATCACAAAGGCACAGGATCATCCAGTGTCAACTTCCCTTCGGCGACAAGCTTCATAATCTCATCTGCGCTGCGCAAATTTGCTTGTATTTTCTCATCTCGTCCACCTTGCTGCAGAGCAGAGACCGTCCATATCTTCATCATCTTGGGCACGGCTGCCCGTAAAGTAATGGCAGCTAGGTTGAAGTCGCGAATAGGGAGACCGGCATTTCGCATACAATCCATAGCGCAGCTCAAGTAAACTGGGAAACACTTGTAAAACATGCGTGCGAGTCTGTGTTGGTCACTTACATGCATGGAATTCGTCGTCCTCGGGGTACGTTTTAGCTGCCTGCAAGTAAGCACTTGCCCCATTCGCAAAGCTAATACATGCGAGAACGTCATCGCTGTGCAGAGCTGTCTGTGCATGATAGAATCCTATCATCCTGAAAAGCAAGGTAACCATGAGAAAGGAACGGAAGTGCGGGGAAACAGACAAAGACATACGTATAAGCAACTGCAGCAGGATATATACAGAAAGACGATACCATGCCAGGGTCAACTTCCTCCTTACTAGGGTTCTTTGATGCTATCTCAATCTCTTTGAGGAGGTCTTCGGCTTCTTCTTTCAGATGTTCAAGGGGGAACTTGGAGTTCAAGCCAGGATCGGCGCTGTAAGCCTATCATTCGATTAAACAAGTACCCAAAGTAACATGACTTGCAACGCACGTTCATAAACATCTTCAGGTGCAAGCTACGCACGCCTCGCAAAAACGTATCCTGGAAAATAGCTCCACGATCATCTTTGTGAACATTCTTCCAAACATTTCGTCCCCATTCAAGCAAGTCAACAGCCCGTTTCAAGAACTGAACACCGGTGTCAGGTTTGTTTCTCAGATGGCCGTCCAACATGCCCCTCATTATCCATGTACTGCACCGAACGATCAATAAATATTACAGTACGAAGCTCATACGACGCACCGAACTGTCACGGACAAAGCAGGGCGTACATCATTCCATCCCTTTTCCTTCAGACGTTTTTGTGCCAGTTGCTTGATATTTTCGACCCCGTCGGAGTGCCAGGCTTGGCGAGCCGTAGCTTCGAATTTGACTGAAGCTCAGTCAGTGTGATTCTTCACGCGATACTAGAATAAGATTGCCTTGGTTATTGTACTTGGTAATCCAGTCGGAGCTATCTAGATGGAATGCGCGCTCATCACGCATCAAACCATTGGTCAAATACGTCAAGCCCTATACATGTTAGGTACCATGATATTACAAACTGAAGAAAGCGGCTTGAACTCACCATCGTATTTCCGCCATAGGCAAAGCCTCCTGGAGCTTGAGGGTGAGGAATCGTTTTGAATTCATTCATATATGCTACCCCTTTCGTGAATTCCTAGTAAATGTCAATAGGACCTTATTACATAGAAAGGCGCAAACGTACCTCGTATGCATATGAAATAACCCAAGCCTACATGAAAGGTACCAGTGTTCAGCGATGGTGCGCAGCATTACAAAGTGAAACTCACACTGCTAGAGTATTTTTCGGGACCCGCTTTCCGGAGTTCAGGAAGCATCTCAGTCGCGATTTTCCAAGGAAGATTGGCGTCCTCGGCCTTGAAACGAGAAACAAAGGGGCTCTCTGTGGTCTTGCCACGGGTTTTGGCTGCATCCAGACCGGCACTGTATTGATCTTTCTGTCGCTGCTCTGCGGGACTGAGGTCAGCTTTGGGAAGTGCATCCAATGCCTTCTGCCACGCTTCAGCACTTCGGTCCCACTCTGCGAGGGCCTAGTATGCACGACGTCAGATTGGACGAGAAGGGAGCGCGAAAGGACTTACGTCTCGCGATGCTGCTAGTCGTGACCACCCTTTGGCATAACTCGGATCAATTTGCGTAGCCTAAATCACGACGCATTGAGATTTTTACATGTATACGATACTGAGCATCAATACCATCTTCGCGTCATCAACAGCATCTAGGTATCTATCTAAAGATTGCAGTCAGTTATTTTTACCGCAGCTCTATAACTGTAACCTCACCTATTCAACCCATGATAACATGCAGCGCGGTTCGCGTAAAGAACAGCGCTCTTGTCATCGAGAGCAATAGCCTCGGTGTATTTTGCTAATGCCCCGACGTAATCTTGCTTCCTAAAGAATTCGTTGCCCTCGTCCTTGAGTTGCGTTGCTGTTGGTTCCGACATGTTTCAAAAACTTCAAAGGCTCCAAGCAGTTGACGTGTGGTGGTCTGAAGGACGTAGTCTGAGTTTAGACCAAGGTGGAAGATTTTAAACTGGTCGACACGAGGCATCCGGGGCATTCATTACGCAATCGGTAGACCTTGAAAGTTAGTAATGGATTATTACGGCTTGTCGATACGAGGATTCAACTTCACATAACATGGCGAGTGTTAAAACGTTAATGAGACGCGTTTCTGCGTGCATGTGCAATTGCAATGTTGATCTTGATCAATCACTTCGATCTGGATTGGCTCAGCTCTGCGATAAAAGGTTGAATACGGGCAACGCTAAAACCTGTCCATTTTGCGCAGGTAGCAATCGCGAATGTCACCTACCCCGTTGCAACTTGCAATGCCATAAGCCTATAATGAAGGACACTGAGCGACACTAATTTCATCCCATTCCGACGAGAATGAGATGGCATTATTACCGCAGTGGACACTGTCTAATTTATGGCATGATGTTTGAGTGCACAACAGTCACACAACATCGGACCCAGACTAGTATGTACAGAATAGAAGGCAAGCAACGGGCGAGTAGTAACGAAGTGTAAGAGAAAATACATAGGATGATCTAGTGGGGTCGAAAACTGGGATAGAAGCTACAAATTTGGATATTTACGCTATAGATACTCGTATGTTTTAAGATGAATGATCACATTAATACACAGGTGGGTTGTCTAACGAACTGGACACATGTTGGGTCAAGTGGCTGTGTCTTTAATGAGAGGCACCAGTACGGATCACAAGATGCTGACTGGGTGGGATGGCATGCTCTGCTGGCACTTCTACACCACCGGCAAGGATGCCCACGCGCATCATCGCAAGGAGCTATGTAATGGAGTATCATGTATTCACAACGGCCAACGAGGATAAGAGTCGATCATTAGCACCGTTAGATAAGCGAACAGAAGCATGATACACACGTTGTGCGCTGCGTGAGAGTGGGCATAGATGCCACCGAAAAAGGAGGCAGTCATGTCATTTCCAGAGTTTCGTGTGAGCAGAGCGGGTCCTCCCGGATGGCTATCAAGGAAAAAGGATGCGTCGTGAATAAAACCCGAGATGAGGAGAAGAGTGCGAGTCTGGGATTCTTCCTGGACTATTGACAGAAATTTGTACTTCTTCAGGAATTTTCTTTGTATAGGGTAACGTTTGCTCACATGTCTCCCACGTTACAATGGGCAATTCCTGCGGGGGTACAGGCCATTCAATCGAGTCCTGAACGTCCTTGAGAGCCTTGAGCTTCATCGTGAGTGCACCCTTTTCAATTTCGTTGCTGGGAAAGACACGGAGATGGGAGGCGAACCCGAGGGAATGGCACATAGCGATGAACCACTTGGTAGGGTCATACTGGTACCATCGGAATGCATTCCTGGTGGAAAGTTCAAACTCGTAAATAGAACTGAGAACGACACAATGGAGGTCAACTGCTACCTGTAGTCCATGGGAAATTGGTGGTGGAAATTATGGTACCCTTCCCCCATCGTAAGGATAGCGGATATAAGGTGGTCACGCGGCGAGTGCTTGTCATCGTATGGTGTACTGCCGAGATAGTGAGCAACGGAGTTGATACAAAAAGTGCTCTAAGACGAAGGTTAAGCTTTGCTCTTGATGAACAAGATGAAGCTCACATGATGGCACGCGGTCATGCGAAGGGCACCAACAAAAAAGAATCCGCCTTTCCAGTCTCCCCATAACAAGCCAGGAATGACCATTGGAAGCAAATAGCCAAAAATAGTCAAGATAACAAAGTACCATCGGTGCTGCCATTGTACGAGAGAATCCTGACGCAAGTCAGAAATATCGGCTGGTCCCGTTTTCAAGTCCGACTCGAAAATGATCCATCCGATGTGCGTCCAGAGGAGGCCACGTTCCGAGTTGTAAGGGTCAAAGTCGGTGTCGGTATGTCTGTGGTGAGAACGATGTCGGCGTGCCCACCAGTAACACGAGCCTTGCACTGCACTCGCTCCCGCAAGGATAAGGAATACCTGCAAAGGGAACGAAGCATTATACGATCTGTGCGACCAAAGCCGGTGATACCCTGAAGTAACGCGTTTCAATGTTATCTCATTGCAGGTATTTTCACTACTCACCAGCGGTGATGCCTAGCGAAGCGAATTCAGCAATCAGAAGAAATGACTATTGCCAAGTACCTACCGAGCATGGAATAAACGTAATAGAGGATGGTGCAAACGACAGTCTTCCGAAGGATGAGAACATATAGCAAGCCGTACAGGGAAAGGGCTGGTGTGATAACGAGGACAGAAAGGTTGAACCATCGTATGCCAGTAATGGTCGGAAATCCTCGTGTCAAGTTCTTGATAAACTGCATATTATGTGACAGCCGTCACCACCACAGGAATGGCGATAGAAGAAGACACGGCCAAGAAGAACAGAAGGATGTCGCACTTGTTACCAGGCTTATTTATCATGCGACAGTGGGGACATTAGTCCATAAGATTTGTCCTCGATTATATGTGCCGTTGAGACATAATACGCCGGGTGAGCCGATCGGGCAGTTAAGATTCGGACGAATGTCGCGTGAAAAGCATCTTGGTAGAGACTAGCGTAACTTGCGGCGAAAAGTTGTGGAAGACAAAGGCAGAAACTTTTCATGAGGCTTGATCCGGGTTGTTGTTGCCGATATTTGACCCGAGACAATGAGACTCATCATTATTACCTTCACAACAGCCTTGCAGATAGGCACTACACACAGGTTTTCACCATGACCAGATGGGCTCGTGCCATGTTGTCGTCACGGAGTAGTTATGCCTCGGGGCTGAGATATTCTTCCATCCCGGTCGTGTCGGAATGAACGAATCATGATTCACTGGCTGCTGGACCCTGGTCAATTCTAGGCCCGTGGATTCAGAGAAAGTATCGGGCTGTGGCGCCAAGAACTCGATTGTTGGCGGTGCGCAGCCCAGCAGAGCCTAGCGTGGTCTCTGTCACGGTTTCGGCGATGAGGCAGAGAACAAGAGATTCAGATTTTTCATGCCGTGTCGGAAAGCGCCATGCATATGGAGTTACATACCCGATCGTCCGTAATTGCCATATTATGATTGTTTCACTAGTAATAGCAACTACTGGTACTATGTCCCGAACCCATTGTTTGAGTATTCGCATTCGCAATGTCTTGAAATCGATACTGACCCCGAAGCACGACAATGTGTTGAATGCGACTCAGGTTTCAAAATTTCATCTACATATTGTAGAAACGGAGTGATTTCCAATTGGTGTCGCGCCCACCACTTGAGCTTGATCCGATTGTAAGAACGGAGCGATTGCCAATTAGTGGATTTATGATACATATAGCCTCCCTCCATGTAAACGAAGGTTACTCTATTATCGAAAAACCAACATCTATGCTCGCCCTCATGCGACCGCCATAGCGAATTACCAAGAAGATGATCCTACGAAAGAAATTACTATGTCAGTATCACCGGTCTTGTGGTCAAAAAGACCCTCACCCTTGTAAACATGTCCATCTTGAGAAACGAAGGTTGGCAGTAATTACTAATCGTAGCGGCGGCGAGCCGCCAGTCCCCGACTCTGCCTGACACAAACCGACCGTTTTGCCTCAAAAATTCAGTGGGAAAAAATGTCGCCATTTATGTCTAATGTACATTCAAAACCGAAACTCAAACAATATGAAGCCCAGACTTTGTGATTATTCCATCTCTCTGAGCCGGTCGTTCCAAAGGTGAAGCCAAGACTCGTGATGGCCGAGTGTTTCTGAAGATGCAGATTTCGGAGTTAGAGGTCGCCAACGACACAGGAGAGCGGCAGAGTGCAGCTGCAACATTAGCGCCATAAGCATCATCTACCGCCGCTGCGATCAACGCCGTGCGAGTTCGGAGTGATGTAATGGGAAGGTGCATTGAGAAACGCCGGGTGAGCTCCCCGAGTGATGAACTTGCAAGCTCTGTCCGCAGGCCCTCAAAATGTCGCAAAATGGCATCAACACTTTTGGTCTTCAGTCGTGCATCCGACCGCTTACATTCAATGCACTGGGCAGCATCATGCAGGATGGAAACAGTCAAACAGTTCAGATTGCTTTCATAGGACACAGGCAACACAGTAAACCACAATGGATTACATGCAGCGACAGACAGAATGGAGACCTCTGTAGAAGCCTGAAGGTCATCTGAGCGCGATGTAAAACGTTGAATAACAAAACAATGGTTGCAAGACAGCGACTCAAACTGAGAACAGAAAAAACCAACTGATTCCTCACCCACTCGAACCACGACATCGGGTTCATAGAAAATCACTGACACGGGAAGGCCAAAACGACTGCATGCAGGACAGGACTGGACATGAAGCTCAAGTGCCGATTGCAACCACGCACAAAAAGCAGGGGCAGTCGCAAAAATAGTGGGATGGGTATGAGGGTAATACAACGGGTCATAATACAATGGGTATGTGGGTGTCTCGTGTTCAACATTATGGGGTGGACAATCATGCAAGCTAAGCACTCGTGCACGCGTGCACGGGGACTTTCGCAAGAAAACAGACATCCTGAGATGACGAGTGAGCGCACAACAGAACACGTACTGGAGGAAGAAAAGAACAAAGGTGCGAGACCCGAAACCATGGACGAAAAAGGAATTTATTTCGCGCGCATGAGAAAATACCGTGTGCCTGGACAATTTGATCTGACAGAACCCTCCCTACTTCGTAGAGTCGGGGATTCTCTCAGAGGCGGGTTTCGACTCCCGTTCCATCAACGTGTTCGTGGAGGCTGACTTGCTCAGTTGCCCACCGACAACATCGTTCCATCGAATTTTTCCTCAGATGCGGTTGTCAGAAGCAGAAGAATGCGCTGAGATCGATGATAGTGAACCGCAGCGTTAGGGCGACACGTCACTCGTCGTGAAGTTGGGGCAACCAGAGGCAGAGTAAGACAAGGATCATGGGTTTTGCGATCAAGTACGTGGTATGCGTATGCCATAATCGCCAGCAGGTTGCGAAGTATCAGGGAACACGATGTCTGGATGCAGGAATGTGAACGTTTGGATTAATATGAGATCTAGAGTAGAAACAAGATACCATCTTAAACTAGGTGGTGGCACCGAGAGAACAGTATTGTGATGAGCTAGCAGCAAATATTATTCATCGCTATCGAGTGGGCATGTCCAGAGCAGCCGGAGGGAAAAGACCGCCAGCAAACAATTATCTGATTCGATGCAGCCGTAAGCATAACAGAGAGCAAGATATCCACTTTCGAGTCGGTGGATCACTATGAAATGACCCTGATCAGTGTGGACCCTAGGGCCATCAAGGTACCAGTTACATTTCCGCGCCCTATGCACAACATCCCCTGCCCATACAAGGAAGAACATAATTACCACCCGAGGACAAGGGAAAAGCCACAGCGCTGAGCTCGTAACATGTGTAATGGAAAATAGCATGCTCATACCGGACGACGCAGACCTTCAGACCTGTTTGAACCAGGAACTAATCATGTTCGTGGAACTAAACAGTTCGGCGGCGGCAAAATCCGAGTCCATCCGTCCTCCTACCAAAATCTTCTTTCATGTATTCGGAACTAGACAAGAAAAACTATGAGCCCCGAGTGCCACTTTCTGCACAACAGTCGCCGCCAAGTTGGAATAAGACAGGATCCTGGCAAGCTATCAATGTCGTTCCCATCCTTGCTGACGACGAAAATCCGTTAAAACAACACAGCATTGAGCACTCAGGGCGCAGAAGTGAGTGTGCAGTAATGTTGTTCGTGCTGACGGAAATCCCTGCAGGGTTGATTCGTATTGGATTATCGTCTCTATAAGTTGGGAACTTTCCAGGTCAGAGTCAAGCGAAGAACGTGAACGTAACGCACCTGGGAATCGTTAATTCCGGGAGTTGAAAATATAGCCGGATAGTACGGGAATCTCGATTCTCAAACTGTTACGACAGGCCACTTCCGTCAGGTCGTACACAATTTGTCAAAGACTTGTCGAGTTGGATTTCACTATTGGCCAAAAATGACCTTCATGCATTTGCCTACCTGCATATGGTATAGCTTGGCAGCCTTATTTGCAACGAGGTGAGCGGTTCGGTCGGGTCGATGAGCCAGTGAGCGCTGACTGCTGGGAACATTGAATGTTTTGGCGAATCCGCGCTCGTTAGAAGAATCTTTCATATTCATATAGGTGTCACAGAAAGATCCTGCACTGGCAGGAGATCACTCGACGTCAAACTTGTGGTCAAGGTGTGATTTGATCGGTTCGTTTTGAGTTTGCATGTTATGGCAACGAACACTGGTGGTCCCTTGCTCGTAAGGATATAATGATGCGCGACGACTAGTCTACCGCAAAACATGACGGTTTTACTTTCATCAGATGACATCTGATGTACCAGGAAGTATGAAACATTCAAAATTGACATGGCGCTGGCTTCTACAACGGGAGATGTTAATATACAAGTTCAAATGGGTCAGTTCTGCTGACTTACTATGCACAGATTGTTGATCTCGGCCGTCTTGACTTCCAGCTTAACCTTCTGCGGGGCACTGTCCAAATGTAACATGGGGGCATAGGTCTATACATCTTTTGTTCGTCACTTCGATCACGCTTTGCTTTCTCCTCCGATTGTGCCTAGACTTGCCACTGTTACTCTGGACATCTTAACTCGCCCGATGATATCAGAATTCTGAGTGGCACGGACGTCATATTCTTCACTGATCCAATGTGAGTTGATCATAGTTTACACTATTTGATATAATGACACCGGTTTAATGGTTGAAGGACTTACTAGTTGTTTCAGGCTAGAGCTGAAAAGAGGGTTGCTCGACGTTCGAATCATTCTGTGTTGGAGTCAGAAATGATTCCTGAATAGGCACACTCTTACCGTCAGCCACTTGTCTAACATTTTCGGCACACGGGTCCGAATGGTGAAAAGGTCCCTCAAGAGTCGAGCCACTCGTTGAGGATGGGAGACTACACGGGAAACTACACGCTAGCTTCTATTCCCGTCTATCGAATCATGTAGTGCGTCCGACTCTAAGCATTTTCTTGGTGGTGGTAATTTTGAACCTCCCGCTGTCAAGGCCCATTCAACTTGTGGTCCTGGAAGCATCAGTCAACAGATGCACGGGGACATCGGAGGAGGACATCTCGAGGGTGATAGGCGAAAGAATATCATGATGGTGTGGAAAGATGTGAGCTACTATATCAAATTATCGTCATGTGGGTATAGATGAGCTCGTAGGGTCACTCTCACCGGACCACGAATAAGCTTCACAGTGCATGTCATGGACTGCCAGTGTAATCGTTGTGCTTTGGCTGCCATACATAGCCTATGATCAAGTTCCTGCAATTATCACTGCTTAATGAATCCTCACTGGCATTTGATTCACAAAGATATGTACAATACTACTACAACTGATGCGTCTCAGTAAGCGATCTTGAACGAAGATCAATCCGAACAAGTCGATTTAGGTACTCCCAGTGGCTTCTTCATCTTCAAACAACTTGAAATTCATACCCTGCGGAAACCCATCCAAAATGTAGTCCAAAAAATTCCTCCTGTGCTTTCCCAACCACGAAAGACAACCGACGATGGCCATCTCGTCTATCCACTTTCTGAGGGTTTGACCTAGAGTACTCCCTCCTAGTGAAGGCTCAAATCCAGGGAGCGCTTCCCGCAGTATCATCTTCATATTCGAGAAAAGTAACTTTGAATGCTCTTCTGACATCTTGTGCAGGAGCCGGGCCTTGGGCCTCTCGCGCGGCTGCGAAGAGTACGGTTCTGGCAGGGATCCCAGCGTTCCGCGACCAAAACATTGGATTATAGTTGCCATAAATCGGTAATAGCTCTCACTGATGGGATTGGTGGTTGGCCCAGCCATGCCGCATATTCCTCGTAATGCATATGCCGTATGAAAACCAGAAGAGAACATTGATGGTGAAGCGTGCTCATACATAAACCGCGTGAAATCCATAACAGATCTATCTGTTGGGGTGTCTCCCTTGAATAGCCTTGGCAAGATTTTTGGGGCCTGTTGGCTGATACACGAGAGTGCATGCCACACTGCTGGGCTGGTCGACGCACGTGCAAGAAAGCACACTACCGTGACTTCATCTTGGAGCTCTTCTAAAATCCCTTCACCTCCAGACATCACTGCGCCCAGTCTGCTCATGCAAGGTATCATGAATTGGAAGAGCTGAGAAGACGACTCGTTGGAAATCGAAGAGAGTAAGGGAGCGAAACTGACGCCCTCTCCGATGGGCATTTCATCCTCGGAATCTTTGCAGACCTTGAAAGCCTTCTCGACTTCTCGACTGATTTCATCTGCGAATGAAGTGGGCTTTGCTTTCTCCATGATTCTGAAGACTAGATGTGCCCTGTCGTATGCCGTTTCGAACTGCCGAATACCCGTGCATATCTGCATTAGAAGCACATAGAGCACTACATCAACGAGCGTGAGTGCGTCAACGTCCTGGTCGAGGACAGCCGCCGGCGACTGTGATGGTGGGCAAAGAGCCGACACTTCTGTCTTCATGGTATCCGTTAATTGCGCAATGAGCGGAATAAGCAACTCGCTCGCTTGGATATTGGCTGGCAAACTCCGGAACGCACGCGCAGTGCGGAGCATGGTCCTCCTTGACAGGAAGGTCAAAGAGCCCGTCTTCCTCACGTTGACTAATAGGACAGAATTGAGCTCCAATGTTTGGGGTCGCGACAGTTTTGTGATCTTGAACACAAAACTATCATTTCCCCCTTGCTGGGAGGATCTGTAATGTGCAAGCGACGTTGCAGAATTCCAATCTGCATGGCCGATGTGGGTACCGTCTTTTCCACTGGCGTAAATTGGAGTTGGTGGTGCTGGATTCACGTTGAGCAAGGAGCTCACGAACGGAACCCGCTTTACGTATGCTTGTAACTCTGGACGCAATACAATGTTACGCAGGATGAGAGCAATGCGAGGGCTAACTATGAATATGCGGTGCAAGTCGGGGTGGCCACCTGCCAAACCTTCCCACAGGCCAAATGCGTTGTGCGTGAGGATAAATTCCTCCCCTTCCGCTGCTTCCCAGATACTGAAGAAGTAGTTGTTCGCGTGAGTGTGGTAAGTGTAAGCTGGGAAGTGTTCGAGATCAGGTGGGATATGCGATTCAACTATCATTTTTTGAAGGCCTACTTCGCCGTACTTCTCTACGAGTTCTGCAGCATCTCGCATGATGTCTGAATGAGATGAATCCAGGTAGTATTTGAGGAAGTGTAGCCATATCTCGACAGCAGAGTGAATACCCTTCGCCTTCATGAAGGACTCAATCCACTGACGGCCTCCTGCGTTCTCTGGGTGATCCACTTGGAAGTAAGTGCCGGAATATGATACATTGCGATAATGCATGATAAACAGGAACTTTCTCAGGAGTTCTAGCGACCTCCGCTTCAGAGTGAAAGTACCCTGGGAAAGCGCTTTATGCAAGTCTATGATAATGGAGGCCGCATGACGTTCGAGATCCGCTAATTTCTCCTCTACTTCGTTGATATTAGAGGTGTTTCGGACGTCCTGGTAGACATTCGGTACGCCGTACACCTTTCCAATAGGACGAATGTCAAGGCTACCCGTAGCAATATCGTAGTAGTGGACGTATTCAGGATCAACACCGGTGCGTCGAAATTCTTTTTGTCGTTCTGCTTTGGACCTGCAAAGAACATCATTCAGTGCCCTGGTCCAGTGTCTACACACAGAGTGCTCAAGAGGACTCTGAAAACATACTTCACTGGTCCGACTTGAAATCTTCGCAATATGAACCGTGGAATGAAATGTTGGTATTGTGTCATAGGTGCACACGAACTCGGAGAGCCATCTGTCTTCTGAGCTTCTCCTGCAAGCTCTGTTCTGGCTTGTTGTTTTGGCGTATTCCTGCGGCGTCGTGTCATTCTGTAGAGTTCAACAAGTCTGAGGACTGAGTACTGAGCGCTTGAACGTGCGATGAACACGCCATATCCATGTGGCGGTGTTGTCGTTAAAGGGTATACCTTATTAAGTCATGTGATTGATGAAGTTCAAAATTAAACTTCGTTTTAACCAGTGACTACCGGGCATCCATGTCACAGACGAGGCAATTCGAGATCGTGAAAGTCAAAGTAGGTCATAGTCTCAGTATCAGGCGAAGTTATAGTGCTCACGAAAGTCAGAGTTAACCGGTTAACCGCCAGCCCAGTCGGACAATCAATTACACAAATGCATTGCAGCCTCCGTCATGTGATCTCCCCGAACCCTACCTGAGCTTATGTGAGTCCAGCTTTATCTCTCGCGAAATGCGATCAGATCAAACATACAGTGGTTGGGCTGGGGCCGAGCCTTAGCTCGGTTCGAACGCTGGCGAGTTTGCCGTTAGGTGGACGGAAAATGCGACACGTGGGCTGAATGAATTTTATGTGCATATGGTATATGAAACTGGTTTTAATAGCGAAGGAATGTTAATGTGTCGATGTGTACTAGTGATGAAGCGAGTATTATGATGCGATAGTAATCATAAATCTGGGAGTGGAAGGGGGTGCAAAAATGAGTGAGCGAGCGAGAGTGGTGTGCAAACAAGCGAGTGGGTCGTACTATGGTGCGGTGAGGTGAGAACACTAGCTGCCGTTCAGCTGGATGTGTGGTGCCGGTTCCTTCCGAGCACTCAGGAGTCAGGACCATAACGTTCAGACTCCACCATTTCCTCTGAAAGTTCAACCGACGTAAAGATTTTATGTAAACGTTTAGAAGCTCCTGTGCAACGATGGTAGAAGAGCCTTACACACAAGGAGGTTACCTCCAACCGCAGGTATCTCTAAAGGGCGTAGCTATTTTGACGCAGCCGTGACGCGGCGTGACGCGCATATGACGTGGCGCCTTGACGTGGCCACTGACTCGTCAAATATTCTTATATGTGTAAGCGGTCAACTTTTATGTAAACGTTTAGAAGCTCCTGTGCAACGATAGTAGAAGAGCTTTACACAAGGAGGTGGCCTCCAACTGCAGGTATTTCCTTTCAACGATAAGATATCGTCGTTCATGTGTGCTGCTCTCGTTCACAAGCCATTTACCCCTTCCACAAAATGCCAGGTCTTGTCGAAATCGAGGACGTCCCTGTCAGAGCTGGTCTTCCCAAACCCTTCGTTCCTCTATGTTACCGGATCATCTGCCACCATTCCCTCAATTGCTTCGGATACTAGCTTTGCTTTTGCTCACAAAGAACCAGATCTCAATGCAGTCTTAACTCTCAGCTCAACCTTCCGGACATTTCCAAATGGTAAATGGGGGCACAGGTCCATACAAAAGAGACCATCACTTTGGGTCGCGCTTTGCTTCCTCGTTCGGTTGTACGCATCAATCATAGCCCTCCCTACAATGTCACTGTCATTCTAGACAGCAGACGCTTTAACTCGATCAATGATGTCATATTTCTCCCGGCACGGACATCATGTTCTTCATTGATCCAACGTGAGTTGATTGTAGCAAGATGATGTTTACGATATTTTCTATGGTACCATCACAAGTATATTGCTTTTATCCGTCCACTGGGCAGGTCAGAGTTGTTGCTGATCAGTTTGTGCATCCGAATGGTATCACGTTCACCCACGACGGCAAGTGTGCATTTGTGTAAGTTTTTTGTCCTTGTATTGCCTTTTTGTCCAAGGATAAAGTGACAATGTCATATCAGCATCGACATTGGTGTTTTTAGAGGCTTCCTCGCAACGAATCAGACTCTTTTGTCTACGGTGTGAGTTTCTTACATCAACCATGACTGCAATGAGGTTCTGAGGCAAAACGCCTCCGATTCCGGTTATATCCCCGTTGGCATTCAGTTTGATGCCATGGGAAATATCTATTCAGGTTGCGATGAGGGTACTCACATCTGGAACACCGAAGAGACACTCATCAGGAAGCTATATGTTCACAGTACTTCGGCTCAGATGATCTTCACGCAATCAAAATCTGGTCTCGTTATTTTGAATGAGGCGATATATCTGGCACATGTTCAAGCTCAGGAACCGAGTCTTGCCACATTGTGTATTCGCTGTATAGCCACCCTAATATGATCCGTACAAATATCTACATCGCATAGCACAATATATCATGACACTTCTATGCAACAAAATCAGTCTGAGGGAGGGTAACGTCTGCCCACACGCGCCCTGCATATGATGCATCCCTGTTAGAGTGTCGAGTCAACAAGAGCAGCAACAAACATCCCCACGTGAAAGGATATAATGCTGATGGTGGCCAAGCTAAACTGTGAGAGTCAGTGCGGCAATGTGTAAAATGATTCGTGCATTTCAGGTCAATGTCAATTTCGGCACCTCTTGGCACTTGCACATAGATCTCTGGTTCGTGTACATGTCGTGACATGAATATCGGATCTACCTGCTCGGCATGTATCAGACTTCCGCATATCAAGAGTTCGGACTCGCAGAGGGTAACTGACCTTCGAAAATTAGTGCCCGTCCTTCAAATCTCTCCGACTGCCTGAACTTGAGAGCATAATCGAATGTTACACTGGGGAGGCACTCCCGTACTACGGCAACGTAAGTCTACTGACCTCTTCAAAGCATCTGTCAAGGACTCCAACAAGGGCACTAGTGAAATGAAGAGGGGTGAATATTTTGTGGGCGGGATCTTGGAGCGTCAACAAACTTTATGCCAAACTTGAAGTGCTCCTACGAGTTACGAAAACTTCAAATTTGATGGTTGAAAGACTTACTAGTTATTCAAGCGAGGGCTACAGTGAGAGTTGCTCGATGTTTGAATCAGTCTGGGCCAGAGTCAGAAACACACACTATGCTCCCTGAATACGCACCTTCTTCCCTAAGTTACCTTCAGTCGTTTGTCTGACTATTCCAGCGCATGGGTCTGAGTGGTGAAAGTGTCGCCTCGAGAGTCAAGCTACCCATTCAGGTTGGGAAATTGCGGGGGATACTACATACCAGCATCTATTCTCGTCTATCAAATCACGTAGTGAAGCCTTTACTTGGTAGCAGTAATTTCGAAATTGTTGTCAAGGTTCATTCAAGTGGTCCTGGAAGCGTCGGCCTTTTTGTTAACAGGTACATTGGGACGTCAGAGGAGGACATCTCGAGGAAGGAATATCATGATAGTCGCGGTGTGGAAGGTTCCAGTGAGCTAATGATGTACGTATACAACTGGTAGATCTACCGTAGAGACAGCAGTTTCACCGCCGCATGAGTCTGAGTCTGACGGACCTTGAATAACTTTTGACTTCACAGAATCACTGTGACAGTCCACGCCATGGACAAAGTCACTCACTGCCAGTGTAATCGTCATGCTTTAGCTGCCATGCAAAGCCTTCAAGTTCTTGCAATTATCACTGCTTAATGAATCCTCATTTCATTCAAAAATATATATACAACTGATGCGTCTCAGTAAGTACACTTTATATAGAAGATCAACTCGAACAAGTCGATCTAGGTACTCCCAGTGGCTTCTTCATCTTCAAACAGCTTGAAATTCGTACCCTGCAGAAACCCATCCAGAATGAAGTCCAGATAATTCCTCCTGTACTTCCCCAACCACACAAGACAACCAACGATGGCCATCTCATCTATCCACCTCATGAGGGTCTGTTCTGGAGTGTTCCCTCCTGGCGACGGCACATATCCCGGGAGCGAATGCCGCAGTAGCGTTTTCATATTTGAGAAAAGTAAGTCTGAATGTTCTTCTGGGATTTTGTATACAAGCCGGGCCTTGGGCCTCTCGCGCAGCTGCGAAGCATATGGCTCCGGCAGGGGTCCCAGCATTGTGCGACCGAGACATTGTATTATAGAAGCCGTTAACTGGTAGTAGCTCCGACTAACAAAATTAGTGGTTGGCCCAGACATTGCGCACATTTCTCGCAATGAATATGCCAGGTGGAACCCGGAAGAGAAAGATGACGGCGAAGCCAGCTGACGGTACACAAACCGCGCGAAGCCCACAGTAGATGCATCTCCTGGAGTGCCTTCCTTGAATAGTTTTGACAAGATTTCAGGGGCCTGTGGGCTAGTACACGAGAGTGCATGCCACACTGCTGGGCTGGTCGACGCACGTGCAAGAAAGCACACCACGGTGACTTCATCTTGGAGCTTTTCCAAAATCCTTTTACCTCCAGACATCACTGCGCCCAGTCTGCTCATGCAAGGTATCATGAATTGGAAGAGCTGAGAAGACAACTCGTTGGAAATTGAAGGGAGTAAAGGAGCGAAACTGACGCCCTCTCCGATAGGCACCTCATCCTCGGAATCCTTGCAGACCTTGAAAGCTTTCTCGACTTCTCGGCTGATTTCGTGTGCGAATGGAGTGGGCTTTGATTTCTCCATGATTCTGAAGACTAGATGTGCCCTGTCGTATGCTGTTTCAAATCGCTTGATATTTGTGCATATCTGCATTAGAAGCACATGCACTACATCAACGTGTGTAAGTGCGTCAACGTCCTGGTCGAGGACAGCCGCTGGGGACTGTGAAGGTGGGCAAAGAGGCGACACTTCTGTCTCCGTGATATCCATTAATCGCGCAATGAGCGGAATAAGCAGCTCGCTCGCATGGATATTGGCTGGCAAACTCCGGAACGCAATGCGAAGCATACTCCCCCTTGACAGGAAGGTCAAGGAGCCTGTCTTCGTCACGTTCACTAATAGAACGGAATTGAATTCCAAAGTTTGGGATCGTGACAGCTTTGTGATCTTGAACACAAAACTGTCATGCTCCCCTTTCTTGGAGGATCTGTAACGTGCAAGTGCCATCGCAGATTGGAAATTTACTTGGTCGATATGTGTACCGTGTTCTCCACAGGTATAAATTGGAGTTGGCGGTGCTGGATTCACGTGGAGCAAGGAGCTCACGAAGGCACCAGGTTTCATGAGCTCTTTCAATTCTGGACGCGATAGCACATGACGCAGGACGATAGCAATGCGAGGGCTGACTATGAATATGCAGTGCAGGCCGGGGCAGCCATATCCCAAACCTTCCCACAAACCGAATGCGTGGGATGTCATGATGAATTCTTCTCCCTCTGCGGCTTCCCAGATACTGAGAAAGTAGCTATTCGCCTGAACGTAGTAAGTGTAAGCTGGGAAGTGTTCGAGATCAGGTGGGATATGCGATTCAATCATCATTTTTTGAAGACCACCTTCACCATACTTCTCTACAAGTTCTGCAGCATCTCGCATGATGTTTGAATGAGATGTATCCAGATAGTATCTGAGGAAGTATAGCCATATTTCGGCAGCAGAATGAAGACCCTTCGCCTGCATGAAGGACTCAATCCACTGACGGCTCCTTGCGTTCTCCGGGTGATCTGCTTGAAAGTATATGTCGGAGCACGATACATTGCGATAATGCATGATAAATAGAAACTTCCGCAAGTCCTCGAGCGACCTCCGCTTCAGAGTCAAAGTACCCTGAGAAAGCGCTTCATGCAAGTGCTTGATAATGGAGGCTGCATGACCTTCGATGGCCGCCAATTTCTTCTCTAGTTCGTTGATATCATCAGTGTTGCGGACATCCTGGTAGGCATTCTCTAGGCCGTAAACCTTTCCAATAGGACGAATGTCAAGACTACCTGTAGCAACATCATAGTAGTAAACACCGGTGTGTTGAAATTCTTTTTGTCGTTCTGTTTTGGACCTGCAAAGAATATCATTCAGTGCTCTGGTCTAGTGTCTACACGCAGAGTGCTCGAGAGGACTCTGAAAACGCACTTTACAGGTCTGACTTGGAATCTTCGCAATATGAACCGTGGAATGAAATGTTGATATTGTGTCGTAGGTGCACGCAGACTCGGAGGGCCGTCTGTCGTCTGAGCTTCTCCTCCAAGCTCTGCTTGTGGACATCGTGTCATTCTGTGGAGCTCGACGAATCTAAAAACTAAGCGCTGGGCGTTGAGCCCCAGTGGGAACCCACTCTCCCCAAAATGGCTGAGGTTGTGACAGTTGACGAAGTTGATACTAATTACATGAATAGCACTGGCTGGCCCGAAATAGACTCCCTTTTAACACACCGGCGGTAAGCAGAATGACAAAGCACAATAACACATTTCGACATCGAAATGTATTAATAGCGAAGGAATGTTTATGTGTAGATATGATGAAGTGAATATTATGATGCGATAGCACTTCCACTCCCAGATTTACTATTACCATCTAGTATAATAGATGGTAATACCACATCTGGGAGCAGAAGTGAGTGAGTGAGAGTGGCATGCAAAATGAGCAAGTGGGTTGTACTATGGTGTCACTGGTGTGGAGGGTGAACAAATCATGAAGAAAAAGGCAGTGCTAGCTGCCACAGACTGTGCTGCTTGGCTGGATGCAAGCTAAAGTTCCAACTCCATGATTTCCTCTGAAGGTTGACCCACACAAGGAAGTTGCCTCAACTGTGGGTATCTCTTTC
The DNA here is from genome assembly GCA_016695485.1 of Suillus hirtellus. Taxonomy (NCBI): domain Eukaryota; kingdom Fungi; phylum Basidiomycota; class Agaricomycetes; order Boletales; family Suillaceae; genus Suillus; species Suillus hirtellus. Next base: position 105,111 of record MU172280.1, on the reverse strand, counting down.
CAATGATGAGAAATCCTTGTTTGTGTGTGCTGCTCTCATTTGTGCCCTTTCACAAAATGCCAGGTCCTTGTTGAAATTGAGGATGTCCCTGTTGGAACCGGTCTCTCCAATCTACTAATAGCTAGAATATTCGATCCTCAGTTTAACTACAAGTGCAAAAACATTCTCAAGATGATCTCCCATCCACTGGTCCGCTGCCAAAGAAAAGGCTGCAGCCAACCGTCGTGCATTCGCACCAGGTGATGACTTTAGTATCCCTCAATGGGAGAGAGAGTTCTTGGAAGGCTTGTTGTGGGAAGAAATCTGCTATCATGAGTGTGAGGCTTCATTTGCATGTGAAGTTGAAGCCTATATATGCCTTGGGCACCTTCAAGGTTCTACCATCCCCTGGCTCTATGGTTTGGATCGGGTCACTTTAGGTCATGGTGAAGGTCGCACTATATCTCCCAGAGTGCTTTTCACAGAATACATCCCAGGAGAGAACCTCACAACCATCTATGACCCTCATTCAGTCCCTAGTTCAGCATACCAGGAACTCATAAAGACCATGAGCACCCTCACATCTTTTAGTGTCATCCATGCTGATATGCACCCAGACAACATTGTTGTATCTAGCAGTCACCCTAGATGAGTGGTGCTCATCAACTTTGGGTTGTGTCAATTTCGCACTGACAAGGATTCTGACAATGACTGGCAAGAGATTGTCATATGTGAAGGAGATGAGAGGGAACTCCAGCTCTATGAAAGAGCTGGGCATTAGGCACCAGTAATGATATGTATCATGCTCAGGAGAAAGTAGGCTGGCTTAATATTCCTCTGATAGCCATATGTGCTTTGCCTATTTTCTCACCACCTTCATATCACTGCCAGAGTTGCAGAGGTCCTGAGTTCCAATGAGTGTGAATGATTTCATCCCACTCAAATGCTACACTGATTGACTGGACTCCTAGATTCCATGCGAGGCCAATGTCCCAGACATTTCCAGTGGTGAACCAGCACTGCAAACATGAACCTGGGTAATTTATTCTATGAAAACTGCATGCCCACTCAAGCAGTTTAGGCTGGAGGATCATTGTTGACTTAAAAGTGCAGACAAGCCAATGTGATTTAGGGGATAGCACCTACATGATGCACATGAGAATGAGCTCATAGTCGGAGAAGATGGGATGGATGAATTGTGCGTAGTTATCTATTTTTATCTATTGGTCTAGCTCATGGGAAACTAGCAATTACCTATAGGCTATCATGAGTTTTTGTCATTTTTTTCATAAGCCTTTGATCTGAGGAGATGTCCCAGATCCAGCTCGTGCACTACCATATGACAGTGGAAGTGAGACATGCGATGATAAGAAGAACAGATACATTCTCTATGTAACCAATATGTGTCACAGCCTTCCTGTGTCATAGCAATCCCAGTATACACTTGAAGTTCCATGCATTCCACTTCACTCATCTTCTGCATTCATCATTGTTTTATCATAGATATATCATGATGAAGCTACTTGTAAAATCGTCTGAGATATGATGGCAGGCTGTTATTACATGTACATGCATATGGTCTACATAATGTTCGCAAATGGTGAGTGACCCTCTAAAAATAATGTCCATCCACAGAATTTGTCTGGCAGGACATTGAATGGCTGGCAACTGTACAAATGTCACTCAGGCATTCCCATCTCAGTGCACAAAGACCATATTTCTGTGAAGTATTGTGCAGCTAATGCAAAGTCATCATGCACAAAGGCAATCTCCCCCAGTCCCTGTTTGCTATACGCCTTGAAATTAAGATGTCCTTGGATATCACAACCTTCAATGATGGCGATGAAATGAGACTTGGCCCTGTCATATGTGCCTGTGGTGAGCTCGATTAGTGCTGCTGTGGTCTGGTCCAGAACCATGGTTTGAACCGGACTTTTGGTCCAGTTCTCCACGGTTCAGTCCATGGTTCTCATGCCAGCCAGAACCAGACCAGAAAATGGTTCTCAGTTCTAGATCTTCCCAAACAGTCCAGTTCTGGTTCGGCCTTCCCAAACTGTTCTGAACCCTTTTTGACTTTGACTTTGACAGCATCTGCCTTGACATCAGACTGTCATCTTTGGGATTCACATTGTTGATTAATCAAGCTACATTTAGCCTTTTCAAAGGTAAGTACTAACTAATTAAACTCTCAAGTCTCTCACCCGCTCACCTCTATAACAGACACCTACTCTTAATCCTTGCCCTCCCATTTACCATGCAACTGATCCTTTGAATCCTCCCTCTGTCAGCAGTGATCCACAAGTCATGCCTGATTTTGTGCCTGGATGGTCTGCCACTTACCAGAAGGCCAAAAACTTTGTGAGTTCATCCTTGTCAATGTCTGATTGTCTGGCTGAATCTTCTATATTGACATGTGCTTGGTACTCAGATATCGGATTACACCATTGAAGAAAAGGTCAATATCACAACTGGGGTCGGTTGGGTGAACAGGTTGTGTATCGGCAATATCCCACCCAATAGAAAATTTCCTGGTTTATGTCTTGACGTGCATAGCTTTTTTTTTAATACATAAAGAGTGTTTCTCTCAGGATTCACCAGAATTCACCTCTCGCTGTTTTTTTTGTGGACTATGTGACTGTTCCCTGCTGGCATTCAAATAGCATCCATGCAAGTCATCTTTGAGTTCACCAACTTTACATGTCTGATATCTATCACAGCTGGAATCATGCACCCATTCCTGTGCAGCGTTATGGCCAGCATTTCGACCATTGTAAGGATTCATTTCTGGCTGGGTTGGTAGAGACTGTTTTTACCTTACCTTATGTTGGCACTTTTTTAGCTTACATAAGCAATCAATCTTTTCACCAATCACTAGTATGAGTCTGAGTGCTAAGCAGTTTTCTATGATATTTCCTCTCCTCCTCTCCTCTAGCCTAGTCCAGAAACCCTTTAGGGTTGAATAGCAGCTAGGTTCTGCAAGACCCAACATTGTTCAGACTCACCATCTAAATTGTTGTACCTTCACCGTCATGTGCAGTTACAGTAAGTTTCAATCATGTTCTACATATGCCATCCACATCATTCAAGGTCTGAACTGCAGATCTCATCAACAAAAGTTATGCTTGCAACAATGACAAGATGCTAAATGATATCTTGAAGCGGGAGTACAGTTTCCAAGGTTTTGTTCAATCTGACTGGTTGGCAATGATGTTGACCCTCTCTGCTGTTGCAGGCCTTGACATGACTATGCTTGCCATCATCCCTCGCTGCTGCTCACCATCATCCCATCTCCTGCTGCTGCTCACTGTTATCCCTTGTTGCTGCTTGCTGTTATCCCCACCAGTCCTCGACCCTCATTGGACTAGGGGTCTCATGGACCACAGAGACGAGGAGAGTGTCCCATGGAGGTTTCTGAAGCTTAGTCAGACGAGGTTGGCAGTTTGGCACAGAGCATGTAGCATAGCAGCACCATTCCATCAGCAACGGATCACTGAGCCACTTCGGCCCATCTCATCATGGTGAACAGAGAAGATTTGAAGCAACCATGTTTAGCATAGCATCAGCATTCAGCCGCAGTTTAGTCGAAGTTAGGGTTTGCAATCGTCCAATAAGAAAAAACAGAAGCTTCAATTTGGAAGATGCCAACAGCCTCATTACAAGCAAAGCAGTTTTATTACGTCGTGTTATGCCCAAAAGGCTATGCTAGACGGCAGGTGTTTTCGAAACACCTGCACATATTACAAAAGGGCTGTGTTTCACTCCAAGTTGTTATGTAGATTTCCATCAGAAACTGATGGCTAGTAGTTTAAGACCTAGAGCACCCACGGGACTTGCAGTAACCAACGTCCATTTGAAAACCAACTGGATGGAGTGGATAACAGACACATCTGTTGCATCTTTGCCACTGGACACACCCACATCATCCTCACCCAATACGCCAGATAACATAGACAATTTGCCTCTTAGCAGCCTCGAAGATGAAGATCGAATCAACATCCCATTTCCAGAGTTAGAGGTCCCAGAATTAGACCTAGAACTACCCCCACTCAATTTCAAACCACTACCGCATTATATGAAAAGAGAACCACTCAAATCAACCTCTGCAGCGCCGGACTACAATTTAAACGGGTTTTTTACACTCATGTAGGCTAAGAAAGAAATGCCCACAAAAACACCACAGATATTCAATGGTGATGGCCATACATCAGAAAATCCGGCCAATTTCTTAAAGTTGTTCAATCGGGCAATGAGACAGCAGTCCATTATCATAATCATGGACAAACTAGACACATTTGGAGATTACCTGGGGACAGGCTCACAGGCCGAAATATGGTTTAAAGCCCTTCCATCGACCGATAGAACCACATGGCCAGGATTTGTTGCAGCGTTTGAAAGGCGTTGGCCACCAATTGTAATAGCAGAAAAAACTAAAGCAGAATACAAAAAGGAACTGCTGGAGTTTTTATTGACAGATAAGGAGGTCGGGACAAAAACTACGCTATATGATCGCAAATGTTGGACGCATGTGGCATGGGCCACCAAGGCATTACAATTGGCAACGAGCACAGGGATTGCATCAGGTACATCAATGATTTGGCAGGTTAGAGGGAAGCTTCCAAGCATGGTAAAGGATCTGTTGAAGGACACAGAATACAAGGATTGGGCAGAATTCACAAAGGAAGTCATGGAGCTAAAAGGAACACGGTTAATGGAGAAAAAAGAGCAGCATGCGAAACAGGAATTGGAAGTCAATCTATTGCGCGCAGACATAGCCTGGTTACAGCAATGCAACACAATGCAAAACCCAATTGCAGCACTTCAGAATCAACTCTCACAAATGACTATTAATCCGGCAGTAATACCTAATGCACCTCGTAGCAACAACACCATCACACGCACATCAGCACAAATGTCCACAGTGCAACCATCATCAACTTTCACTTGTCAACCAACGACAGGTCCACAACCATTAGTGATAATGGAAGACTTGAAAGCAATGGTTAGACAGCTCATGGCATCATACATGCACCATCAGGATACAGCAGGAGGAAGAATGGCATATGCCACGCAGATAGCTCAGTGGAACGTGAAGTGGGGAGAAAATATGAGAGTCACATATGAAATGGGGTACCCACTCAAACTGGGTACAGCGGCAATTGTGTTGAGTGAGTGCTTCGTGTGTGGGACGCATGGGCACAGTGGAAGGGATTGTCCTATGCCATTGGATCACCAGGAGAGGCTAACACACAAAGAAGCAGCATGGAGAGTGATAGTGAGTAAAGTGTTGGGATCATTTAATCGTGCGACGGCCATGCCAATATCATTGGTGTTTGGACATGTGCAGCAACCAGTATCAGCCTGGATTGAGGAGATTCAAGAGGGCAGTGAGGGAGAAGAGAATGGGTCAACGTAAAAAAGGATATCATGTTGACCCAGCAATCTAGGAATATCCAAGCTGAAGGGAGAGTCCTCGCACGGGGAGAGGCACCACATGAGGACAACCTGGTCATGTCAAGCCCCAACCTTGTTAAGGAACTTATAGATAATGCACCAGCAACATTTGTGCTCAACCTGACAGAAACAATTCAGATCGTTGACTTGTATATGATGGGACACATCAAGGCAACTAGACAACAAGTGGAAGCAAAGGAAGTGGTCCCATTTTTACATCAGGTTTCGTTAGAGAGTCTCAAAGGGGAAATTGTTAGAGTTAGAGCGCTTTCGACGATGGAGCAATGGTCAGGGCAATGTGCAAATCAGTATTCAACAAGGTGAAGCACCAGTTGCATAACTGGAGCCATTCGAGATGACAATTACGCATGGTGAATGGAAACATAGTCAGCTCATTAGTGAAATGGTCGGGAATGATAGAAGTTGAAGGAGTATGAGCAAAGGGAGAATTCGAGGTGTTTGAGAGTGGCGGAGGATGGGGATTCCTGTTTGGAAAATCGATGTTACAAATGTTCAAGGCAACACATGAATACGAAATGGACACCATCAGTATTGCAGATCAGTACAAGAAGGTCACAATACATAATCAAATCGCAAACATGCCAAACGAGGAGGCAAGTTTAACGTTGGACAACAAGCAGTGGGGAAGCACAGTGGGGGGTTCAGAAACACCCCCCTTGAGGCAAGTCATGATAAGCCCTAACAACAGTGGAACAAAGGGAGCTAACAATAAGTCGGAACATATACGGATATCACACTCACCTTATGTCCCAATGGGAAAATGGAAACCAATGGGACATCAACGGTGGCGCCAAGATAAGAGAAGGATAAAACAATTATGGAAAAGAGAGGAAAACAGTGAAAAAACTCAAGACCAAGGAGAACACAGACTCATTTGCACTTTCATTGCGGGAGGTCAATATAATACCAGGAGCACAGCTGAACCTCAATGTACCAGAGGGCAAGACCTTTAATTTGTGCACTCATCAAAGACCACTGACGCCAGAACAATCGCACTTTTATAATGAGCAAGTGGAGGAGATGTTGAAAGCAGGAATTATAGACCAGGTGCCACCAGAGCTAGTCAAGTGCACAGCGATGACAGTTATAGCCCAGAAGGCTCACGAGATGAATGGCCTATCAGAGGAAGAGCTAAAGCAAAGGGTTAATGATCAGTGTTGAAGCACAGGAAAAGCGCCAGCATTCGAGTTACCGGAGAGAGAAGTACCGCAAGCACAGAAAACTTTGAATTTGAACGAAGGACCACAGAAATGGAGAGTATGTCAAAATTTTGTGCAACTGAATAAAGTTACAGAAGTCGCACCAATGATACAAGGGGACATCTTAGCAAAACAGCAGTGTCTCAGTGGACATTGCTATATTTTGGTCTTTGATTTTGCAGCAGGATACTACGCAGTTGAGGTACTGGAACAATGGCGACCATATTTAGCATTTTAGGTGGAAGGAAGAGGTTATTTCTGGTATAAGAGAATGCCAATGGGAATTACAGGAGCACCCACAGCATTCTGCGAAGTATTATCAGCAAGGCTTCATGATTTTTTGGTAATGTACTTCATGGAATTATTTATGGACAATGGAGGTTGTGCAGCTGATACATTTAGGGACATGATGGACAAACTAACTATTATCTTTAATAGGTTCAGAGAGTGTGGGTTCTCGATAGCCCCAGGAAAGACAAAGTTTTGCGTATCAGAAACAGAATTTGTGGGAGGAACGGTAGGACAAGAAGGGGTAAAACCAGACCTGACTAAGCTTACAGTGATCGTGAATTGGCCAAGACCAGCAAACACAATGGGATCAACATTGTTTTTAGGACTTACAGGGTTTTACAGATCACTAATAAGAGCATATGCGAAATGAGAAGGTCCCTTGTGGGACTTATTACTCAAAGTCCCACTAAACAACTTGTACAGCAAAACCACATACCGCAAAGCGATGACTGACTTTCAATTAGATCAGTATTGGACAGAAGAACATACTAACACATTTCTAGACCTCAAAGCAGCTATTACAGCAAGACCGGTGCTACAAGCACCAAGATACGACAGCTCAATATTTATTGTAACATCAGATGGGTGTATAGAGGGATTTGCGGCAGTTTTGTCGCAACGGGTCAAAGTACAGACACCCACAGGGAAATGGGTGGAATGTATACACCCTATAGGGTTTGCATCAAAACGAACATCACAAACGGAAAGGAAGTACAAATCTTATCTATTAGAGTTCGCAGCATTGAAATTTGGTTTAGATAAATTTTCAGGTATAATTTGGGGCTTTCTGATTGAAGTCAAAACAGATTGTAATGCGCTGAAGGACATGCTATTAAACCCAACGTTAAACGTGGCACATGCGCGTTGGAGAGAGGGAATACTAGCATACAATATCGTGGACGTGAGACACATTCCAGGGAAGTTGAACATGGTGGCCAATGGACTTAGTCGAAAATGGGAGGGAATACCACCAACTACAGGAGACGGTAGTGAGTGGATGGTAAGTGAAGATTGGGAAGCTCGAACCAGACTGGCAAACGATGTGATGCTTGTGATGTCAATGGAGCCAACAATAGAAAAACTCCAGGCATGATTCGCCAAGGAACCAGTGTTTCTGGAGGTTATTAATGCTATTCATAATCTAGATCAGGATAAGAACATACAGGAGAAAAAAAGAGCCAGACATCGAGCACTACAGTATATCATTGAAGATGAAAAACTATGGCGCTTGAAAGGAGGAACAGAAACGAGAGCAAGGGCTAAGGTGGAGTGTATATCAAAAGAGGAAGTGAAAATTTTAGCAGAAAAAGTACACACCGGAGGAGGCCATTGGGGGAGGGACGCAGTGAAAATGACGTTGATGGATTGAATCTGCAGCCCGAAATTGGACGCTTCAATTATGGAGGCTATACAGAACTGTGCTAAATGCAAAAGTTTTGGTCCAATACATGTACACTCACTATTGGAACCTATCACCAGGAGACACCTGTTTGAGTTACTAGTGGGTGACTATCTAGCACTACCCAAAGGGAAAGGTGGATTCAGCACATTAGGAGTATATCTGGACATGTTTTCACAACACACCTGGGTATTCAAATATAAAATGGCAGGCAGCGCGAAGACAATGATGGATAGTCTCAATGGTATTTTCAACGCATTTACACCAGCGGAAACCTTCATGGCAGATGGAGGACAACATTTTAACAATGATGCAGTACGAGCGCTATGCGAAGGACGAAAATGCAAATTGCATATTGTGGTGGCTTATTCTCCATGGGTAAATGGTCTGGTTGAAGGAACTAATAGGTTATTGTTGCATATCTTAAAACGATCATGCACACCAAGTATAGGAGAAGACGGTGAACAACAAGGAGCATCTTGGGACAAACTTCCAGCATCATGGCTGGACCATCTTGATGACGCGGTGCACGCTTTAAATCATTGTTTACTACCGGCACTGAAATTTTCTCCTAAGGAATTGCTTCTGGGTTTAGTAGCAAACACACCATGAACAAGAATCAAGGATAGTACATCAACACTCAGACAATCGGAAGTGCTAATGCAAATGGCGTACGTGGAACAACAATGTTTGGATGGATACGAAGAGATAGTCCGACATGCCATCAAGTGCAAAGCAGCATTTGACAAGAGAATTCGGCAGAGGATGCCTGGTGAGGTCATTTTTAAAACAGGTCAATTGGTTCAAGTGTATTGCAGTGATTTGGATTATACCTTCAAAACGGAACGGAAGCTAATACTGAAATGGTCGGTCCCGCGCCAAGTTCAGTCGAGAAATCTCAACTCATACAAGTTGGAGACACTAGAAGGAAGACCAATACAAGGAGAATTTAGTGCAAGATGATTGAGGGCATTCACACCCAGAACAGGTACTCAATTGGTGAAGAAGCAGGAGATATATGAAGCAGAAAAGAGAAGCAAGAACAAAGCAGAAAATGAAGGAGGAGAGGAAGATAAGGGTGAAGAAAATGAAGAAGAAAATGAAATAGAAGAAGAAGATAGTGACGAAGAAGATGAAGGGGAAGATGATGTAGTAGAAGAAGATGAGAAAGGAGAGTAGAGTGGAGGAGTGGCGTCAAGGGCGGCGCTGGTTCTTTTCAGGGGGATGCATGGACTAGGGCTCTCATGGACCACAGGGACGAGGAGAGTTTCCCACGGAGGTTTCCGAAGCTTAGTCAGATGAGGTTGGCAGTTTGGCACAGAGCATGTAGCATAGCAGCACCATTCCATCAGCAATGGATCACTGAGCCACTTTGGCCCATCTCATTGTTATCACAATCGCTCCTTGATACCTCTATCACACATGGCAATTGGGAGGAGCAGCCATGTTATTAGATTAGTTACTCAACATGTAAACTACTTAGTCCTTTGTCAATGTTTTTTTTCATGCTCTTATAGTTTGTTTGTTTGTTTTTGGTTTGTTTTTGGTTTGGACCACAAAAAAACCAAACTGGACCATAGAGAACCGTTCTCTATGGTCTGGTTCTGGGTTCAGACATTTGGTAGAACCAAACTGATGGTCTGGTTCTCGGTTCTCATCTAGGACCCTCTGAACCAGACCAAACTGGACCATGGCAGCACTAAGCTTGATGCATGCCATGCCATAAGATCTGTGGAGAAATACAAATGCACTGTGCAGCTCAAAGAATTGGGAGGATTCTGGGGCTTGGTAGATGAGCTCCCTCACAAGGACATGATCCCCCTGCTTGCTTGCAACAATGGCCTTCAACACAGTATACCACAAGACATTGTCTGAATGTTCTCCCTTGAACATCTCTACGATTTGTTGTAGGATATCCATGGCTTCAGATAGCCTGCCTTCGCAAAATGCCACCTCTGCAAGCCCCATGAGTGCCTCACAGTGGGCAAAGCAGACTCAAGTACATGTGCATTGTAGGAGAAGGTTTTCTAAGTGCTCGTTCACCTGGACAATGTCTCCCCCATAGTAAAGTTTGGCCTGCCAGTGCCAAATATTAGACTGCAAGCCATAGAAGTGATCTTTCAAGTCCCAGGACTTCACAAATAATTCATCTGCAGGTGCTGTGAATTTGTACATCCGAGCATCATCCAAGAAATACCAAACTTGGTCTTTCGCTGGTTCACTGAGATACTCCTATAACTTGGAGCATTGAAAGCCCTCTAAAAGCTGTTGGGATTGAATGAAGTGGCCTTGACATCTGTATCTGTCTGCACAACTGGTAACGCATTGGGCCACCATTTCGTGGTTGCCAGTGGCAAGATAGAGTGCCTCAGCAGCTTTGGAAATCTTCATTGTGTCTGTGAGCTGGGAGAGAGTGGAGTAGAGGTAGCTGAGATTCCACAAGCAGTCTGCTTTGAGCTCATATGTGGAGGAGTTCTCAACAACGTCCAAAATAGTGGGGGTTAGGGTAGTTGGGTGAGGAAGATGCCACTTCAAGCACACCAAAAATTTTGAGCAGGTGTGACAAGTCTCTTCAGGGATATGGGTGAGGTCAAAAGCAACAACACATTCAATGTTGAAGTGATCTGAGATGATGATATTAGCATGACCATCTTGTTCTTCTAAGCACTGTTAGACAGTGCGATAGTAGAAGGTGTGTATCTCTTGCAAACATGCGGAGTTAGGTAGTGGCAACAAATCTTGCACATAATGTTGAATGGGTGTGAGTACCTTGATGAAGTTGTCTTGATGATAAACAAGAGATTGCCTGCATAGAACATCGCATATAGTGTGACTTCTTGGAGTGATGGTAAAAGATCACCAGCCAGGTTGGAGTTGAGACCCTGGGGCAAGAAGACAATTATGGCTAAAGTATGATGACCATCCTCACCAAGAGCTTGGATGGATGGTGAGTTGAATGATAGCTGCATGATGTCTGACAAGTTTTGCAGCTTTCCCTTGCTAAGGTTGAGCACAGCACTGTGCCAATCATTCCATCTCTTTAGTAGTGTGGCTGGAGACCAGTCATTTTGCTGTGCAGTGTGTGCAAGTAAATTGATGGAAAGGGAGTGAAAATCCAATTCCCTGAGCAGGTCCTTTATTTCTTCCTCAGCATCACTGCAACGGGCATGAGGATAAGTTTGAAAGAACACTCTTTCTGCAGCACTCAAGTCCAATGGCAGAATGTCCATCATTCTCCATAATACATCTGTTGCATTCCTTCGACTGCGTGACATGAGGATCAGGATGATACCATGGATGTCTGCAATCTTTGCAATTGCTGGTGGTACTTTTTTGAGTGCTGCCAACCCACTGGCCTCTTTGAAGGTCTTGGCATTATCAAGGACGACAAGGGCACTAGTGGAATGAAGAAAGGTAGATATTTGGCACAAAGGATCAGCCCTGGTGATCTCTATCCCAAGGGCTTCCACAAAATGAGTCATGAAAGTTTCGAATGTGATAGTTGAAGGATCTAAATCATCATAAGCCACAAAGAAGCACTGATCAGCAAATTTTTCAATGATAAGTGGCTCATGAAGGATGGATTTGGCAAGAGAACTCTTTCCCATGCCTCCTGGACCAATCAATGCAATGTGTTCACTGTTGACAACAAGGGTCGTCAACTCTGCCACAAGATCATCATGGCCATAAAACATGGAAGGTTGTGATGGAGGCTCAATTGAGTGATACCTGACTGCATTTAGAGGACATCCACAACCTGCAGAAAACAACAACTTACTTTAGAACATTGGCACTAGTTGTATTGCTGTCCAGTCCCAAAGTAAGTGTTTCCACCATCATGGCAATGCCAGTGATTGCTTCAATCTTGAGATGGCATTCAGCAGTAGAAGTTCAGGTCAAGTCACAGAGACATACATTGAAGAGTTTGAGGGCACTGCCTATGTCCTTTTCCCAACTAGCAATCTGGTTGCAATCAATCATGACAGAGAAGAACCTTTTCAACAATCCTTGCTCCTTCCTTGAGACTACCTTATTATTGATATTGTTAACTGACCTGCTTAGCATTGTCAGTTTCTAGCAACAGTGGAATTGGGTTTGCTTACAAATTAAGTGTCAATAAAGCATGGACCAGATATCTTGGCAGATTGTCATTGGTAGTGTCTTTGGTCACTCTCTCAAGGATTTCCCTTATGGTCTTACATTTATTGACTATTGCCTGGAAATCAGATTTGTTCTTGATCACTGACTGTACTGACATGAGGATCTTTTAAATTCATTCTTGAGAGTTACACTGACACACCCAAACAGTGATCAGGATATTGGTGACTGTGCCGAGTATACCTTTCACCAGGTCACTAGGTATGACAATTTGTACAGCATTAATGCCTGCTATAGTGACATCCAGCAATTGGCTCATATTTTTGGCCTGGGACTCCTTAATTTCAGAAGAGGGTTGTTAGTATGTGGGTTGTTCTATCATGATGTTAGATCAAACAGTGATGCCTAAAGACCATGTTCCTTCTTGCCTTGGGTTTTTTGGATATTCTTAACTTTGGGCTTTTGGATAGCATCACCTCAGCCTGAGCTTCTGTGGTAGATCCTGGACCATATTGCATTGGGTTTCAGTCGATTAGTGGGTGAGCATTGCTGCCTGCCTTGACTTGGATGCAAGTAGTGCTGCCATCATGAAATTGGGGAGACGATGTTTTACCTAGATTCATTCGGCAAGATCAGAGCAAAAATACACAGGATTATATGTAAAAACAAAACTAGACAACATAATACATGAGCATGAGCAGATTGGGTCAAAAGACAGTAGATTATAGGACAACCGCAATTGTGAGGAGGATACATCACGTTTCGCAAGAATGGTCCTTGATAAATAGAAAGCTACAAATGCTTGTCACAACGACAGAAAAAAAGTGAAGTTTTACAATGCATAACAATCATGATCAGAACATTGCAATTTTGCTATTGATATACAAGAAATTGTCAGATATTATAATTGCATCCAAACAATATCATAGTTTCCCAAAAAGGCAAGAGTTAGAACTCAGCCGAATTTTGAACTACACCGAACTCTAACTGATAATCAAGATCACATCTACTACAATACTGATTCCATGGATCCAAATGAGTTCAATAGTCAACATCAGCTCAATGCTCAGGGACAAGATGATCAATCTAACAGTCAGGCAGTGAGTAGAACTGACTGATATTTTGCACCTAATTTAAAACTTTACCGTTACCAGTCAGTACTGCCTCACTCTTATGATGTCCCAGGACCATTGATTGTCATGGAATCGGCAATTGTATGTAGTCATTGTATATCGTACTCAACTGTGGCAGCTAACGAACATGATGCAGGCAATTTGGAAGGCCACAACAGCAGCTGCTCAATCCTATATAGGCCAAAGCCACCATCCTGTGCAATGACAACAAATCAGTGCAATGGAACAAGAGAGATGTTGGCTGACCTTGATGGCGCTGCAGAGAGAGCAAGAGCTGAACGACATGGTCAAATGGCTGGAAAGCGAGTGGTGGGAATTAAATGAGGTTAGAAGTGTGTTAGGGATTGGCAGAAATTAGCAGCAGGACTTGGTCCAGATCATTGCCATTATCATCATCAGAGTGAATAGAGCTCGAACTTAACACCAAATTTCGCATGGGAATTGACTCGTCGTCACTGAGGACGATGCCAGAGTCGCGTGGCTTATACTTGGAGGGTAGCAATCCTTCCTTGCCTTTCTGTGATCGTGGAGAAGGGGTTCCCTCTGTGATGCTAACGAGTGCTGAAAATCATCGTAAGATGTCAGCAGTTCTTAATGTTATCATGCTCACACCAATCGTACAACTGCAACAAAGGCGGTGACTATGAAACCACAGCTAAGGTTAGATTGAGTTAACTTTAACATCCGACTATCCTCCATGAACCTATAAAATAGCTGCACAAACTATATGCATTGATGGTCGACCACCAAGTGGGATCATCTGAGACTATGGCCATATTGGTAGAGAATAGGTGTGGGTGAGAGGTGAACTTGGTGGACATAAGACAATGGTATTCGTACTAGTTATACCACCATCCAGTATGTAGATCAGCAAAAATTTGAGATTGGGAGATGATGACCATTCCTGCTTTGATTGGTCAAAGGGGATATTTTTGCGTGAGGAAAGATAAATCAATCCAGGGGATCATAGTAGCTGTTGGTCATAGAACATGTGTTTCGCCATTCCAAGCCATGAATGGATGGAGGAGTTGAAGACAGTCACTCTTAGGGTCAACTGCAACTGAAATGCTAGCATGGTCTCCAGGAGGGGGCTGGAAGGTGTTTTGGCCAGGGTTGTAGCTGTGAGGAGGAAGCTCATTACCAGTAGGGTCCGAGAACTTGAAAGGCTTGCCATCAGAACCAATGAGGGTGTCTGAAACCGGGTTGAAGGTGAGGTCACCAGCGAAGGCCATGGCAGTTACAATATCTGGGGAGGCTATGAAAGCGTGGGTGGCAGGGTTAGCATCATTACGGCCAGTGAAGTTACGGTTGTAGGAGGTGATAACTAAAAACCATTAGTTACAAAATGTAATATAATGAGATGAAAAATGCACTTGAGTTAACCTTGCCCTTCTTAACATCTTTCCTGTTCCATTGACCAATGCAAGGACCGCATGCATTAGCCAGGATGAGACCACCGACCTCTTTGAAAGCACCAATTTGACTGTCATGTTCAATGGTAGCATGGACTTGCTCAGAACCAGGAGTGATCATGAACTTGCTCTTGACACTGAGGCCATGCTCGGTAGCTTTGCGGGCAATGGAAGCAGAGTGTGACATGTCCTTATATGAAGAGTTAGTGTAGGAACCAATGAGAGTAACCTTAAGTTCTTGGGGCCAGTTGTTCTTCTTGACCTCCTCTGCAAACTTTGAGAGAGGGATAGCAAGATCAGGAGTGAAGGGACCGTTGAAGTGAGGCTTGAGTTCTGAGAGGTTCTGGGCACAAAATATCAGTCCGGATGATGAGGACATTAACAACATCACAAACAATTTCGATGTTCTGGTCGTACTTGCAGCCCTCATCAGCCTTAAGGTTGTGTGAAAAGCACTGTGCATATTGAGCAATCTCGGAACACTTGGTAGCATTGAGATAGTCGACCATACGATGGTTGAAGGGGAAGAGTAAGGTAGTTGCGCTGATTTCAGCACCTGTTACGAACTCGGGTGGTTCAATCAACAGTAGTTGCAAAAGAGCAACATCTGGTATGCCGAAGTCGTTGAGGTCGCCTTCACAGAAGAGCAGAGGTTGCTAAGTCGAACAGTGGTTGACTATTATCGCGAATACAGGCAGAAGGGGTCTCAAGTCCTTCTGAAGGTACAGGTTGTAAGAGGTCTGGTAAACCAAGTGGATTGGAATACTAGTTCTAGGATCTGGTCCGAGTAAGACTAAAGTAGAGAACAACTACTTGAGTCTTCTGACTTATATAAGTCTACTCTATCGTATCTAGGCTCAGCTTGAAGCTGGGTTCGAATCTGCCTATCTATCGAGTCAGAGATAACCTACACAAGGTCGGACTTCTATCTGCTGCGGCCCTTCCGCAGTTCTTCTATTAGTACATGAGGCAACCATGAGGCTTGCCTTCTATCTTGATAACCATTAATAGACCTTCTAGGTCTATGTCATCATATGGTATCATTGTATCATCATCGGCTCTCCGATGTTTGCCGATGTTCTGGTCATTATCTGTAAGCATTCCAGAACACTTACCTAAGCCCGGCATCTTCCGGCTTATCTTCTATTCATCATAAGGCCTAGAGGCCTGTCTTTGTCGTCATGGACCTATGGTCCAGTTCTTCATCATCATGGGCCTTTGGCCTGTCATTCTTGTTCGTCACTAGCTTTCCAGGCTGGGTGCGTATCTTCTACATCGAGCCTGCTGGGCTCAGTCCAGTTCCCATGTTCTATCATTGCCGTGCGGTGGCAGAGGGCAGGTCAGTAGCTGGGGGCTCATGCCAGGTCATGTGACAGTTCACTGTAACAGCACCCATGTTACAGATAGTGGCCATACCTGTGCATGACAATGATTCGACACCAGGACCATGGTATTCAACGATGGCACCAGTTCCACCCTTGACAGTGAGAATGCCAGCGACCTTCAGGATGACGTCTGCGAATGGTTAACTATGCAAGAGAATCAATTCGAGGACACGCACACCCTTGGGCATAGTCCAGCCTCCAATCTTGCCAGTAAGGTTCACACCGATGACATTAGGGCACTTCAATTCCCAAGGAATATCTGCCATGACGTCAACAGCATTGGCACCCCCAACACCACAGGCAACCATACCCAAACCTCCCGCATTCAGTGTGTGAGAGTCAGTCCCAATCATGAGTCCACCAGGGAATGCATAGTTTTCCAAGATAAAACAAGCGAAACACTTAGACTCCACAAAAGATTGTACAACATCAAGAACGGTTCATGATCTTGTTGCCTTGTTTTTCATGCTGTCCTCGAGATGTTTTTGCTACACATGCATCAGTCCATCAATGAAATCAAATACTATTTCATTTGTTTGGCACATACTGATCATGGTGTGACCATCAGAAAACCTGTCATCACCTCACCAGCACAGGCCCGGGGAGCATGACACCTCAGTCACTCATCAAGAAGACTGTGCCTAGACCATCATTCAGAGGCGAAGAGTTTGGCGAGGTGTGTCCAAACCCGACCGCAGTGTCCATGACATTGGGGTAATGGAGACACCAGCCGAGTCTGGGCCAGCATAGCTATGTCAATTCGACAGACTGAGACAGGACTGCATGCACAGATCCAGAGTAGCGTCGATGGAAGAATTAATTTGCTTGCATGGGCACTGCACAGATTGAGAGATTGAGGGTCCAAAGAAGTGAGTAGCTGAACCATTGGATGCCATTCAGGCGAAAGGGTGGGGGCGGGGCTGAGAATGCAAATTGAGATGGGAGGGTGTGTGAGAAAGGAAAGGATTAGGACTGCTGGAGCCTGTGAGTCATCTTCGTGGTACAGGAAAGGGTGAAGCAACAAAGGAAGTGGGCCGATCGCAATCGCAAGATACAGAAGGAAATGTTATCGGCACAGTGGGTGGCTTCGTATTGGAACATTCAGCCTAGAGTGAAGTTTTGTCAGCACAATGGAATATATATAAATACTGATATCGATGTAGCTTCTAACCTTGGGTGACGGTGAGTGGTTCACACTCTTGAGGAGTTCAATGGAAACAGGCCTCGAACGTGCCTGATGCTTAATGATATGCCCTCCTGGTGAGATAGCTTCAGTGACCTCATCCTTTAAGCTACCTTTCTGTGGCACTAGCCCAGTGTTGATCAGGAGAGATTTTTTTTCTGGCTAATAGACCAGGATTTGCATTTCCAAAGCACAGGTAGCCTTTGTACAGGTTCTCCATTGGAATCCCAATCTATGATGCCCCAGTCCTCATCTGAGTCATCAAGATCTCAAATGCGCAGCCACTTCATTGTTTCTGCCTGTTTCTTGAGAAATGTGTCGGTGTCAGCTTTACTCTTTGGTTGGGGGGTGAAGCGAGGTGCTGGCAGAGGTGGAAGATGGTGGAAGGCGATACCAGATGAAGGGTTGGGTTTTGAAGCCAAGATATTAAGAGGGGTGCACATGGCTGATGAGATGGGATGCAAAGGCGTAGAGAAGTCGCCACCGCCAGATTGCAGGGATTTGCGCTTGATACCTACGCCCACACAATGTGCAGGCTGCGAATTGAGTGCTTGGCAGCT
Organism: Suillus hirtellus; assembly: GCA_016695485.1. Lineage (NCBI taxonomy): Eukaryota > Fungi > Basidiomycota > Agaricomycetes > Boletales > Suillaceae > Suillus > Suillus hirtellus. Next base: position 87,000 of record MU172280.1, on the reverse strand, counting down.
AGTACAGCACGATGGGAATCCTTGACTGGTGTGAGTAGTGGCTGGGTGGACGCATGATGAAAGAAAGGGAAGATACAGCAGATGAGGATGACAGAAGAAGTGTCACTTGATCATCATCTAACTTGATTGGTTTAGGATGTGAGATGGGGCATAGACGGTGCACTAGATGGGGTGATTTGAATGGAGATTGTAAGAAGATATCACTGTCATTGTGATCCTGCTCCTGAGCCAGTCCATCTGCTTTATGTTGGGCATCTGCTGGAAACGATGGTCGTCGTCTAAGAGAAGATGGCATCAACATTGGTGACAGGTGCTCAGATGACACCCTGAGCTTTTGGGGAGTTTGATAATGGGTTGCGCAGCATCCCGGGGATATTGGAGAGATGCTCTGGTCACGTGCTCTATTTCTGGATTTTTAGGTATTCTTATTTGATCAGTTAACTGTATCAATGCTTATATGTATGATCGCAAACTTACCATTTACCTACAATGATGAATGTTAGTTCAGGTTTTGCGCCCTCCACACCTTTTCCCGCCAGATATCATCAATTGCCCCTAGTAGACATGGTGAAAATAAGAAATGGCCGTCGCTGAACTGACTGACCTATGATGTTGTCAATCTCCTCTTGTCCCATGAGCATGTATTCTCCTTCAGAAAGGCCACCTCAGAAGAAAATGATGCGCATGGGTGCAGCCCTGTTACATTCACCAAACTCAAAGATTGTGCGCTTGTAATAGTTTAACCATGTGTACATATGATAGACAGAATGAACTTACATATACTAATTTGCATAATTGGTCAATTCTTGTATGCCAAGTAAATGCACAAGTAAGATACCACGCACTGAGTGCTAGACCAGTAGCACAAAGTGATGTAAAACTGCAGTAAATTTTCATGTTGCAAGCAAGAGGAGGGACAAGATTCTACCACTTTGTGGTAATCCAGTCAAGCACATTGCCTTCAGCGCTTTGGGTAGAGCTTTTAGAACAGATGCCACCCGCCATGTCATATTTGCTGGTAGGCGAAGCTGCAAGATAGAAGGGTTAGAGTCATTGGGATCGACCTAGTAGCTTTTGGAAGTAAAAGAGAACGTTAGATGTGCTGATTTCAAAGAATATGGTGGCATGTTAAAGAATTGTTCAGAAGACAAGCTAATGTGGTGATCAGTCATCTTGGATGAGCTTTAAAGACTACCAAAAACCCACTATGTTGTTTTATGTTGAAGGCTAATATCTTGCCCAGCAGCTTTTAGAACATTGAACTTGAATAAGCACCATAGTATGGGTGCAAAGACTTGTACAGCCCTGCTGAGGATGGTCAAGAACATAATTGGCATGATGATGGGAGCAGATTGTTATCAAGGTTTGTTGACTCATTTGAAATTTCTCTTCCAACAGTCTTCCAAAAACTTCCTTTTTGAGAAGGTCGAACTAGGAGAAGACAATGACAGAGCAGAAGATGACGAAGCTGCAGTCATGACAAGTCAAACACGATGAGGATGAACAACTAAAATTGTATGTCAATATTATGCAGGCCATACTAGTACTGAGTCGTAACCTCTGACTCAATTTCACCTTTTCATACCATCCTCACAGATATGGTGTTTCATCGCCAGCTTTACCCCAACTCGCATGCATTTTTTGCAGCATCTAAACAGAATACAAAATTCCCTCACTGTAATCCCATTGCAAATGGAGGAGTTGAGTCTGTTAAGCAATTCTATTTGCTCTTTGTGGGTCCACTGGAGTTCAACAGGTAGTATTTCCTGCTCTTTTTCATCCAGTCAGTGAAACTTTGGTGCTACAGATTTCAAGTACATACTTCTTTGAGGATACTGGCAGGTGGCTAAAGTTGGTTGCATGAAGAACTTGTCTATTTTCACTGTGTGACGTTGAGTCTGAGATTCTCTTGAGCACGAAAGACACTGACATTGGTATCTGCATATATCAGATGCGCATCTTACAGTCCAATCAGCCTTCTTGATATCCTTATTCCACCAAGAGTACACAGCAGACTCTACATACGCCCCTCTTCCACCACCATCGGCACACAGGCAGCACAGGTACCTAAAATTGTATGCATCATGGTGGTCCTCTAGGTTGGATGGCAGAATTTTCTTCCTGTTGCTGTTGGCAGGCCTGTGTTTTTGTGGAGTGGCGTTATACGTCAACATTTGTGTAGGATCTGGTGGTGTCTCACCAAAACCAATCAACCATGGATTGCAAGGTCCTATCATAGTGTAGGAGGGCGACATGGCAGGTCTTAGCCTCCGCAATCAGTCTACCTAACCTCCAAGCAGTTTCATGATTTTCAGGTGGGGCAGTGATGATAGAGGAAGGCAAAGATGGGGCTTCCATCGAGTGGTTTGGTGCAGCAAGGACACGTCTTCTACGCTGCTTTTATAAGGCTGGGACCTATAGCAGTACTGTATGATGGCCTATATTACCATCGCCAAGTGCACTGGCCAGTGACCTGCCAGAGTTATTGGCCTGGAGCCTGGTGCTGTGATGGCAGTTTAGTAACTGTGGTGGCCAGTGCTAGCGCCCAAGTTTATTATGTTAATGCTGCCAAATTCATATGCCCAATTGTAAGTTCGTCTGATCCTTTTAGCATTAGGCTCTACCATATTCTTACCTTGTCAGTCCTTCCTCCCTATGGCCCCGGATTGGGCAGATACGTCGTTGACTCCAACCCCCTTCAGATGCACCTGTACACATGAGTTTCAACAAGAGAGTGCCTACACTAGGCATCAACGATCGTGCACGAAGGGCAAGAAGCAATTGTTCTCCGCCTTATCCAAGGTGAAGGACTTTTTGGGTTCTATAAAATGGCCACAAGTGGACCATAGCCATGGTAGGCCGCATGCAGGCCTCAACATAGTGTCTTCAAGTGTGCATCTGTCTGCTAACTCAATTAATGGGAGATCCGGTGCAGATCCTTCTTACACGTGTCCGACTCTGTCAAGAATGCCCTCACAAAATGATGTTCCACATGCAGGTTCCTTACCGCAAGAAAATGCATTGTCCTCAGCATTTGATACCGGTCTTGGCTCTGTGCCTATAGAAATAGATGGAGACCAGGACTTGCCACTGGTGCAGCGGAGGAGCTGACAAGTTGACGTCCCAATGCCGCTACGCTATAGGCAGTATGAGGATGTACTTCCTCAGCCTCCCCCAAGCATTATGCCTGGCCATACCAATCCAGCACCTGGACTTAACCCACTGGTAAATCATACAGACGCATCTACCAGTGCTCATGCTTCTTTGCAACTACCCCCATTCCGTACAGCTAGGAACATCTTTGGACTGGTATGCCAATTCTTCTCGCCCACACCCCCATCCCATGACCCAGAAGAAGCCGTAACACTCCAAGATATCAGCTCTGTCCAAGCTGCTACTTCAGCAGAGCCAGATGCTCACGTCAAGTATCATGACATTTCATTTCACCCTTACCCCAACAAATCCTCTTTCGAGCTCGGCCATTGGTACTGGCATGGTGGTGCCCAAAAGTCTCATCAAAGCTTCAAGGAGCTCATTGGCATCGTCAGAGATCCAGATTTTTGTCCTGATGATGTCCGGAGTACGCCATGGGACAGAATCAACTCAAAGTTAGGTGCGAGCATTCAGGATGATGAGGGGGACAAATGGGAGGATGAGGAAGCGGGTTGGCAGAAAACACCAGTAACCATTGAAGTACCCTTTTCTCGAATGACAGCTCAGCCAGGCACTCAACCTTACATCGCAGCAAACTTGTACCGTCACTCTCTCACCTCCATCATCAGGGAAAAGCTGTCAAATGCTCAGGATGACAATTGTTCCATTATGAACCTTACCAACTGCAATGGAACGCTCCTCACCTTCCTCATGAAGTTGACATTCAAGGTGAACTGTACACCTCGCTGGCCTTTATGGATGCGCACTGAGAACTTCAAGAGTCCCCTGGAGAGGCAGGATGTGACTTACCATGAGTGGTTGTTGCACTCATGTTTTGGTCAGATGCCATGCACCTGACAACATTTGGTAATGCGAAGCTCTGGCCGGTATACATGTACTTTGGAAATGAGTCCAAATACCACCATTGTAAACCGACCTGCAACTTGAGTAACCATGTGGCCTATTTTCAAAAGGTATGATGCCTCTTCTGAATTGATTCCCTCCTTAATGTTGAAGCTCACATCTTGGCAGCTTCTGGACTCGTTCAAAGACTTTACAGGCACCTATACTGAAGGCAAGGGAGTTGGTCAGGAATGCACGACCCATTGCCAATGCGAACTATTTCAAGCTCAATGGAGGGTCCTGCTTGATGATGAGTTTTTAGTGGTGTATGAGCATGGGATCATGCTCCTGTGCTGTGATGGGATCAAATGCAGGTTCTACCCGCGAATATTCACATACTTGGCAGACTATCCTGAGAAGTGAGTGAAACTTATTCATAAGGAATCCAAGCTCACAAAGTCAGGGTTCTTGTTGCAACTATTCAGCAGCTGGGAGGTTGTCCTTGCCCACGGTGTCTGATACCAACTGTTTGGCTCCAACATCTGGGGATGAGTCATGATCGGCAACAACGTTCAACACTGGCACGGTCCTATGCCTCAAGGAGTCAGCCTGTTGCTGCAGCATGTAGTCTCATCTATGAGAGGAATTATGGCATTGACAGTACAGCAATCGAGTCACTTCTCAAGCCTGAATTGTGGGTACCGAACTCAGTGAGCATGATCATAGGTCTTGTTGGTTGCCTTTGCTTATCATTGACTAGAATGCGCTGTCAGACAGCCTTAGTTCATTTGGATTCAATGTGTTTGCTGCACTCGTGGTCGATCTTCTGCACAAATTTGAGCTTGGAATATGGCGCATGCTCCTGCTCCATCTGCTAAGAATTCTTTGCGCATTGGACAAGAACCTCATCCATGAACTTGATAAGAGGTGTCAAATTTGTGTCCGACAAAAGCCCAGTGTCTCATTCCTATCTCTGACAGGTACAGGCAAGTCCCCCCATTTGGGTCAGCAACTATTAGACGGTTCTCTTCCAACACCTCCGAAATGTCCAACATGGCTGCGCGGAACTTCGAAGATCTTCTACAGGTTTGTCTTTGGGATGATTCTCGATAGGTATTTGTGAACTAATTTTGTACAAGTGCTCTATCCTGGTCTTTGAAGGCCTCCTCTCTGACGCTCACAACAAAATCCTTCTCGATCTCCTTTTCATCATGGCCCACTGGCATGGACTTGCTAAATTACGTATGCATTCTGACCTCACCCTACAGGTTCTCGACCAGCACACGACCGACCTCGGTGAACAATTTCGTCAATTTAAGACGAAGGTGTGCAATGCATATCACACCCAGGAGCTCGATCGTGAAGTTGAATCATGATCACGTCGGCAGGCAAAAGAAACCGCCAAACAGGCGGAGAAATACACATTGGATAGCATTGGGCAGGGAGCTGCAGCTCGAAGGCCTAGGTCAGGTGCTGATGCTAAAGGGAAACAGAAGGCGAACCTGGAGCAACCGCAGGGTGTGCCTCAACTGAGGCAACCAAGGAAGAAGAAGTTGTTCAACTTCCATACCTACAAATTTCATGCATTGGGGGATTATGTAACCTCCATCCATTGGTTTGGTACCACAGATTCTTACAGCACAGAACCAGTAAGTCCTCAATGTGCTACCCTTCCACTTTCCAACTAAAATGCTATTAGGGAGAATTAGAACACCGTATGCTGAAATGCAGATACCGCCGAACCGATCGCAGGGACTTTGTTCACCAGCTAGCTCAGATTGAGCGCTGTCAAACACACTTACGCCATATCAAGCAATGGCAGCGAAAATGGACCCCTGATGTGAAGTCAGACAAAACTGTGAGCAACCCCCAGTTGCACCATCATATTGGGAAAAGTGAGAAAATTTTTGAATAGTTTGGCCATTACCTCTGTAGTCATGCAGGAGATCCAGCTATGAAGGTATCTATATTTCTTGTAACTCAGTCGCCATTCTGACTTGTTGCTTAGGACTTCCTACCATGTTTGAAAGATCATATGCTGGATCGCATTAGGATCTCTGAACCTTCCTTGGAGACACCCCCTCATTCTGACCATGAACGTTTGTCAATTCTTTTCAAGCATGGACAAATTTATCATCACAGCCTCATATGATTAAATTATACTACGTACAATGTCCGACGGGCTCAAGATGTTATTAACCCAAGGACGCCTCATTGCAATGTTATGCTACTCCAGCATGGCGATGGCGATGATGGCGACTACCGATATGCGAAAGTCCTGGGCGTCCATCATGTGAATGTTGTTTGTGCGGAGAATGTGTATGAAGCTCGCCAGGTGGAATTTCTGTTCGTTCAGTGGTACGAATCAGTCCAAAGCCACACATGGGAAATGCATGCATTAGGTCATGTTCACTTCCTACCTTTGGAGAACCCTAACGCCTTTGGATTTGTGAACCCAGGAGATGTTCTAAGGGCATGTCACATTATCCCAGCTTTCTCTCAAGGCCAGCATAACCCAGATGTTGGGATTTCCCCTCTTGGGGGAGACAAACACGATTGGAAGGAATACTACATCAACAGGCAAGCGATTTTCATTGAATTCTCTGTGGAACTTACAATTTAATAGTTTCATTGATCGGGACATGCTCATGTGATTCCATTTTGGTCTTGGTGTAGGCCACATATACTCACATAGGCCAGGGTCCTTAAATGAGGGTCATAGGCCAGCACCACACCCCCAGATAGCCGCCACAATGGAAGATGGACATTTAGAAGGTGAGGAAAGCCCTATGGACGTCAGCCATCCTGGTGATGACGAGGACGAGGGCGATCATTTTGGTGTCAAGGAGCCAGATTTCTTTGAGCTGGGAAAGAACACAAGTGGGGAGTCACTCATCAATGCACTTGATGAGATGTTCGTTGAGCATGTCTTCAATTATGAAAATTAATGTTCCATTATAGCGATGACTCCTATTCTGATCAAAGAATATATACTTACTGGCTGATTTTTGGCTTGGTGCCATTCTTACCTGACCATCACTCTTACCGATATGGTAGGGTGCAGCTTGCATGCTAAATGCTGGCCGATCCCTCGCTAGCTATAGTTTTTCCTGGCCATCACCTGGCAATCAATGGCTAAAAAATAATTGATTGTAGCCTTCACTAATCAATGATCAGTGTTGTCAATTCACAGATAGTTACTAACTTCGTTGGCCATACTTATAGTCCCTCATCAGCCACCACTTCCCCCAACCAGATACAGTTTCATCAATGATCCCAGTGTGGCTATATGTTCCACAAAGACCAGAAGTTCTTCAGCAACTTGTGCAATTGAACATAAGTGCTAGACTCTGTACTACAGACCATCCACTGATGGCCCTCCCTCTAGCATGAAGAGGTTCGCCAATGCCCATCGACCGTTGTTTCTTTTTAACTTGCTAATTTCAGCACGCATTTGTCATGTTGACTAAGGGATCATACGACCTCATTGGATATCTAGCTGATCACTACCAGATCAGTCCAATCTATGTGAGTCTTCCTCAAAACCAATGATCCCATCTCATTGTATTCGTTCCAGTGTGACACCACTTTAAAGCAGGGTCAACCTTGGCTTCATCAACTTTACCAGATTGGGTGGCTGATTCTCAAGGAGGTGGATACCACTCAGCTTGTTCTTCATGCTTTATTCCACATGACAGTGAGAGCTTTGTTATGCTAGACAGTTCACCTTTAGAAGAGAGAACCTAGCCAGCCGGTGGTGCTTATATCAGTGCAATCAGCTCCACTTATTGTAGACCTAATTCCCAAGGTGTTCCACTGCCAACATGGTCAGTAAGTGTTGTTCATTCTTAACACTCTTATATGGCATTTATAGTGTTACATCAATAGCTCGAAAACTTATGGGCAAGATCAGTTCAATTCCACCCTGCACCATTTCTGTATGGTTATCCACCCCCTGCATATCCCACTTCCACCCCAACAGCACAATCTACATCCAAGGCCCAGGCCTCCTCCTCAAATATTGTCAAGACATACCCTTTAGATACACCCCTGTCCTCCAATGCATTCTCTACCATTGACCTCCAGCCCATGTCCAACGCGGACTTGGATTTTGGCTACCAACACTGGGGGTTATCTACTACCACATCTATCAGCAGCGTCAGTGAGTCAACATGGCCAGTGTCAAATGAACTGATAGAAGCATCTTACAAGCAGCCAGTCCTCAACAACTTTCATCCCGATCTGCAATGGAGAGACAAGAACGCTAGCGAGTGGACTAACTTAAACCAGTCACAAAGATCAACCCTTAACCGTGAAATGAAGCAATCCCTTTGGCCACATATCGTGCTGCTGACAAGGTGGCTCTGCATGGGAGCTTTGTGGATAGGGCAGGATAGAGACTCACTCAGTGTCTCTCCGGCAGACGTAAGGCGTTTGATCACCAACAGCTTCCTTATCACGCTTGATATGATAAACACCAGCTATGAGGAAATGCTCGCACAGCAAGGTGGGCGCCTTGCATCCTAGGCACAACGAGTCACTAACATTTTGGCCAGTGATTGTCATCAAGGATGGACAGACCGTCTCTGTAGGTTGGAAAGCATTCTGCATGAATGTATGCCTCTCTTATCTTTGTTCGCTTCCTAACTAATAAAAGCAGTTGGCTAAGACCCTTGATAATGTGAAGGCAGAGCTAAGGAAGGTGATCAAAGGTGCAATGTCAGCGTACACCAATTTTTGCCAAGTGCACAATATGGAAGAAAGAATCAACTACTTCATTTCGCTTTTGAACTCTGACAAGCACTATCAAATATGAGGCCGGAGACTGCACTAGCTCAATTTAACCTTACCTTTCGTTCTTCAGGTGCAACAGGCCATTTCAGAACTTATAGTGGAGCAACTTTTCAGAGAGCTCCTGTGGATGTCCCTACTCCATCTGATCAGTGGGTTGGGAGATGAAGGCTGCAATGGGAGGGTAGTGGATCTCTTTCCAGAAGAGATACTTTCAAAGTTCAAGTGCTTGGCGCAACAGCTGGTGTGCAACCTCTTAACCTTCATAAGCTCCCCTTCCCTCTGTCCTTGCTTATCGAAATGATAAATGCTGCATCAATAATTCAGATCTACAGCACCATGACTATGGTCTTAAAGGAAATAAACCCAAGCAGCATCGACTATCATACACCAGACATAATCCACGTCATCATTATGTCAGCCTTGGACGAGATGTATGCACAGCCCCACCTGTATCCCAACTTCAGAGGCATGGTAATGGCCCTTCCCTTCCTAACGTGAGTATTCTTTTTTGTATGCTACATTGCTGTTTAGGCATCATGTGTTCATTACAATCTACATTCAGGGAGCATAATGTCCTGCCCATCGAGCCCAAGTTGCAACCCCCAGGATTCGTCTCGAACAGGTCAAGAAGGAGGACATTGTTGGACATTGTTGATATTGACACTCAGTCAAATACTAATGATGCTAGCATGAACGTGTTCGGTGAAGTTCCGAATAATGGTGGTTTTACCTATGAAAAGTCTCTCAGATCAGTATGGGATGTACCCGAATCATACTTCACAGGTGCTTAGGCTGTAGTGTTCCTTCTGTTCTTGTACCAATTTTTTACTGTACACTGTACTACTACCAACCAGCCAGCTATGACATGTAACATGTAACAGAACATTTGTATTATAAACACAGTCTGGGGAACAAGTCTGTCACAGATTCCGGTAGTGCAGTGTCAGCCGCTCGGCTCAATTTGGTCAGAGTTTTGTTACGTCAGCTATAGTTGTGCAGCGTGCACACTGCACAGACAGTTCTTCTCAATGTTCCTCATAACTTTTTCGTCCCCTGATGGCTCTTTTGTGCCTGCTACCCGCTGCCCTTATCAAGCACGTTCCCATTCTCCATCCAGGTTTGCTCATTGGCTCTCCGAGCCTTCAAGATAGCTTTGAAATATGTCTGATCTATACTTCACATTGGGTGCAAGTGAGAACCTTGAAGCAGCACCCCCTCAGCGGCTGTATGTAACCCAAAGATACTCTGCCCCACAGACCCACATTTCAACTGAACCCTGCATTAGTGATGCAAACAAGTGAGTTTTGCTTGGCAGCCTGCATTTGACCCTTTACCGCATTTTTGGATAAGGTCACCATTCGTCTTTTGCATACACTGAATCGATACACATTCGTGTGTTCGAGATGCATTCTTTGTATTAAAGTTGGCCATAGTCGTAATGCATGTACTAATAACTCAGCTTCTTAGGTCGGTTCTAGATCTCGTCTAAGAAGTCCCTCAATTTACAATGACCCTTCCCCACTCTCCTGTTTCAGCAAGTACGTCACTCATCTTGCCCACGAGTCTATCATTTGGCAGGTTGGGCTTGGTCTCCTTAGCCCACCGATTCCCTTGCACTTTTAGTATGACCTTTTGCATGCTTACAGTGAACTTAGGTCTTCCATCTTTGTCTCAGGATACGTCTCTAGGTGTATATATGATCGTGTATTGATTTGCAGCACATGTAACTATACAATCTTCTATGTAGGTCCTGCGCATCTGGTGCACTCAGTGTCACTTGTGAGTCTGAATAATGAAATAATGACGACACTATTTGACTCTTGTTGATACAGCCAGTGTGTTTGATGGCCAGAGCTTCTAACCAGTAAAGCATCCACGTCTCCACAATTCTTAGGCATTCAATCCCCATTTATGAATAAATAGGATCACCACACCTTGCGTGCTTTGCACTGTACACTCATCATGTCAACCTGCCTTTCACCAGAGGTATTCGATTACTCAAGTGCTTGCGCGAGCATTTTCGAGCTCTCAAACGCACTAGGCAATAAATTTTTAGATACCTACATAGGATTCATAGCAAGCCAGAAGGTCAGTTGGGTAGTTTCATGCCCTTGTGTTTTTATAAAAAAAAGATAACATACAGCTCCAGACAGAACTATATGTCCTGTCATTCTTGCTGAAAGATCGCGTCTATTCTGGTGATCTTTGGGAATTAGTCGGGGAGCACAGTATAGAGGTGATGCAGGAGGAAATTCTGTGAAGACATCAGAGCACCTGTACCAGTGGGGATGAAGAAAGGCATGCAACCGTAGAGCGAATGCTCATGGATGAGAGGAAGAAGTGGTGTCAGATGGAGGTGTCTTTATACAGTCAGGCTATTGAACTATTGGAGCAACATCGGATGTGTGAGCTTCTTTCAAATTGCATGCAAATGTACAGTCTAAACCCTCCTGCTATGCGTAGCGTGTCTTGGCATTCGACCTAGGCATGTCATCAGGCCTTCCCCACCAAACTCATGGCAAATGGTTGTACCAACACACTGTGCACCTTTACCCTGTGCACCTTTGGCCTGCTTGATAACAACATGAGGAATGTGGGAGGCTTGGTTGACAAGGGACAATACCCACCTCATTTCAGTTGCAGAATCTGAAATTTGGTTCACCTTGCAGGAAGAAAGGCAAGTGCCCATCAGTTTGAACGTCAGTAACATGACAACCTGCTTAGCTATTCTCACCGCATCTCTACAGTGCATTAGCCCCTCATTACCCCTCTCGAGCACATGGGTCACCACCAATGTCCAAGAGGCCTTTTACAATGCATTCCAAGAAGAACTGAACATGCAGGCAGAACTGATGACGATGCCCCTCGCTACCAGGCACAATAACATCTATCTGCACAACCTTGGGCTGGATTTACTAATCCTGCAGTCCAAGACGCACTGCGCCAAAGCTGAAATTAAACTCTATAACATGGCCATTGAAAATGCCCATGGGTTCGATCTCTGTGGCAGCAGTAGGTACAAGCTGATCATATTCCCTTCCATTAATTGATGCCCTAGCAGGTTCAAAAACACCCCTCGACACAACCATTCAAAGACCTCTATGCAAGGCAGCGCACTGTTACGACGAGGACAAGGAAGTTGATGATGGTTCAGAGGGCTATGAAGACTACGAAGACTGGAAATTGTGAAGACTTCAACATTCAATGATGTCAACTGAGTAGTCTGGACTCTGGACTGGAATTATAATGTTATCTTTTTTTTCGCATGGAATTGTTTTTTTGGCCCTCTCACCGGCACCCTGGCCTTCATAAATTATTTTTGCCTTGTATTCTGCATTATATCAACCATATGAAACAGTAGTGTATAAACAGTGTAACAGTGGAGGCTGTTTGGAGGCCATTAGTAACAAAACTCAATATGCAATGGGCTGAGTCAACTTTTGCTTCTATTAGCAGGAATCTCAACTTGAAGCTAATTTAACTATCTTCGAGTAACTCAGATATTGATAAAGTGCCTTCACATACTACCTTCATCTTGTTCACCACTATCTCCCCCTCCCCTTCCCCAACAATCTGTACTATGAGCTCATACTAGAAGACTGCCACAGCATGGTCATGGCAGAGATTTTGAAAGAGACTGGGACCAGAAGTGACATGAAGTTGTGGTGTTCTACCAGTGAGCAATTCTTCTGGACGTTGGCTTGACTGAATTGACCAGAAAGTCTACCTAATCGTGATGGACAGTCTGGGGGCATGTCAGCTGAGGTCAGCCACTCGGATCAATTTGGTCGGAGTTTTCATTCATACATCATAATGCGTGCATACCTTCGTGACTCAGGCTGCATAGTCCTCAACATCCTGCTGCTCACGAGGTGCTGTGAATGATCTGGGAATTGAACAGAGAGAAACTCACTCAGTATTTCAGTGCAAGTGCCTGAACAGGATCATTGATTTTACTCCAGCATGTTAGCCTCCATCATGGGGCTGGAGAGCAGATCGAGTACAAGATATGATCAAGCTCAGCCTATTCAAGTTGAGACTCCTTACCTCGCATCATACATGAGACTTCAACATTCTGTTTGGGCGTCACTGATCCAGTGATATTCATAGATGTTACCAATCACCCATACTGATGCAAAATTCATGCTCGCGGGCTTCGCCTATCTTGCGGGTTCCACCTCTATGATGAGGTACATTTGTATCACCTGATTTGAGACATTGACTAATGAATTAGGGAGATGCTACAGATCGTAGTTCACCACATTGAACAATAGCATGATCACCCTCTGCATTTACTCTTGGTCCTGAACCTCGGCATTGTCACAGTATTCACCTGAATGGTATGGTCAGTTTGCTTCACGGAAACGTGTTTTTGACATACTTTGAGCAGGAGAGGGAGCATTCCATGAGATCTGATGTGGAGGGTAAGTGCTGACTCCTTCTGGTGCATATTCCTCCAATACCCTTGCCTGATAGCTTTCCTCCAACCAACGAAGTCTATACTTTTGATACAGCTGTTCCAGCCTTGAGTTGATCTTCTCCACCAGCTGCAGTCGCTCTTTCAGCTTGGCCATGGAGTCTACCTTGTCTTTCTCATGCTCATTTGCAGGCTGAGGAGCCCCACCATTCCACGACGTGGCATCAACACTCACCTCACTACTCCATGATGAGCTTTGGGAACAGCTGGTCGTGTTTATGGCAAGTTCTTTGCCACTTTCAGTAGCACTATGCACTAACTTGATTCTAAGTAAAGCTGTCAGGATGTTTCAACACAAGGTGGATGTTATCTGGCTTGCCGTAGGTTCAAGTCAATACTGCGTCCTCGCAGTTTTAAGGTTTGATGCCCGGATTGTGGCATATCAAGCTTAGGTGAGCATATTCTACCAGTGGTGAGCTGCAACGAGCAAATGCAGAGGGAGCTATATACTTCATGATGGCATGCCCTGTTTTCTTCTAATCATCAACTTATAAACTCTCTATCCTAGCTCAAGGTTGACACATTGTGGTACACAGCTGACAGTTGGGCCGAGATCGCCTGGCCACTGTTTGGCTGCCATTTACCATGGCCAGCTTCTGCCGTCATTATCCTATGGCCATTCTTTGCCGTCATTCATTTCAGCCACCACTGGCTGCCAGCTTCCCTGGGTATTACATATAGCAAGCCCTAGAGATACAAGCTACTTCTGGTCTATTTGCGAAACCTGGGATACACTTCCTTCCTTTCATGACCATCCAGGATGCCACCTCCAGCATCCCGAGCAAACATGGCTCGTCGGCCTTATCAATGGCTCCTCGAAAAAAGGTGAAGTAGTCCCCATGTTGACCACAAGCTACATAGCCTCATTCCATCCCTCAGCTCCTCATCTGATCCACTTGTCTTCCATGGACACCACTTTGGTTGAACGGTATTTGCGTTATGCAACTACCCTTCCCTACTCACCAATGGTATCTTGAGACTTGAGCAAATGGAGGATACCCCATTAGAGGACTTTCCTGCTGAGTGAATGAGTATTTGTGCATTTGATATTCGCCTTATGACTGACGTGCTTGGCAGAGAGCAACAAGAACATCGTGTCTTTGAGCAGCTCTTGGATTCCTACCCCAACCTTCTGGAGTGCTTGAAAGGTGGATCTGAGGAAGAGATCCTTCACGTAGGAGAGCTGGTACACTTTTTTTCAGTGCAGCGAGAGAGAGTTCTTATAATTTACAGGTCGGCAAGGGAGCCACAGGTGCTAGAGGTGACAATACAAAGACGTTGAAATCTGCAATCCTCAACTGGATTTCCCCAAAAGGAGAAGCGATACAGCCCCCTTTACACAGAAATTCCAAGATTGACCATGGTTTTAATCACGAACTTATGGGATCACTGCTTTGTCCCACTGGGTTGGATTGGAATGACCCCCAGTATGTTGCAATCTTCCATCATTCGTGCAGCCCTGAAATTCTTTTCGTACTTATAGGACCAAAGAGAACCTCTGAAGTGGTGAGATGCTTGTTTGTGGGGATTAGTGGCCCATCTTTTTGTATGCCCACCACATCTATGATCCTGAAGATCTGTGGTCCGGTCTTCTTAGGAGCCACTTGCTGACATGTGTGAGTGCGTGTCCATTTTTTTCACATAATCTATTTACTACACGGTATTGCACCAGGCCTATAAGCATGTCTTCACATCTCTGAGTTTGGTTGACAAGGAGCCAAAGGCCACGTGATCCGGGAATGCTCACCTCCATGGAATAAACTCTGTCACCATAGCCTCCATAGCCTATATTGCCACTCAGGTTCATCGAGCATCATGCTTCTGCAGCGGAACCATTTTAACATACTGCTGAAGGTGCGATTCGCTCTCAGCTCATCCTCAGTGTTCTCATGGACCGACACAACCACAGACTCTGAGATGTTTTACCATAGCCTTCTAGACCTCTTAGAAGACCCTGAGGAATCCCAGGAAGTTGACGAGCTGCTGACCTGGTGGAATCGGTATGTTTGTCACCTTTCACTTTCATCATGTCATGAAGGCTGATATGTTCCATAGTCAAATTTTTCCTGCTTCCTCTGCCACCAGAAGACCTATCAGTGCCAACAGCGCCTTATCCAAGATCCGACAGAGGCGCATTGCCCTCAAATGAGCTGCAGTTTTGGATAACATTCATTCATAGTTTTAATTATAGTATCGTCTGTTCATAATCAATATACATGCGACCTCATGACAACCTGTTCTAACATGCTATGAAATAGTAGCTGTTTATAATAACATCGTGTTTTGCAGCGGTCAAACATTATGCTTGCACTTGGCTGGATGGAAATAACAAGCTAAGATTGCATGGGATCACTATAGTTTGCCTGCATGGTGATAGAAGGGACTGAATTGCCAGTACCAGTGCCATGGCACCCTTGACATGATGCAGCCAAGCTTTCGAAGATTCTGTCATTCAGGGAATGTTTGCAAATTTTGTCTTGGTTTGTTCATTTTACATATGATGGCCATAACTAAGTAATCGCTGACAGAGGGCACCGCATTGTCATACCTCCACACCTTGGGACTGAAGGCAGCCCCCATCCAAGACAGTCTGGCCTTGGAAGCTTTCAGTAGCTAGACAGAGAATGCAGAGCACGAAAAAAACAACTGAATTTGTGTATGGCTATCATATGCTATCAACATTGGCTGGTTCGATAGTGCACCGCCGCTTGTAGCCTGAATTATGTACTTCACAGATATGAGCAATGCAGGCCAGCATCACAATGTCATACCTAACATGAGCACCAAGTAAATTCTTGTCGACAGTGCAATGGCAAGCATACTGGTGAGGTTCAATCCCTGTGAGTTACATTTGCCATATTGTAGTGTGTTGTACTGATTCATAGATAGTTCAAGGCAATCCACCCTGGATGGCAGCCTTGCCCTGAAAGCGCCCATGTTTACCAAGGCAGGCCTTCTGGAGTATATTATGGAGTTGATTGTGACCGAGGACGAGGCATTGCAACTTGTCGACAAACCAGCCTTCCGCAACTTGCTTTGTTATGTCTGCCCTACCCTTGCTGAAAGTGACATGCCACACTGCACAAAACTTACAGAGACTGTTAAGGCCCATGCAGTACAGGTGGTCAATGTCATTCATGAGTGTCTCACAAAGGTAGACAGCCAAGTCTCGATGACCTTCAATTCATGGATGTCAATCATCGGCAACCCTTTCTTCTCCATCACAGGCCACTATATCTGGAGCCCAGATGACAAACCCCAGCAATGGGAGTTATGCCACGAGCAACTCAGTTTTGTGCACATCCAGGGCAATCATAGTGGTCAGAATACGGCTCGCTTGATTGTTGATACCATTGACAAATATGAACTATGAAATAAGGTAAAGTTTAGTCTACTACTTTGCTGCACTGAATCTAATCAGTGTGTTGTAGGTTGGATGGATGACCTCTGACAATGCCACCAATAATGATACCACCATGAAAGCAGTTGGACAAGAAATCAATCCTGAGGGTATGTGTTGGGCACCTGATGCGCACCGCATCAGGTGCCAAGAACATATACTTAATCTCGCAGCATGCCACTTTGTTGACACCGTCGCCCCCACACCTCAAGCTGCTCTCATGGAGAAAATTCGACAAGTGCTTGATAATGGCAACAACACTGACCTCGACACCTTAAATAAATAGCTTTCTTCTATGGACATCAGTAACAACAACAACGATGACAACAACACCTTATTTGATACCAGCAATTCACTTGGCAAAGCACTTGCCCTCATTGAGCAGGTATGTGCTATATTTTTTAGACTATTCTTTTGCTGATTGAGATCCTCAGATCCGAAAGTCCCCTCAAGCTCGAGCATTTTTCCGCAAGGCTTGCAAAGAGGAAAATGTACCTGAACTCGAGCTCTTGCAATGGATCTGGACTCGCTGGGCGTCACTATATAAATGCCTGGACCACATGTTGATCTTGCATCAAGTGAGTTTGTTTTTCTTTCAATGTTTAAAAGTGGCCTAATTTTAATTAAATAGGCCATAAACCGTTTCACCAACCTTGCTGACAAAAGCCACAAAGTGCCAACTCTTTGCAACAAGACTTACAACAACTTCAAGCTCGATCAAAGCGATTGGAGACACCTCGGGCTTATTCACCAAGTCCTCAAGGAACCAGCCATGGCTCAGCAATCATTCTCATCAGCAAAACATCCAACCACATGGAAAATGATACCTACGCTAGAGTGCCTTGCTGATCGATGGAGATCCATGGCAGATGACCCACAATATCTTCCAATCACTGATGCGATTAAGGCCGGACTCAAGAATGTCAACAAATACTTCAAGAAACCAAGTCAATCAGACATTTATTTTATTTGTCTTGGTGAGTACTATCAATTTTTAAACCTTGTTCTTATCTAATATAATTTAAGTTCTTGATCCAAACTATAAGCTTGCATACATTGAAGGCCGGTGGGATTTTGGAGATGTTGCAGATGACAGAGCTTGTCTGGAGGCTGTGGTGAGTACTCATCTATGTTGTTTTCCCACTCTAATCTTATTTTTTTTTGTAGTTCAATGACTATTATACACCACCAAGTCGAACACCTACTACCAATGAGCAATCCGCTCCACCAACAAGAGCTGCCAGTGTACGCAAGCACTATGGCAACGATTGGATGCACGAGGCTATTAGGATGCATAAGACATCAGACCACCTTACTCACAATCCTTGTCAAGAGCTCAACATGTACTTGTCTTTGCCACTAGAGGAGACTGATGACATTGTGGCCTGGTGGGGGGTAAGTGTTCTTTTTGACTTGTTTTTTCGCTACTAAATCTACTTAATAGCTTCACTCGCTGCAATACCCTACACTTGCGTGCATCGCGTGAGACTATCTACCCATTCAAGGCAGCTCCATTCCTTCCAAACAAGCATTCTCAAGCAGAGGAATCACTTCGACTATCTGACACAATGCACTCGCAACTGACACGTTGACTGCACTACAACTACTGAAGGGAGCATATAGGAATGGGCATCTTTCTGCAGAAGTAGAAGCTGAGGGACATGTGGCTTCATTGGACATGTAACTACAAGTACAAATATCTTGCCTATGTTTTTTTTTTTCCTGGCTGTAATTTTTTTGCGTTCGGTTCACGTTCAGACCAAGAAAAAACCGAACCTGACTGCTGCGAACTGTTCACAAAGGTTTGGTCTAAGGTTCATTGAAATAACTAGAACCGAACCTTGGTCTGGTTTTGGGTTCTCGTCCAACCACCTCTGAACCAAATGGAACCGGACTGCAGCAGCGCTAGATGCAAGCCACTGGTGTCAATGGTGAGAAACTGTACAGCATAGATGCATAGCATCCTGGCACCTGATATAGATATCCCAGGTGGGGAAGGGTATCAAAATTCCCTATGTGGAGCTTTGAAGGACAGTGGGATACATTCTTAGCTTCCAAGTCGATGATATTTTAGAAGCATACTCCGATCATCTGAAGAGATTATATAATCATCAAATAAGTACCACTTCCCTTGCATATACCTGTACAACTTGAAAAGAAGACCATGCACCACCTCAAGCTTAGCAGTTCACACAGGTTGAATTAAGCTCAAAAAGGAGCCTGCCGCAGTGAGCAGTATGGCCTTCTCAAGATACGTACTAAATGCAGGCTCACAGCTGAACAGCTTAGCTTTTAGTGTCATTCCAACCCATCTCCTTCTATGATATTCTTCTGTCCTTCTCACATCAACGTCCGGAATTCCTTCACCTGTTCTTGGATAGTTTCATCCATGAATAAAAATGGATAGTCACAAACACAAGGTCCTCAGCTTGGCATGAGATGCAGCTCGAAGCCAAATCCATTCGCATCCTCGACTAATAGACCGTCAATCCTACTCCATCGTTCAGGAGAGCTGATAGCCATACGTTTCTTTCATCTTTCTCTCTTTCAGACACACTGAATCCCCCAATAAGGGTGAAGACCTCAGGTCTCTCGGACAATCCATTCATCTATCCAACTCCTCACCACAAGGCTTGTTTCATACTTCCCAACACTAGGTATTCAAACCTGAGCAATACAGTCCACAAGGAACTGAACAAGAACATCAGGCAGCACAAAGTGTACATCCAATTAACTCAAGGATTGGAGTCAGTGCCCTCTGGGTGGGTGAGCCAATAACCAATCTTATGAATTGCAGGAAAGTTGGCTGCAGTGATACAAAGGCATGAAGAGGACTTATAACATGTTGATCAACCAGGCTCACACAGAAATTGACAGGACCTCACCATTGGAGATGACAAACAGAATAGCTTTGCAGTGCTTGCTCATGTGAGTTTGCATCACTTTCGTCGTGAATGTTCAATCTGAGGTGTCCCCAATGCAGATGCATATGATGTGCTGAAAAATCATGAACATTTTTAGAATATAGGGTCAACACAAGATCTTCAAAGCTTTGCACATATATGGTGTTTGTTTCATTACTGCCTTACCAAGGGTATTGAAATGTAACCGCAGGCTGATGCATGTAATCTATGTGTTATCATTTGCAAATGGCAACAGACCCTCTAGGGATAATGTCCATCCTTTGGATTGTCCAGTAAAGTATTAAATGGTGAGCAACTGCTCAAATGCTGAAAAGGCACAGCTGGGGAGGCACTTCTATGCCACAGCAACATAAGTATTGCGTTCTGAACAGACAATGCAACAGCCTTAGTCAATAGTAGTCACGTATCTCTTGCATGCAAGTAGAATCAATATCTAATGAATCCCCATTCTATTCACAAAAATATATGTACAACTGATGCATTTCAGTAAGTGATCTTGAAAACTTTATATAGAAGAAGATCAATTCAAACAAGTCGATCTAGGTACTCCCAGTGGCTTCTTCATCTTCAAACAGCTTGAAATTCATACCCTGCGGAAACCCATCCAGAATGAAGTCCAGATAATTCCTCCTGTACTTCCCCAACCACACAAGACCACCGACGATGGTCATCTCATCTATCCACTTCATGAGGGTCTGTGCTGGAGTGTTCCCTCCTGGCGACGGCACATATCCTGGAAGCAAATACCACAGTATCATCTTTATATTCAAAAAAAGTAAGTCTGAATGCTCTTCTGGGATTTTGCAGACAAGCCGAGCCTTGGGCCTCTCACACAGCTGCAAAGCATATGGTTCTGGCAGGGGTCCCACCATTGTATGACCGAGACATTGTATTATAGAGGCCATTAGCTGGTAGTAGCTCCGACTGACAGTACTGGTGGTTGGCCCAAACATTGCGCACATTGCTCGTAACGAATATGCCAGGTGGAACCCAGAAGAGAAAGATGATGGCAAAGCCTGCTGGCGGTACACAAACCGTGTGAAGCTTGCAGTAGATGCATCTCCTGGAGTGCCTTCCTTGAATACTTTAGACAAGATTTCGGGGGCCTGTGGGCTGATACACAAGAGTGCATGCCACATTGCTGGGCTGGTCGACGCACATGCAAGAAAGCACACCACAGTGACTTCATCTTGGAGCTCTTCCAAAATCCTTTTACCTCCAGACATCACTGCGCCCAGTCTGCTCATGCAAGGTATCATGAATCGGAAGAGTTGAGAAGATAACTCGTTGGAAATTGAAGAGAGCAAGGGAGCGAAACTGATGCCCTCTCCAATGGGCATTTCATCCTCGGAATCTTTGCAGACCTTGAAAGCCTTCTCGACTTCTTGGCTGATTTCATCTGCGAGTGAGGTGGGTTTTGCTTTCTCCATGGTTCTAAAGACTAGATGTGCCCTGTCATGTGCCGTTTTTAACTGCCTGATACCCGTGCATATCTGCATTAGAAGCATGTAGAGCCCCACATCAATGTGTGTAAGTGCATCCACGTCTTGGTCGGGGACAGCTGCTAGCGACTGTGAAGGTGGGCGAAGAGCCAACACTTCTGATTCCGTGGGATCCGTTAATCGGGTAATGAGCAGAATGAGCAGCCTATAGACTGGCCAACTCAGGAACGCACATGCAACACGGAGCATGCTCTCCTTTGACAGGAAGGTCAAAGAGCCTGTCTCCATCACGTTCACTAATAGAACAGAATTGAAGTTCAACATTTGGGGTCATGACAGCTTTGTGATCTTGAACATAAAATTGTCATTCTCCCCTTTCTGGGAGGATCTGTAACGTGCAAGTGCCATCGCAGATTGGAAATTTATTTGGTCGATATGTGTACTGTGTTCTCCATGGGTGTAAATTGGAGTTGGTGGTGCTGGATTTACGTTGAGCAAGCAGCTCATGAAGGCACCAGGCTTCGTGTGTTCTTTCAACTCTGGACGCGATAGCACATGACGCAGGACAATAGCAATGCAAGGGCTGACTACAAATATGCGGTGCAGGCCAGGGCAACCATATCCCAAACCTTCCCACAGACCAAATGCATGAGATGTGATGATGAATTCTTCTCCCTCTGCGGCTTCCCAGATACTGAAGAAGTAGCTATTCCCCTGAACGTAGTAAGTGTAAGCTGGGAAGTGTTCAAGATCAGGTGGGATGTGCGATTCAATCATCATTTTTTGAAGACCTTCTTCACCGTACTTCTCTACGAGTTCTGCAGCATGGAGCATGATGTTTGAATGAGATGTATCCAGGTAGTATCTGAGGAAGTGTAGCCATGTCTCGGCAGCAGAATGAAGACCCTTCGCCTTCATGAAAGACTCAATCCACTGACAGCTCCTTGCATTCTCCGGGTGATCTGCTTGAAAGTATATGTCGGAGCACGCTACATTGCGATAATGCATGATAAAGAGGAACTTCCGCAGGTCCTCTAGCCACCTCCGCTTCAGAGTCAAAGTACCCTGAGGGAGCGCTTCATGCAAGTCCGTGATAATGGAGGCTGCATGACCTTCGAGGTCCAATAATTTCTTCTCTAGTTTGTTGATATCATCAGTGTTGTGGACGTCCTGGTAGACATTCTGTATGCCATAAACCTTTCCAATAGGATGAATGTCAAGACTACCTGTAGCAACATCATAGTAGTGGACATATTCAGGATCAACACCAGTGCGTCGATATTCTTTTCGTCATTCTGTTTTGGACCTGCAAAGAATATCATTCAGTGTTCTGGTCTAGTGTCTACACGAAGACTCCGAAAACGCACTTCACAGGTCCAACTTGGAATCTTCGCAATATGAATCATGGAATGAAATGTTGGTATTGTGTCATAGGTGCCGCAATTCTGTAGAGTTCAACGAATCCAAGAACTAAGCGCTGAGCGCTGAACCCCAGTGGGAACCCACTCTCCCCAGAATGGCTGAGATTGTGACAGATTAGTTGACAAGTTGATTCTAATGATATTAATAGCATTAGCTGACCTGACATCGTGCGAGATTGATTACAGTCGACTCCCTCCTAACACACTGGTGGTTTGAGAGTTTTGCCTCAGGCAAGATTCTGATCGAAATTAGCCATGCGTATGCTTCGTACTTTGAATTTTTGGAATACTTAACGACTGAGGGCAAAATGACGAAGCACAATAACATATTTTGACATCTAAATGTATTACATAATAGCAAAGGAATGTTGATGTGTGAACATGTTGAACTTCTGAGGTGACTTGAAGATGAGATCAAGGAACTGAAGGAGTGCACTGTCCAAGCAATTGTACGAATGATTGCCATCACACAGAAAAGAAGGACCAGCGATTGGTGCCCATACAGGTGTGTACGCACGATCTGGCACAATCTCGGCCATTCTCAGAACGACAGGTTTCCATTGGCTGAGCCCCAGTAAGAATCAGTTGGACAAAACAAAGCGGCCAGTAAAAAGGTATTTGTGCAATACACCATTCCTGATGGTTTCAAAATGTGAGTGATTTTCATGAGCTAAGTGGTCGTGTATTTCTCAGCAGCTGCAAGCTCTCTGGCAAGTCATGGTCTCAACTTCTTCTATGGGCCATTTGGCCTAGCTGACCACCAAGCTGTGTGCATTGTTGATGAGGGGCACCTGTTCAAGGGAAAGGTGCTTTGAAACCTGCGGCTATCAAGGCTGCAAGCTGGACTGTCATTTCCCACTGACAATGAACTGAACCTGGAATCGATGTGAAGCTTACAGTGGAGGAAATTATGTATCTTGAGGAAGAGTACAAACACAGTTGGAGTAGTCTTGAACACGCCAAGCTTCAGGTCTAGTTTACATTCATGTGCAGAAGGACATTGTGTGTGCCTCATGGCTAGGGCAGTGTTATGCACCATCATAAGCCATTGCAGTGACAACTCTGGTCAATTCTTGCCCCCATGTACATCCCACATGACAAGAAACATCGACACTCGACTCAGTGAAATTGCAAAGCAATAAGCACTACTGTATATTTCTCAATAACTGATCTCGAACGCTGTATAAAATGCATACCTAATTCAGGTACTCCCAGTGGCTTTCACCCTCGAACAACTTGAGATTCACGCCCAACAGAAACCTATCCAGAATGAAGTCCACCATATTCCTCCTGTGCTCCCCCAGCCATGCGAGACAACCAATGATGGCCATCTCATCCACCCATTCTTTAGTGGTCTCATCCAGAGTGTCCTCTCCCAACTCGTACTTGTACTCCTCAAGCTCTGCTCACAGGAACTTCTTCATCCACTTCATCAGCAAGTCCGAATGCGCCCTTGGCATGAAGGGAATGAGCTGTGCCTTAGACCTCTTGCATGACTGCAAAAAGTACAGTTCTGGCAGAAATCCTAGCACTGCCAGGTCATCAAAGTATTCGATTATGAAAGCCGTCAACCCATAGTAGCATTGACTGATGGGACTGGTAGTGGGCCCAGCCATGCCATATACTTTTCACAGAGAGTACGCCCTGTTATAGCCGGAAGAGAAGGATCTTGACAGTGAAAATTTCGCAATGAATTCATCTGCTGGCATGCCCTTCTTGAACAGTCTTAATAAGATCTTGGGTGCCTCCGGGCTGCTATGCGAGAGCACATGCCATACTCCAGGGTTGCATGACACATGTTGCAGAAAGCTCACCACAGCAACATCGCGTTGGAGCACTTTCAAAGTCTCTTCACCTCTAGACATCTTGGCACCCTGTTTGCGCATGTACGGTATCATCAATTTGAAGAGTTGAGAAGACAATTTGCTGGGAATGGAGGAGAGTAAAGGGGCGGGATTGACACCCTCGGCGAAGGACATCTCATCTTCCATGTCTCCCTTGCACACCCTGAAAGCCCTGCGGACTTTTCAGTCGATTTTGCATGCAAATGAGGTGGGTTTTGCTTTTGCCATGATCTTCAGGACGAGATGTGCTCTATCATATGCCGAAGGGAACTGCTTGCGTCCCGAACATATCTGCATGGGAAGCATGTAGAGCACTAAATCGCCAAGTGAAAGGGGGTCGAAATCCTCGTCAGGGGAAGCTGCTGAAGGCATTACTGATAAATGAAGGGCCGATGCTTCTTCTGACTTAAGGCTGGTGGTCAAGTGTGCAATGAGCGGAATGACCAGATGGCTTGACGGGAAATTACTCCGAAATGCATACGCGGTGCAAAGCATCTTCGTCCCTGACCAGAAGGTCAAAGAGCCTGTCTTCTCCAGGTTGAGTAATACAACAGAATTGAGCTCCAATGTTTGGGATCGGGTTAGTTTTGTGATTTCGAACATAACACTATCGCTTTTCATCTCCCACGAGGACCTTTGGTGTAAAAAGAACTGTATGCCACCTTCTTCAGCCGTGTAGTTTGGAAATGGTAGGGTGAGATTCACATCGAGCAAGGAGCTCTTGAGTGAACCTGACCTTCTGCACCTTTTTGTTTCCGGCTGCAGCCGGACATTGCATAGGACAACAGCAATGCGAGGGCTGATCACGAATATGCAGTGCAGGGCAGGGCAGCCAGCTGCAGAACCTTCCGATAAACCGAATGCATTGTGCATGAGTATAAATTCTTCCCCTTGCGCGGCTTCCCAGATGCTGAGGAAATAGTCATCCAAGTAAGTGCGATAAACAATAGGTGGAATATGCTCCAGAAGATCTTCACCACTCTCTACAGCATATGCAGCATCTCACATGAGTTCTGAATGCGAGGAATCTAGATAGTATCTGAGGGTCTGCTGCCATATATCGTCAGCAGATCGAGTGCCATCTGCCTCTAGGATGCGTTCAACCCACTGATGGGCCTGTACATTTTCTGGACGATCCACTTCAAAGGTTCAGCTGGTGTGTGATTTGGTGCGAAAATGCATGAGAAACAGGAACTTTTGCAGGAGCTCTAGAGAGCTGCACTTCAGAGCGAGATCACCCCAAGGAAGCGCTTCATGCAAATTCTTGATGATGGAGGCTGCCTGAGATTCGAGGTGCGCTAGCTTATGCTCTAGTTCGTTGATGTTTCCGGTATTATGGACATCCTGATAGATACCCAATACACTGTAAACCTTTCCAATGGGGCGAGCATCGAGGCTGCCCGTAGCAACATCATAGTAAAGGATGCATTCGGAATCAACATGAGTGCGTTCAAATTCTTCGTCTCGTTCTTTTCTGGACCTGCAAAGCAATCATTCAAATTTCAGTCTATGCAAAGAACTCGATTGGACCCTGAAAACGCACTTCGGAATTCCGAGTTGGAATCTTCGTAGTATGAACCGTGGAATGACATGTTGGTATTGGGATGCATGCGCACGTCGGGCACCTGCCATCTGAACTCCTGCGACCTTTGTGTTGGCTCGCCGTTTCGAGGTTGAGTAATTCCTACAACGCCGCGACTTCAAGATTGAAACATATGGGTGAGAGGGACTAAATGGTGAGCACTGAGCACGTATGTATAAGTACCTGTAGCGCACCTTGTGGCCAGGGCAACAGCACTTGTTCCTGGAGGCAAAAGATTTTCACTTATCCGTCCATATACAGATCTCCCTAAGCCGTCAAATTTAATTTCAGATCCAAAATTTACCTGTCAGCGTCCGAGTCAGTGTCACGGTAACACTTATCTCTCAACAAGACTCACCTACAACCAAGGACCTGCACTGCTAGTTTTCATGACAAGGCTAAAATACAACTCCTCAAATCCGTTCAGCGCACCATATGCATGGCACACTGAATATATTTGAGGGGTTGTGTTCAAGTTTTAGCTACCGTCGTAGAAACACAAGCCTAACCATGTTGGTTTGAACAAGCACGGTCGCCCAATGATATCGATAAGATATCATGGATCAATCGATCGATCAGTATCCAGTGCCTGTTGGTCGCAGGAGGTTTCATATCACAGGTCGTTTTGGACATGGAGATGGTAACGGTTGTTCGAACGGCAACATTCGGCTTGCAAGGTGAGTCGGACTTTAAACCCAAATATAAACATTTTCAAATTCTTGCATGGAGCGGACGAAATTCGAGATATTCAAGCATCGTCTCTTACTATGCCCGGTCCTACTCGATCACAGTGCTCCGCAGTTCGAACGTTCGAGGTTGAACGTTGAGCACTGAGGGAGGTGCGATGACAAGACTTAGAATATGTTTCGTACGTTACGTGACTAGTGATGCCAACTTCACAATACCAAGATATACCAAAAAGACGAGGAAGATGCAATAGATAAAATACGCGAGAGATGCTAACCCATGGAGTACTATATCAACAAGTGTGGGTGCAACGAGTGTGGGTGCAACAGGTGTAGGTGTAGGTGCAACAAGTGTGGGTGCAACAAGTGTAGGTGCGTCAACGTCCTGGTCGAGGACAGCCGCTGGCGGCTGGCGAAGAGGCGACACTTCTATCTCCGTGGTATCCGTCAATTGTGCAATGAGCGGAATAAGCAGCTCGCCCGCAAGGAAATTGGGTGGAAAACTCCAGAACGCACGCGCGGTGCGCAGCATACTCCCCATTGACAGGAAGGTCAAAGAACCCGTTTGCTTCACGTTGACTAATAGGACGGAATTGAGCGCCAATGTCTGGCGTCGCGATAGTTTTGCGATCTTGAACACAAAACTGTCGTTCGCCCCTGTCTGGGAGGATCTGTAACGTGCAAGTGATATTGCAGACTTCCGATCTGCATGGCTGATGTGTGTGCCGTCTTGTCCATTGGCGTAAATGGGAGTTGGTGGTGCTGGATTCACGTTGAGCAAGGAGCTCCTGAGCGAAACCCCCGTTATGCATGCTATCGCTTTCATCTCTGGACGTAATACAACATTACACAGGATGAGAGCAATGCGAGGGCTGACTATGAATATGCGGTGCAAGTCGGGGCAGCCATCTGCCAAGCCTTCCCACAAGCCAAATGCGTTGTGTGTTAGGATAAATTCTTCTCCTTCCGCGGCTTCCCAGATACTGAAGAAGTAGTTGTTCGCGTGAGTGTGGTAAGTGTAAGCTGGGAAGTGTTTGAGATCAGGTGGGATATGCGATTCAGTTATCATGTTTTGAAGTCTTTCTTCACCGTACTTCTCTACGACTTTTGCAGCATCTCGCATGATGTCTGAATGAGATGAGTCCAGGTAATATTCGAGGAAGTGTAGCCATACTCCGACAGCAGAATGAATGCCCTTTGCCTTCATGAAGGACTCAATCCACTGACGGCTGCTTGCATTATCTGGGTGATCTGCTTGAAAGTAAGTGCCGGAATAGGATGCATTGCGATAATGCATAATAAACAGGAATTTCCTCAGGAGCTCTAGCGACCTTCGCTTCAGAGTGAAAGTACCCTGAGGGAGCGCTTTATGCAAGTCCGTGATAATGGAGGCCGCATGACGCTCGAGGTCCGCTAATTTCTCCTCTACTTTGTTGATATTTTGGGTGTTGCGAACGTCCTGGTAGATATTCGGTACGCCGTACACCTTTCCAATAGAACGAATGTCAAGGCTACCCGTAGCAATATCATAGTAGTGGACGTATTCAGGATCAACACCAGTACGTCGAAATTCTTTTTGTCGTTCTGCTTTGGGCCTGCAGAGAAAATCATTCAGTGCTCTGGTCCAGTGTCTACATGCAGAGTGCTCGAGAGGACTCTCATAACACACTTCACTGGTCCGACCTGGAATCTTCGCAATATGAACCGTGGAATGAAATGTTGGTATTGTGTCGTAATAGGTGCACGCGGACTCGGAGTCAGAGGGCCGCCCGTCTTCTGAGCTTCTCCTGAAAGCTCTATTCCGGCTTCTTGTTTTGGCGTATTCTTGCGACGTCGTGTCATGGTGCAGAGTTCAACGAATCTAAGAACTGAGTACTGAGTGTTGAACGTTGACGTTGAGCGCTGAACGCATGTGGCGTTGTTATCGATTATCAGACACTTTACATAAGGCGTCACATGAGTAGTGATACCGACTTCACAATACCAAGATATACAAGATATACCAATAAGGCGATTAAGATGCAATAGATAGCAAAATACACGAGAGATGGAGGCAACACCTCTGTCTCCATGGCATCCGTCAATTGCGCAATGAGCGGAACGAGCAGCTCGCTCGCAGGAAAGTTGGCTGGTGAACTCCGGAACGCACGCGCGGTGCAGAACATACTTCCCCTTGACAGGAAGGTCAAAGAGCCCGTTTCCTTCACGTTGACTAATAGAACGGAATTGAGCTCCAATGTCTGGCGTCGCGATAGTTTTGTGATCTTGAACATAAAACTATCGTTCGCCCCTGTCTGGGAGGACCTGTAACGTGCAAGTGAAGCCGCGGATTGGAAATTTACGTGCTCGATGTGTAGACCATGTCTTCCACTGGCATAAATTGGAGTTGGTGGTGCTGGATTCACGTTGAGCAAGGAGCTCGCGAGCGAAACATGCTTTATGTATGCTGTCATCTCTGGACGCAATGCAATATGACGCAGGATGAGAGCGATGCGAGGGCTAACTATGAATATGCGGTGCAAGTCGGGGCAGCCATCTGCCAAGCCTTCCCACAAGCCAAATCCGTTTTGTGTTAGGATGAATTCTTCTCCTTCCGCGGCTTCCCAGATACTGAAGAAGTAGTTGTTCGCGTGAGTGTGGTAAGTGTAAGCCGGAAAATGTTCGAGGCCAGGTGGGATATGCGATTCAGTTATCATGTTTTGAAGACCTTCTTCACCGTACTTCTCTACCAGTTTTGCAGCATCTCGCATGATGTCTGAATGAGACGAATCCAGGTAGTATTTGAGGAAGTGTAGCCATACCCCGACAGCAGAATGAATACCCTTCGCCTTCATGAAGGATTCAATCCACTGACGACCTCCTGCGTTCTCTGGGTGATCCGCTTGGAAGTATATGTCGGAGCAGGATACATTGCGATAATGCATGATAAACAGGAATTTCCTGAGGAACTCTAGCGACCTTCGCTTCAGAGTGAAAGTACCCTGAGGGAGCGCTTTATGCAAGTCCATGATAATGGAGGCCGCATGACGCTCGAGGTCCGCTAATTTCTCCTCTACTTTGTTGATATTCTGGGTGTCGCGGACATCCTGGTAGACATTCGGTACGCCGTACACCTTTCCAATAGGACGAATGTCAAGGCTACCCGTAGCGATATCATAGTAGTAGACGTATTCAGGATCAACACCAGTGCGTCGAAATTCTTGTTGTCGTTCTGTTTTAGACCTGCAAAGAGTATCATTCAGTGTTCTGGTCTAGTGCCTGCACGTAGAGTGCTCAAGAAGACTCTGAAAACGCACTTCACAGGTCCGACTTGGAATCTTCGCAATATGAATCGTGGAATGAAATGTTGGTATTGTGTCGTAGGTGCGCGCGGACTGAGAGGGCCATCTGTCTTCTGAGCTTCTCCTGTAAGCTCCGTTCTAGCTTTTTGTTTTGGTGTATTCTTGCGACGTCGTGTCATGGTGCAGGGTTCAACGAATCTAAGAACTGAGTGCAATGAGCGCTCTGAGAGCGCTGAACGCATGTGGCGTTGCCATCAAACACTTTACATAAAAGGCGCAGGGGCCAACAGCTAGCACTATACCTTATCAAGTTATTATATATGATTGATAAAGTTCAAATTCAAACTTTGTTTCAAGCAGTGACCACGGGGTATCCATCTATCACATGCACAGACGAGAGCAATCAAGATCGTGAAATTCGTAATAGGTCATAGTCTCGGTATTGACCTGCTTCTGCTGCTAGCTTCAAACAAGTAATCAATGAATAAGAAAATGAAACTCACAGTTGTTGAAAGGCAACCCAAATGACAGCGCTAACGGTGACTGACCTGCTACGTGCAGCATGATAGAGACCCCCTCGAATTCGGAGTACTTTTGGATGCGTCTACATTCACACGCAGAAGGAGAACGTGTGTGCCTCATGGCTAGGGGAGTATTACGCAGCCGTTGCGGTGACAACTCTGGTCAATTCTTGCCCCCGTGTCCCATGACAAGAAAGATCGACACTCGACTCGGTGAAATTGCAAAGTAGTGAAGTTATTATGCAATAGGCACTACTGTGTGTTTTCAATAACTGATCTCGAGCGCTGAATAAGATGCACACCTAATTCAGGTACTCCCGGTGGATTCATCTTCGAACAACTTGAGATTCATGCCCGATGGAAACGCATCCGGAAAAAAGTCCACTACATCCCTCTCATGCTTCTATAGCCATGCGAGACAACCGACGATGGTCATCTCAACCACCCGTTCTTTTGTGGTCTCATCTAGAGTGTCCTCTCCCGACTCGTACTAGTTCTCTGAGAGCTCCGCTCGCGGGAACTTCTTCATTAGCAAGTCCGAATGTACCTTTGGTCTCTTACGCTGCTGCGAAGAGTATGGTTCCGGCGAGAGTCCTAGTATTTCCAGGTCGTCGAGGCTTTGTGTTATGAAAGTCATTGACCCGTAGTAGCGTCGACTGAGGGGCCTAGTAGTCGGCTCATCCATGCCGCATATTCTTCGCAGAGTGTACGCCCTATAACATGAAGAGAGTCCCAACGGTGAAAATAAGTTCATCTGCCAGCGTACCTTTCCCGAACAATCCTGACGAGATCTTGGGGGCCTCTTGGCTGCTATGTGAGAGCGCATGCCACACTCCAGGGCTGAATGACGCACGTTGCAGCGACGTCACGTTGGAGTACTTCCAAAGTCCCTTCACCTCCGGACATTACTGCACCTCGTTTGCTCATGTATGGTATCATCAACTGGAAGAGTTGAGGAGACGATTTAAAGAAAAGTAAAGGGACAGGATCGACGCACTCAGCGAAGGACATCCCATCCTCCATGTCTCCGTTACATGCCTTCAAAGCCCTGTAGACTCTTCGGTTGATTTCGCGTGCGAGGTGGGTGTTGCTTTGGCCATGATCTTCAAGACTAAATGTGCCCTATCGTATGCATGCGTGGTGCGAAGCATCTTCGTCTCTGACAGGAGGGTCACAGAACTTGTCTCCTCCAGGTTGAATGATACAACGGAATTGAGTTCCAATAATCGAGTTAGGTGTGTGATTTTTGAACACAAAGCTATCGATTTTCATCTTCCGTAAGGACATTTGATGTGCAAAGAGCTGTATGCCGTCTTGAATACGCCATTAGCCATGTATGCGCGGATACACCAGCGGCGAGCGCACACTGCTGAACGAAAGTATGTCGAGTCGACAGAAGCCAGGTTACGGCGTGTTTGACAAGTTTTCGAGACTCCAGATTCGCGTCCGATTCGTACCCGAATCGACATCGAAATTCAACAATGATTTCATCGTTGACGACCACGAAGCGAGTTGTTTGCGGAGGCTAGCGCACTAGTCACGTACTTATTACAGTCACTAAGCTGTTAAAAGAGTTATAACTTGACCCGGTTATAACCGGTTGAGCTCGAGTTGTTAAATGGCTTGGGAGGGTTCAGGTGGCTATGTTTGGCAACGTACATATAAGAGCGTTGATGGCATATGTACGATGCCCTTCAACCAACAACCTACTCATCAGCCATCGTATCGCCGTTCTCTTCAGAATCAGTGCTCACTCGAATATTCTCCTTAACTCATTATCACTACTACGATGTCAATAATCAACACCGCGTCCACGACACGCGCAGATCTCCCATCCCTAGACCTTATGTTCCCTCAAGAGCTCATTTCACTTGAGGTTTCAGCACAGCTTCCCTCTGATCTCCAGGTAAGCAGAACGTCGTCACTCTCACATTGCTTTTCGCATTAAGCAAAACATAGATACGCCCGCTTGCGTCAACAGACTACAAACGCGGACATCTCGATGTCCTTTCTGGTCTATCCGTCGTCAACGACCTCGGCGAGGTAGCGTGGGTCAATCAGTTCCACGCCATGCGCGCAACACCGGGTGCATACTTCTCCATCGTTATCCTCGACAAGGCGAACGACAAGATCATCGGAGTTGGCACCGTCTTCATCGAGCGCAAGTTCCTCCGTGGTCTCGGCAGCGTCGGCCACGTCGAGGATATCGCCGTCGACAAAAACTACCAGGGCAAGAAGCTTGGCCTCCGTATCATTCAGGCTCTCACACATATCAGTGAGAGCAGCGGCTGTTATAAAACCATCTTGAACTGTAATGATACTAACATTCGTGAGTTGCTTCGCTCCATGGACTTTCGCTTATACTGAGTAACATCCCACAGCCTTTTACGAAAAGTGTGGCTATGTCAAGAAGGAGAACGAGATGGTATTTTTCAAACACTTCTCATAGCTTTTTCTAACAGAACGCACAGGCAAAGTACGCCCCAGAGCGTGTTAATAACGCACCAAAACTTTGATTTGCCATCTCATCTATTGGACTACACTAGTATATACCATCGTCATCAATTGCCCGTATTCTAGATCTTCCTGCGGACATTTTGTACGGATACCTTGCACATACCTGTATTATTGGTTTCATTGCCAACATATTTGTTATGATTAACAGCTCTACCACGAGAGCTAATTAAGCATTGAAATGCACGAGATCTACGTCGCATCCTCGGAATTAGAAGCGGATATACCATGTGGAAGCATGCAGCATAGATTTTGCGCGCGAGAAGTCATGACGAAAAGGATGTGCGATACATAGGCATATGCCAACAACAAAAGAACTGCTCATCGGCCACCCTTGCCACCCTTCATTTGCTGCTTCGATACCCTGGGTCCACTCGCAACAGGCGCACGTGCAGGCTACACCAGCGTAAGTCGTACGTACCCCTTGAACATTCGAGTACATACCTTGGCCTTTTTCGACTCCTTCTCTTTCTTCTCAGTCTTGGCCTTTGCAATGGCCGAAATTCTCTGCTGGTTGCGGACAGCAGCGGTCTGGTTGCGCCTGGCAGCGATAGTGGCAAGGTCAGCACCAACGATACCACGTTGGTGCTTCACAGTCCGGCGAGAACGCTTCTTGGCGACTTCCTCAGTGATACCCTTCTTGTGCATGCGGCGATAGACCTGTGTCCATGCGATCTTACGTGGGTTCTTGCGCTGGAGGAACAGGGAAGAGTTCTTGGAACTAGCGAATCGGAAAACCTAGATTGCA
Source organism: Suillus hirtellus (assembly GCA_016695485.1). Lineage (NCBI taxonomy): Eukaryota > Fungi > Basidiomycota > Agaricomycetes > Boletales > Suillaceae > Suillus > Suillus hirtellus. Next base: position 53,370 of record MU172280.1, on the reverse strand, counting down.
AGGGGCGTTCAGGCAGGAAGCTTGAAAGTGGAGAAGACGAGCTGACTTTGGAGTCTCCACGGACAAAGAGTTTGCCCTTGGAGGGGTACACACGGAAACCGGAGAACGCGTCGATTTCGACCTTCTACTCAATCACATCGAACGATTTAGATTTCAGCAATGGATGTATATGCAGCAGAGACGCACCATCTATAGAACCAGCGCGCACGACGGGAGTAAGTCAGTCTGCATCCTTTCCAAAGCTCATGTGAATATGCGACAAGCCAGAAACGTCATCCGTTATCAGTCTGATTCATCCACCACTCCTACAGCCTATCTATGGCTGGAATTCGCCCCAACTTCGCGCATGGACAGAACGGATGCACTCCTGGTGTTTGGTGAAGAGAAATGGCATGGATTCTTGCTTACCTTGACGGAATTGCCGGGGCTTGCTGATTTGGCGGTGCCTTCGAGGACGGGGTAGATTCGATGGGTAGCGGGGATTCAACTTCGGCTTGTGCCGTGACCAAATTTGGTAATTCCGAAGATATCAATTACTACGGAAACCACGCAGTCGAACCAAAGCTGGAGAGCCTCGGCTCTGTTGTGACGGCGACCGAGCCTGCGATGCGAATTATCACTATCCAGGACTTACGATTAATATATGTAATATGGTGTCGAGTCTAAATTCGGAGCACAGTACATAGTTCAAACGTCATTAGATGGGCTTGAGTGCCACGGATTTCGTTCTCTCGTATAGCACTGCTGCCTTTGAAATAACACTTCCACGTCCTACAGCTGCGAACATGAGGACAAAGTTGGAGGATTGGCATGTTAAATATTATGATCCAATACTCAGAGCTTGAATTGATTGTCCTGTAAATATCATTGACGCAAGCGCGACAAGCCAGTACTCGTAGTGTGTTGGAAAGGGCGCACAGAGGGGTATAAAACTAAAACAAGAAAGTGTCACAAAGCGGTTACACGTCACTTGTGCGTGCGAATACCGCTGCCTCCCCACTTGCCTCAGCAACGCCTCTACGCAGTCACTCCAGTCACTCTTCAAGTAGCTCCGCCCTCCAAATCTCACTTCCAACGTGTGTTCCATTTGCTGAGACCACACTAAGCTGCTGCTGATTCCACTACTGAACTTCATCGTTTCAGAGCACTTTTAGCGTCCTTTTATAGTCATGTTCGTTTGTTCTCCGAAATGGCGCAGGCGCCGTAGTTCATCTGTATTTATCCCTATCATAGGTCCGAACCTTACGACCCTTACCTCCCCCGCAATGGCTCCTCATCCAATCCCGCTGGCGGGTCAAGTCAAGGTGGAAACCCTAAAACCGCAGCTATTCAGCAACAAATTGACGACACCGTCGGCATTATGAGGGAGAACATCACAAAGGTCGCAGAACGTGGAGAAAGATTGGACTCATTACAGGATAAGACAGGTGCTTGATTTTGCGCTCTCGTGTATTTGAGCAAAGTTTCAAATCAAGCTATTTCCCTAGACAACCTTGCTGTTTCGGCACAGGGCTTCCGTCGTGGTGCTAACCGAGTACGGAAGGTGAGTTTGATTTGACTTCTTTACGTTGATTTAATACTAAAGCATATTCAACAGAACATGTGGTGAGTGTGATATATTCTTTTTAGTGGGACCAAGATTCATCGAACTCTCAATCTCTCAGGTGGAAAGACATGAAGGTCCGTTGGACTCGCCGCTCAGCATCACGTTCAAAACTGACCCCATCTTTAGATGCGCATGATCATTGGCGTCGCAGTGGCAATCATCATAATCATCATCGTAGTCAGCATTGTGAAGGCAACACATCACTAGGCAGTACGTGGGTTCCACACCTACACTACTCATCCTTACTACCACTGGTCTATTGGTTGTTGTATCTATGCACCGTATCGTTAATTCTTCTGCTTGTTCTCTGTTTTACATTTGTTGGCTGCCATTCACCTACATTCTCCAGTAGGGCCCTAGTGGGCGAATTGTGGACCCCGATACATAGCTTTCGCTTTGTTAAATTGTCATTCGTGTTGTGCTTTTGGATGATCCACGTAATGCTTGATCTGGGCTAGTGCACAGGCTCCATTCTGTTCTCCAGAGTCGAATTCCAAAATCAAGTTTCAAGACCCCTCGTGGGATATGTACACCACCCTCCGGAGGAGTTGAAGATACGATCAGGCACATGAAATAAATGCAACACTTATCTTTACCACATGCATAGTACCGCTAGCCATGGAGTTCTATTATGAAGGCCTGAAGCTTGGAGGCCTGACTCCGATACATGTATGGCTGTCACTGAGATGAGTGTGTTGTTGGAGTATCGTTATTTATTTATTTACTATTTTCTAGAACTGTAAGACGTGCACTTGCCATAATCAGACTGAGTGCAACATGTGTGGCATTTTAGTGTATCTTCTACCAATCCCACGAAATGCTTCTCCCGCAGCTTACTGTTCTGTAAGTATTTCGACGTTTACATCTGTAACGTTAAGATATTTTTACAGCTCAATCATCGTCGACTTAGGACCGAATCCGTAGCAGAACAGGCGGTCGAACCTCCGCCTTTTCTTTTGCTGTGCGATTATTTTTAACCTTTGGATTTGGATTGATAGCTCAAGACAGTGGTTGATCTCTAGAGCATTTATGATGATCATGGAACTATGGAACTTCATTATGGAATATCCAGATCAGATACATACGGTAGGCAACTCGACTGTTCGTCGCACTCTTCACGCGTAGTACCGACCCGGCGGCCTGCCGAAGTGCTATATTTGCACAGCAAGGAACGCCAAATTAACTGGATGGATGTCTACTGGATTTTTACAGGATTCTTTTTGGCGATGCCGGGAACCTGGAAGCTTATAAGTGTACTCATCGTTGTAATTTCCCGTCCCTCACTTTCTACCTTTCCTGTATAAGCCAGAAAGACGCTGATGGTGTCGACACACAAGGGTACGTTCTATTTGTCTGCCTGCATCTTGCGCTTGACGTTATTCTCATCAAGGTATCGTTGAATAGAAAGTACACATGACTCCGACGGAATGAAGGCATAGGCCGAGTCACAATGTCAGCAGCACGTAACCATTAGGTTGCCCTCGGTGGCTGAGCATCCCTCTGAGGCAAAGGCCTCATAACGATGGCGGGTTTTGCTATGTTTTTTCGGGCTCTCGAGGTTCCGATGGAACGTTGCGATTGAATACTTTGGCCTCCTTATCACTGGTGTGGGCGCTAATTATATTATAAGCGTTGTTGATATACGCTCTATTTTCTCGCGCTCCCGTTTTCCTTTTCTGTCAGACACGGCTCGCCACATTGACCGGTTGGCCTCATTGATGGCTGTTTGCAACCAAGACAGATCAAAACATGATGTTCATGATTAAAAGGTCATGGTCGAGCTTGCCAACCGCGTGGGAGTCGAGGCCAAGGCCAGAGCTAAACTTTGAAAAGTAGCTTCAGGTATCACCCGGGGTTAGTCCAATATGACACCACCGAAATGAATCTCATCTTGACAGTCAGTCTCTGGCCTTTTGTTGTCCGCGGTACTTTGTCATTCGCCGTTCCGCCCCAAAGGACTACTGGCGGGGTAGCTTTGATGATCAATTTTCATCTCTTTCCGTTCTTGTCCTAGCTGGCCTTGCATGCCACCGGTTCTTGGCCTGCGGACAACCTTTGGTTATTGGCCTACATACCGCGTTTACTTGTCGGCCTTCATTGTCGTTTCTGCCAGTCTATTCCCCTACATAAGTACTATGTCCGCGATACTTCCTAAGTTTCGAAACAACATCCTCAAGTCCCTCTTACCCAGCGGATCGCAGAATGGATTATTATAATTTCTGGTGCGCCCGTGCTCCTACGTTTCTTTTTGGTATTGATCCCCTGCATAGGTTTGAGGATTCGGATCTATACAGGGCATTGCCTCCGGAATGGCCAAGATTGGTCGATAATGTGTGTTTCGTCTGTGCTTGTAAACAGTAGTGCACTAATATTTCGCTGTAGGACCTGTCGTCATCTCAGCCTCAACAGGATTACCTGCCTTCGGCTCCAGAGTATCCCCCGCCCGTGGTTACTCAGCACCACCAGTATCACATTAATGACGGAGATTCAACGAGTAACGACCAGCATCCTCATATGTACGAATTCCTTCACGTCCCCATTTAAATAAAAATTGACGCCTTCATTGATAGTGCTACTCAACAGCCTTCGCACAACGCCTCTTTCAACCATCTCCACTCTCCTTCCTCCAATGATCCGTTGGTTAACAATCCGGAGTCTTCTGGCAACATTTGCGAATCAAGCCCCAGTGGGGGTCAGCCTGACCCGGTCCATGACAACCCACCAACATCGCTCACATCTAGCAGCTTGTATGTCTGCAAGTGGAATGACGGTCGCGGTCCATGCAACAAGGCCCTAAATAAACAAGAGATGAAGAAACACATACCATCCCATCTCCCACGTGGAAACTCTCATGTTATATGTCGGTGGGAGGGATGCACATACCAACAGCCCATGCGCCGAGATACAATCATACGCCATATCCGTCAGATTGACCTCAAAATCGACCCCCGGCGCAATCCCCAACACCAGTAGTAGGTTACTTCGAGTCGTGATATGGCTAAATTCTGTCTACATCATAGCCGTATTAATTACGATTACATCGACTGCCGTTCAATATTTGTTTTCCCTTGAGACCTTTGCTATGTTTCCCTTTTGTATTCATGTTACTTCGTGCCTTCGTCCTTAACAATGTATCTTAATCGATTATATGTCCGTCCGGTGTCATCGTTCTCGAGATTCTCAGTGATTTCAATCATGTTCTGAAAACAATGAGCAGGCTTTGGAGCTGCTATACTAGGATTGACAAAACATAACAAATAGTGCAATAGCAAGAAATATTACCAGAAAGCAGGAAACAAAATATAATCGCGAGAGGACAAATGACAATGACCAAAGGATAACGAAGACTAGTATCTAGATCTCAGTCTTGGGAAAGAACTGAGATGTTCGTGCGGCTCTAGGGCGCATCCCATTGCCAATTTTCCATACTGTTCGGTCGTGCTCCGTGCGAATTACTGATCGGCAACGACACGAGCGTTATGATATCATTCATCCAAATGAAATTAGTAAAGCTTTCGGCAACTTTGTTCCTTGGGTCGCCACCTAATTAACGTGTCTATAGGTTTCCTTCACTGTAAGCGACCTCGCTCATCTCCACACAATCCAACCTACCATGCGTTCAGCGTTATATGGGACAAATTAGACACGGCCCTCGACAAGTTTCTCAGAAGGAAGGGCTAGCCTGAATTCGAATTTCCCTACCGCCGACCGAAGGCGTTGAAGCAATCTGCATACAAACTCGCATATAAAACAAGAGGACGGTATCATGTTTCTCTCAGCCCCCAGCTTCTCCAAACTCAACCTTTGTGTGCGGTTTCTGCTGTCTTGGCTATGAACGCTTTCCCAGTAAGCTGCATCCTACCTGACTTCGACGCTCATCCTGACCGAACTCCTAGAATGGCACTCGAGTCTTCTTTTGGGCATCTGGCGGTGAAATCAAGTACGGTACTGTGCAGGCCACCAACCGTATGGTCGATGTAGGAATTCTACATCATTCTAGAATACATTCTTCTCATGAGTCACCTTATAGGGTACCCAGATTGTGGTGGTGAAAGTAGATGGGGAAGGCCACGGTTCTTTGCAGGAACCAATGGACATTCTTGACGAAGGTGAAGTCAATGTTACGGGGAACGACGCTCAACCGGTACGTAAATCTCGTTTCGTGCCATTAATTTCTCAGTAGCTCCGTCGCAGGAATATATGATCGTTGATCAAGTCGATGGAGATGTGGATATGTGCCCTCACTCGGTTTGTGTATTTCAATGCGACTATTCGTTTCTGACGTCATTTCATCAGGAAAACATGGATATCGACATGGAATATACCATGACAACCTCATCTTAGCGTCTGAATTTTTGTGGATCTAATACGTGATGTACCTGTACTCAATAGGTATGAAGTACTGTTAAACGGTTGGACGATATCGGTGTTAATTCTCGTTTGTAGCAATGTTTCGATGTTTCAGTGTATTTTATAAGTAGTCCAAACAATTTATTGACTTGGTGTGTAATCTCAGTGCACCTACTACCTACCTTGTCTTAATGTCTCAATGTCCTGTCCACAAGCAGGGGAGCAGGATACATAACAAACCAATTCGAGAAGATGACTTGTCGATTAGCAAAACAGCGAAAGCACTCGCGGCTGAGGTCCGGATGCGCCTTGTAGAAGTTGACAAGCTTTGTGAAGATCGCCGTAACATTCAACAGTGAGTTTTTGCTTGAATACGTCCGTGCGTCTGAACTTCTGTCTCTGTCAGTGAACCTGGTTACCCGATGATGATGATGATGAAAACTAAATACGGACCAGGAGGGTGGTAAGATGTCTTAACCGTCAACTTGGGCCGTTCTCATCTTTTTTTGATAGGAAATTGCCAATGCCTGGTCCTGTTGGGTCTGATCCACCGCCATCGCCCGAGGTACCTCCCCCGCCCCCCGAGCCTCCTTGTCCAGTATGGCGCACACTCCGCGATGCGTTATAATGGTCAGAGTGTGTCGATTGTTCTTCACAGAGTTGGCGCATAATATTTCGTCATGTTCAGGACCGAAAGGAAGTGCCTACGTTCAATTCATAAGTGAGCTGTGCTCGGCGATCTCGATACCATTGAATGTCGATAGAACGGAGGCTAATCACGAACAAGGTAATCCTATTCTGTGCTGTGATGACGAATTTGCATTGACACAAAAAAAGGACATGATTTATGCAGGCTCTTGATCATTGATCATGACGAGACGATTGACGTCATGCAGGATTTCCAGATTTCGCACCATAGACAACAAGTTCAGCGGCTTATCGGTAAGATGCAGGGATCCGAAATGTTCCTGATATGGGTAAGGCTTGGACTGATATCTCCACACACGAGAGCAGGCCTAACATGAAAGGTGTCATTAATTTGACAGAATAAATAGCATTGCGGACTATAGCAAGCCTTATACTTTGTAATCAAGTGTATGCGAGTCCTGTCCAGTGGCGATGTTACTGAAGGCTTAAGTGTTCAACGATATGATTTAGGCTCCGCTCGTGTCCACTTTTGCAATCTGTACGACATTAACAGTCTTTCGTGTGGTCCGGAGGTATGCAGAGCGGCCAGGGAGCATGTCTTTATTTTGGCGCCTCGGTCAAACCATTACCAGGAACGTGAACTTGGCCCTGTTAAGTAGCAGCTTCGCCGCCTTGAAGCAATCTCTCGTAACTGTTCTTGTTCCATTAGAGGTTGAAGTTCCATTGGGACAATGGAAACATTTCCTGGAGCCGAGATTCTCAGAGCTATAAGATCCAGGTGTCAAGCGTTCTCAGACCGTGCAGCAAGCGCTCCGATACTGCCATAACGCTCGTGTCATTGTCGATCAGTAGTTTCACCCCTGAGAGTTGTGGAAGCTCCGCAAATCGCATGGGAAAGGCAGTGTGACGACCGAACAGCAGGAACATGAGAAATTGGCAATGAGGTCGAAGAAGTGAGTCTACAGACTCAAAAGACAACCCTTGCGGCTAACTTACGTAACAATCCGCGCGCACTGTGGGAAGTGCACGGGCTCAATATTCAATGCTATACCAGAGCAAGTAAACTGCCCGTCCATGACGATCCGGAGTAGGGTGCGTTGCGACCCTTTGTCATTTACGCTACTAGTTGATGAAGTGGAATCATTCAACATGTGGCAGTTTACTTGCTCTGGTATAGCATTGAATATTGAGCCCGTGCACTTCCCACAGTGCGCGCGGATGGGCTCAGGTATTTTGCCGCATCACTGCCGCAACTTGCCGCACCACTAACGCATCACTGCCGCATCACACCGAAACCAAGATTCAACACTCGTTTCCGACAACTACTCTAATCATACACAAGCCAATTGACCTAGCAGCATTTCTCGTCGAATTCATCAACTATGCGCCTCTTAGACATGCCTTTGAGAGGTTGAATTTAGAGGATGTGTTGGACGTGTTGCGGCACAGATGCGGTAGTGGGTGCGGCAGCAGTGAGTCCTAGTAATATATAGTGCGAGACGATGACATTCAGACTGTACAGATTCTAGAGCACCCACTTTACAACGACTCGTCACTCTCGACAGGCACCAGCGGAAGGTTGCATTAAAACACTGCCAACCAACAGTGTGGGCCGAACTTTAGCGAAGGAAGTGAGCCCGAAGTTGTTAAGAAAGAGAAACATACCAAAAAGCCCAAACCATGGCCACGGCCAAGGAAGGTGAATGGAAGTATTTGATGTGCGCGAGGATGAGCATGCTGTCGTGCTCGCCTGTGACTGGATGCATGATTGTTAGTCCATATATCATATGATGAGGGTGTACACGTACATATTTCTCCTTGGTTAGACCACTGAGAGCCCACTCATCGAACTCAGGAGGAGCATCTACGGCAGTCGCGGTATACTTGGTAAGAAGGATGCGTTGGTGCGGTGCGGTAGTGCACAGCCACAAAATCTCAGAATTGCCGCACCCTGCCGCACCCTACCGCGTCACTACCGCACCCATGAGGTACTATATTCACTATGATACCACGATAATTCTTACACAAAAACATGTATTATGGTATTTCTTAATCATAAATCATATTTAAGACCTTTGTGGACGACGTAGACATATTATATACGCATATAAGACACTTGTTGTGTAGGGTGCGGCACGGATGCGGCAGTGATGCGGCAAAATCCTAAGGCCCCGCGCGGATTGTTACGTAAGTTAGCCGCAAGGGTTGTCTTTTGAGTCTGTAGACTCACTTCTTCGACCTCATTGCCAATTTCTCATGTTCCTGCTGTTCGGTCGTCACACTGCCTTTCCCATGCGATTTGCGGAGCTTCCACAACTCTCAGGGGTGAAACTACTGATCGACAATGACACGAGCGTTATGGCAGTATCGGAGCGCTTGCTGCACGGTCTGAGAACGCTTGACACCTGGATCTTATAGTGCTACTAGTTGATGAAGTGGAACTATTCAACATGTGGCAGTTTACCTGTGCGTATTTACTCTGGTATAACATTGAGCGCTGAGCCCGTGCACTTCCACAGTGCGCACGGATTGTTACGTAAGTCAGCCGCAAGGCAAGGATTATCTTTTGGATCTGTATCTCCTTTTCAACGGGCAGGCATCGCATTTTATTTTAAATGAAATTAGTAAAGCTTTCGGCAATTGTCCCTTGGGTTGCCTCCAAATTAACGTGTCTATAGGGTTCCTTCACTGCAAACAACCTCGCTCATCTCCACGAAATCTAACCTATCATGCGTTCAGCGTTATATAGGACAAATTAGACACGGCCCTCGTCAAACCTACTCGGATCTCGAACGGCGAGACGAATCTCGATATCATCCATCCAAATCCAAATGAGATCAGTAAAGCTTTCGGCAATCGTTCCTTGGGTTGCTAGCCGTGTCTATAGGTTTCCTTCACTGTAAGCGACCTCGCTCATTTCCGCATAATCCAACCGTTCAGCGGCATATGGGACAAATTAGACACGGCCCTCAGCTGTCTCAGAAAGAAGGGCTGACCTGGATTCCCTATCACCGAGCGAAGGCGTTAAAGTAATCTGCATACAGACGTGCGTATAAAACAGGAGGACGGCATCATGTTTTTATTATCCAAGAAGCCTTGCATGCCGCCAGTTCTTGGCCTACATCCCATCTTTAGCTGTCGGCCTTCATAATCGTTTCTGCCAATCTATGACACTACTTAAGTTTCAAACCATATTCTTGAGTCCCTCTTTCTTACCCAGCAGATCACGGAATGTCTTATGACTACTGGTACGTTCAAGTTCGTACTCCCACATTTCCTTTTGATGTTGATCCCTTGCATAGGCGGAAAGATTCACAGCTATACAAAGCATTGCTTGCAGAACGGTCAGGATTTGTCGTTAATGTGTGTTTCGTCTGTGCTTGTAAACAGCAGTGCACTAATATTTCGTGTAGGACCTGCCGTCCTCTCAGCCTCACCAGAACTACTTGCCTTCGGTTCCAGGGGATCCCCCGCCAGTGGTTATTTAGCATTGCCGGCATCACCCTATGTATGGCGGGGACTCAACGAGTAACGACCAGCGTGATATCCATGTGTACGGTTTTCTTAAAGTCCTCGTCTAAGGGAAGTTAAAACCTTCATTGATAGTGCTACCGGACAGCCTTCGCACAATACCTCGTTCAACCATTCTCACACACCTTCCTTCGACGATCAGTTTGTCAACAATCAGGAGTTGCTCATTAACAACCTGGATTCTTCTGGCAATGTTTCCGAATCACGCCTCATCAAGGGTCACCCTCACCCTGTCCATGACAGTCCATCAGAATCGCATACATCTAGCCGTTTGTTTGTCTGCAAGTGGAATGATGGTCACGGTCCATGCGACACGACCGCCGCAAGTGTAGAAGAGCTCGTGAACCATGTGTCATCATCCCATCTTCCACCACCTGGTCCCACTCCTTTGAAATGCAAATGGCAGGGATGTAGACTCCGAAAGCTCATTTGCCGAGATACAATCCTTCGGCACGTCCGTCAGATTGAACTCGGAATCAGTCCTCGACGCCAGTAGTAGGTTACTCCGAGTCGCATTATGGGTAAACTCCGTCTACATCCATAGCCATATCAATTACGATTGCATCGACTACCGTTCAATATTTGTTTTCCCTTGAGACCTTTGTTATGTTTCCCTTTTATATTCATGTTACTTCATGCCTTCCTCCCTAAAAATGTATCTTAATCGATTATACCGGTGCCATCATTCTCGAGATTCTCAGTGATTTCAATCGTGTTCTGAAGACAACAAGAGCAGGGTTTAGAGCTGCTATACTAGGATCGACAAGACAAGATACCAAACAGTGCAATAGCAAGAAATATTACCGGAAAGCAAGAAACAAAATATAAGCGCGAGGGGGGGGACATATATAGGTGCGGAGGGAAAACATGACTATGTGTGAGGGGATCAAATCACATAAAGTGATGCGGAGGGTCTCAGTACGTGAGGTGTAGGATGCAATAGACGGAGTTAGTAGAAAACAATATAGCTACTGGCTGTTAAAAAATGACAATGATAAAAGGCTGACATCTCAGCCTCGGGAAAGAACTGAGATATTTGTACGGTTCTAGTTTATGCTCATTAGTTTAGGAACAAAAATATATGTAATAAAGGAAAACAAAAACATATCGATATGCATGAGCACGAGCCGGCGTCAAAACGTCGCTCGTCTATCCCTCATTTGGTTTGCGCTCGCACAGCCTCATTCTCCAGATCTCTCTATCTTGATCGTTCGGACTCTGACAGAGGGTCTCAGAGACATCACCAGAGGCTCCTTATGATGAGGGTACGAGAGACACCCATGGTGTCCTAAAGACCGTCAGACCATGAGAAGCACTAAAAAGTGCTGCCAATGGTGGTCGAAGCGGTTGTGATTAACAGGGCTGTGAATGTGTGACGGAGTCTAGCCATATATGACCCGAAGCGACCTTGTCCGGCGTCGGGGTTTGATCTCAAGGTGAATTTGACGTATGTGGCGAATGACTGTGTCTCGGCGCAAGAGGTTTTGGAATGTACATCCCTCCCATTGACATTTCATACGGGTGCGACCAGGCGGTGGAAGATGGGATGACGACATGTGGTGAGCGATCTCTCCTTCATTTAGGATCTCGTTGCATGGGCCCTGGCCATCATTCCACTCGCAGAGCAACAAGAGGTCAGATGCGTGCAACTCTGATTTGATGTCATGGACCGGGTGAGGATGACCCTTGATGGGGATTGATTCGGAAACGTCTCCAGAAGACCCCACACTGTTAGCAAACCGAGCGTCGGAGGAAGGAGAGGGGGAATGGTTGAAAGGGGCATTATGTCCAGTAGCACTATTGAGTGAATTAATTTCCGTTAAACAGAGATATCGAGGAAATTGTACTTCTGAGCATAGTGCTGATTGTTCTCAGGAAACGAGTGCGTCAAATCACTTGAAAAGAGACTACTTTGAGAAAACCCTGGAAGGGCAGACACTTGATCGTTTCTCGCCGAGTCTCCGCCATACATAAGGTGACGCTGAGTAACCATGATTGGGATTTTCCCTGGAGACCAAGTCAAGGAGTAATCCTGTTGAGGCTGAGAGGACGACGGGCTCTATAGCAAAAGTATTAGCAAACTACTGTTTATGGGCAGACGAAACATACATCATCGACAAATTCCAGCTGTTCCGTACACAATGCCTTGTATAACTCCGAATCCTGCCGCCTATGCAAGGGATCAACACCGACAAGAAACATTGGAGTATGGACCCACCAGAAATCATAATATATTGTGCGATCGGCCGAGGAAGATTTGTGCGATTCTGTTTGATTGTCATGGACCAGGCGAGAATGACCTTCATTGCTCGTTGTGTCTCCCCCATACGTAGAGTGATGCTGAGTAACCACAGCCGGGGATCCCCTGGAGGCGAAGGTAAACGGTAGCTTTGCTGAGGCTGAGAGAACGACGAGCCCTACAGCAAATATATATCAGCTCACTGCTGCTCACAAGCACAGACAAAATATACCCCAGCAACAGATCCTGGTCGTGTTGCACACAATGCCTTAGATAGCTCTGAATCCTGCCGCCTATGCAAGGGATCAACACCGAAAAGAAATGTCGAAGTACGGACACACCAGAAATCATAATCCATTCTGCGCTCCGCTGGGGAAGAGCGACTGGACGTTGGTTTTTTTGAAAAAGGGAATAACTTATATAGCGGCATAAGCTGGCATGGATGGCCATGAAGGACGACAACCAAAGACCAAACTTGTGGACGGCTTGTAGGCCAAGAAGGGAACAATATTGATACGCGCAGGCCAAAGGCCAGAAACTGGCATCTGTGACTTGAAGACTTGCGCCCCCAAGTGAAGCTTGGAGCGAACTTTATCAATAACACCTGGAGAGGATCTCGAAATGTGCCCCCGATGATGCGGAATATGGTGCGCCATTTCATTTAGGTGTGCTGGCCATAATGTAAGTTGAACTCTAGCATTGGCCTCCACTCCCACAAACCATGCGTTTTCATGTACCTTGGTTGTGATCGGCCACCTGTGATCCGAGCTGGCCTTCAGTGACCCTAGTTGGCTGATGTGAAGATGCTGCTGACAGCCCAAGGAAAATGGTAAGAGATAAGGCATGCCAAAAAACGTTTACATGGCGCTCACCGAAAGTGATATGAAGGCCGAAATATTTTACATTGCAACCTTCCTGAAACACAACTTGAATGTACGATTCTGGGCGAAACCTGAAGAACCCAAAATGAACGTTACTGAACCCGGTACAATTGTCAGATATCATCGTGATTCAGCCTTGTAACAATGAAGGGTCAGTTCAAGGCCATTTGTACTTTCTGTTCAACGATACCTCGAGGATAACGATATTAGTAAGCGTGGAGTGCAGGTAGATAGCGACTCGGACCATCAGTGAACTCGTGACGAAAGTACATAGCAATAAATAACAATATATAGTACATAATCACAAGAACTAGCATAATTTTGCTATCGACAATCACATTGTTATGTTTGGCCTTATAGAGGAAAGACGCTTCCGTGATTTTCGTATAAAATTTTATGAAATGCCATAATGAAAGGGAGGTTGACAACTCCAAAGCATCAACTAATCAACCTGACAATATAAAGCTTTGCAAAGCTTTATCTAACATAAAATTTATATGGTATCTGTCAGATTGATACTACCTGGAGTAAATTTAACCGAACGACCTAAAACACCAGATTGTCACCACTCATTGTTTCTTAGCACTTATTTGATGATAAAATTCAATAAAAATCAATTTTATTTATATTTGAATACATATGTAATTACATGATACATAATAAAATAAAAAGATGCGGAGAGGGAATGGTGACAAGGAAGAGCCAGGATGGGACCATGAGGGAGGGCCAGCAAGGAACCACGAGGAGAGGCCAGCAAGAAACCACAAGGAAAGGCCAGGGAGGGACCACCATGAAGGGCCAGGGAGGAACCGCGAGGAAAGGCCAGGGAGGAACCACCACAAAGGGCCAGGGAACCACAAGGAAATCCAAAAGGCCAGGAAGGGACCACCACAAAGGACAAGGGAGGAATCACAAGGTGATTCACTGCGCTCGAGAGGGTGGTGGTAGTAGCAGTGAAACGAAGTTGAAGGAACTTGCACGAAATTTTCTGTCCTTGCACAAACAATGAACAAATAATGACAAATCAATTTCGGCTGCTCACATGATTTGGGGTTAGTCACCTGCATGACCTTGTAATTCACGCAATATTTGAATCAATCTATATAGTTTTGTAAGTCAAATAAAAATAAGGTGATATGATGTTGCTCAACAAATGGTACCTAATTACACCATCATACCTCGCTGGTTGAAACTCTCATAAGAATATAAATTGGGTTACAAATGCTAACGGTTCTTTCCATGATAAAGTCTTATATTACTAGGTAGTTTAAAACATAAATGAAGGGAAATGGTATGAGTCAACAAAAATGACTTAACTATGCAATTTGCACATTGATTGCTGTGACAGCGCAACGTCATGATCTTGTTGTGAACTCCTCATAGGAAACTTAATTTTCAGACATACATTGCTATGTACCAATAAATCAAATTTATCGTGGTATACATACCCATAGTTAGCCTAAACAAAATGATATCCTACTGTAGTTCTCACGGCCACCATATCACGGACTCGTCAATTCTCTGATGACATCATCAGTGTCTTTCTGGCTTGCACAGGAAAGAGTAGGAAGGTAGGGGTCTAGGAAATCATGATTTTGATCACACTTATAAGCCCAAGTTCCCAGCACTGCGAAAAAAATACCTGTACAAACTAACGACCAAACTTGGTGGCCTTTGTAGTTGCAAATATAGCACTTTGGCAGGCCGCTGGGATAGCACTGCACGTAAGGAACACAGCGAACATTGGATTTACATACCGTATGAATATATCTGATCTGGATATTCCAGCATGAGGTTCCATAATTATCATAGATACTCCCCACTATCTCGAGCTGTCGACCCATGCATAGCACAAGAAAAAGTGTTTTGTTGATCTAATTCGGCCCCGAGGATAAGCCCCAGTACTGTGAGGTTTGTTTGCCAAAATTTGACCAAACTTCTATCCGGCGTGTCTTGTGATCCACGAACAACCACGTCGTCGATTTCTTCAATAAATCTTGCAGGTGTACACTGCAATTCCTTTATCAACCTTCTCCAGCTCGTTTGGCTTGTAGTGCAAAAAAGATTCGCATTGACTTCGGCCCAAGGCCCTCAACCTACTGCTGGCAATTGCCATTGGCAGAATGGCAGACTTCTGCCCACGACACTACTCCCATGAGGCGTGTCCGAGTCGCCGTCATAGTATTTCTCATCAATGGCCAGAGATTCCCACAGATCTTTCATTTTGCCGTGACTGGCCAGATGTTCAAACAAACGTTCATGATATTGGAACCGCTACAGGAACAAGCTGTTTGACCAATGAGATCGTTCCATGAATCATTCCAAATCTGGGGGGGGGGGGGGCGGCTGCGTCGACCTTTGGTCGTGTAGAGGTAAGCCTTGGAGTTGCACATCTGTTCTACTATCTCAGACAGCCCCAGCCCCAAAATGCCATCGATTTTAAAAGCATCGCTACCTCATGCAATTTTCGCGTCTTTCAACTCTGGATTATCTTCTCCAACAAAACCTATCGACCTGACCTATCATATCGTCTCCAAGGCCTCTGGCCTTTGGCCTCCGTACTTTATTTTGCATATGATACGAATCTCTAGTGATTGGGAGTCGTGGCTTCTCATCTCCCCCAACTTCGCCTTCATGCCACTAACCCTTGGCCTGCAGATAACCGTCGGCCATCGGCCTTCCTGGTACAGTTTCACATCTCTGGGCTTATATTGTTCGAAGGATTCCGAGTTGTCAATACGTTCAGTGTTCAATGTCAGTCACCATGCATCGCAGCACGCCCTACAATTTCTGGTACGTCTGATCTGTGCCGCCGTATTTCTTGTTTCTCATCCTCTCGTGCAGGCAGCAGGATTCAGAACTATACCCACACATTAAGGCATCAAATGCGGGGCACTTGCAAACAACTACCGATTATGTACGTTCAGTCTGCGCAGTGCGAATGATGTGAAGCGCTGACATCTTGCTATAGGGACAGTCGACTTCTCAGCCTCAGCAATACTTCCTGCATTCTGTGCTAGAAGATTCTCCTGGCAATTCTACACCCACTGTTTCCCAGCATCACGTTGCATGTGACGATGTGCTTGATGCGTGTATATTGCCGATCCCAATAGCTCATGGCGACATTCAAAGGTACGAGATCCTTGGATGGTATCGACAATCTTGTTCTTAGCGAATCAAATTTCTTTTTTTAGTGACGCTGCTGGATGGCATGTACGCCGTGTTTCTTCAAGCTATCCTCCCTGTGCCTTTTCCAACTGTTTGCCTGCCCATATTCCTATGGACTTCTCTGACGCAAATTTCCATTACGACCCACGTCATCCATTGCACGAGGAAGTTTACCCTCATCCTCAATATGTGGTCAACGATGATGAGTCAGAATCGCACGCCGATTGTGCGTCTATGTGCCAGTGGAATGATGGCTATGGTATATGTGGGAGGAGCATAAATGTAGCCAGGACCGGGGAACATATGACATCGTACCATTTCAAGTCACCTTTACGCGCCAACAGCCGCTTGGAATGTCTATGGAAGGACTGTGGACTCCACAAGCCTGTGCGGAGAGATACAATCATCCGCCACATCGTCGAGAAACATCTCGGACTCAAGTATCGATGCAAGCCCTGGTTGGCCTCTCATACTGGGGCTGGTTTCTGCGAATCTTGGAAGAATGTATGCCTGCATTAACGCTGACCGTGTAGCCTTCATCTGTAATCTAATATCATTTCTTGCTCTAGTCTGTTTTTAGTTTATGTCGCTCGCTGTTGTTTCTGTACAAACTATATACTTTGCGCATATCTAACTGTTCATTTGGTCAGTCGCGCGTTCAGAACGTTCATTCCTTACTAGTAGTTTCCTATACAATGCATATATAACATATTTGACACGGTACAGGGGAGGTCGTGAATCTAATAAAATCTCACCACCGGCCGGAGGGTGGCCAAGTATAATGTACTCTGAGGGTGCGTCAATATAAGAGAGGACACGACGTACACTTTCGCCCTATTGCCTTAAAGATGATAAGGAGATACGAATGAATACGCGCTTTGCTCGCATGCATGGACAGTCCAGTAGCAGCCTCGCTATTTGGTACGAAATACACTGCTTACTACATTTGCTTAACAATAATGATCAAATTCGAGATGACATACCACCTAGTTTTGCGAGGCTCATACTATGTGTGTGCAACGCAAAAGGAGACGACACGAGTCTGAAGATCGACGGAAGCAAAATGAAGATCTGAAGATCTAGATGGATTCTCATTAGGAGGATCGACAGGGAATTCGAAACTCGGTTTGAAATTGACTCGGAGTTGTGTGCCATGATCCATGATCATAGCTGTAAGAGATAGTCCCAATGTCAATCAGAGAACACACATGCTGTGTACTCAGCTGCGATGTTGAGGTGCTAGGATGGTCGAAGACACGTATTTAAGCCAATATAAGCACAAGTGTAAGTCAAGGTATGAACTTGATGAAATAATTCTTGAATACACACATGAAACTAGAGAAAGCCAATGATATGGTTATCGCCTTTTTGCATCCGAATGTCAGGATCCACTCAGCTTATCCGCATACCCTAAAGCTCGGCTCCGAATGACTCTGGGCGGATGGGGAGATAGTGATAATACGGGAAGTTGCGTCTGCGTGTTGCAGGGTGTCCCACAACCAAAAGGTCAGTTTGGACTAAGCTTGGAAGCGCTACATTGAATTTGAAATGTTGAGGTTGAAGTCAACAAAGATGAATGAGGCGTGTCAGAGTGCAAAGAGAGAGAAGTATGCGTGCGTGGGGCTAGCAGCATGTGAGAGATGGAAGGCCATATGCATATGCATGCCGAAACACGTGTAGAAGCTAGACGAAGTCTCAGCGAGTGTGATAAACAACGCTGAATTATATTTACCTAGACGAAGTCTAGGTTACAAGTTAGCAAGAGTAGATACAAGTGGTAATGTCTAACGTACCTCAGCGAGTGTGATAAACAACGCTGAGGTGAACCTACGTGCGAGCGGGACTTTAAGTACCAAGTAGCAAGAAGACTGCGAGTCGGAAAGAAGTCTAATACTGCGAGTCGGAAAGAAGCCCACCGGTGGTTGTGATACCGGTGGTGGTGACATGCGGTGTCGAAGATGACAAGAAAAGGTAAGACATGTAAATAAGGAAAGAGAAGCAAGGAGAAGCCTCAGAGGTTAATCCTCCGAGGCTGGTATCATGCGCACGTATCCGAACATATCCGAGTCGTGTCGTCCAACAACACGTTCTGCGATGAGTCCAAGACTAGCAAGAGAAACTAGCAAGACGTTGGCTGAAAGGCTTGAGTCACATGCATTTTACGACAAAGAGCTGACAAATCAAAAACAAATACATATAATCCAGGCCGGCTACTTGAATTAAGCCCGTGTGATCGATTTTAAGTTTACCATCACCAAAAAAATTGTTGGTCCGCTTTCGCACCTGATATCAAGAAAAAAAGAAATGCGATGATTCGGCTTTGTCTACGCCGATGCTGCTGTTCGTCGGCACAATCTTAGGGTAGTTGGGCTGGAGCGAAGCCCGAGGTGGGACGCGAGTCATCAGGAAAAGCCCCAGGCCATTTCCATCGGTTGCTATCTTTACTAGATAATCAGGTACACGTTGTAGTGCTATCACCAGTAGTTACTACCTACATATCTGATCTCTATCATCAAGCCTTTGAACTGTGACTACCGTTCCGTATTTACTTCCAGCAGGTGACCAGCACCATCAACTTAAAGCAAACCCAAGCCATACTCAGCGAAATATTAAGGAAAGGGAGACAGGTGGGTGCAAAAGGAGAGGACGTCCAGCGCCAGAATGAGTCTCAGCAAGACCGAGCTCGCCGTCGAAGGCCAAGGAGGGAACGAAGAAGATTGCGCCGCTTTCGCTCAGCTGGACGCTTGGAGCCGGAAACCTCCGCGGGCTCCGATTACGGCACCTTGCTGATGACGACGATCAACATAATGTACCAATGAAATGAAATGAGCGTGGCTTACCTCAAGGGTCACGCTAGAAGAGGGATGACTGCTATTCTTTATGAACCTTCCAGGCCAGAATGCAACATACACCAAGATAGCCAAGCAAATGGGAATCGTATCACCCAGATAGAAGGCTGTCTCGCTTGTGCTGAGATTGCCGCGGAAACCCTGACTAGCTTCCACAACGCGGTAGACAGAACGAATCTATCCAAGTATCAGTCAAAGACTCTGAGATCACTGTCTACATGCAACACGAACCAGAAGTCCGATACAACTGACCGCCAAGGCAGCGGCGAGTGTTCGCCAATCGTTATACCAGGGTTGTTTTGAGTCTCGCATCCAGACATCCCGTTTCTCAGTGTAGACCTTGTAGAGGAATCGTGCATAAATGGCACAAAAGAAAATGTAGGAGAACAGTTGTGTGGAGAGGCCGGCCAACAAAATCTGACAGATACAGTCAGACCAGATTCCCACAGGCAAATGTCAGGTGCAAAGACATACGTGAAGTCCTGTCGATGCCAAACTTTGATCCTTGGACGTAGCAAGTGATGCACCTATCGCCTTTGGTACCACATCATCAGAGAGGATCATTCAAAAAAAAAATCAGCGCCCACCTGGATCACAAGGGTAGTCACGTCGGACAAGATGAATATGGTGGTGAGCCACCTCACTGAAAGCAAGACGTGACGATTGCAGTCGATTTCACCGGCAAGGTGACCAAGAAGAGCATAATTCGCGGCAATGAAGAAACAGGGCTTTCAAGGGTCAATACATGTTTATAGTCATAGTTTGGTGCTGACTCACAGACAATACGATCATCAAATCTTCGGAAATGAAAATCCACAATGAATCAGGGCTGTAATGTAAAGTGAAGCGAAATGCGAAGCCGAAAGCATAAACTACAGCCGAAATGAGCAAGAACCAAAACAAGCAAAAGACTGCAACGTGCTGTATTCCCCGATGACCATGGACAACATGAACTGTCCGCGGTTATAGACTACTTGACAAGTCTGAATGAGGGCGACCAACAGCACATAAACTTTGCACCATAAGCTACACGTTTCCATGGCTCGGTAGTGGTCACTCACCAAAGGCGACAGCAGTGAGTGTATTGTTGGCGATATATTCAAGAGCATTGCATGGATCGTTTTGTGGGTCTAGATAAGTATCGGAAGGACGTATCACAGAATTGTTGACTGCCTGAGCCGACGTGACGAGAATAATCAAGAAGAACAAAGTGCCCGCTAAGATGATTGAACCAGCCATGAAGAACACCTTTCGTAGGTCAACGAGCTTAGCTTTTATACTTGAACGTGTCCATCCAAAATCATACACCATACATGCGTGCGAGGCGTGGATGATCCAGGTGGTTGTATCAGCAAATTTATCATTTGCGTCTGCCACGGTGTGCGTGTTTGTTGGCTGGTGCTCGCATGTGGACGTGGATCAGGCCAGTCTATTTGCCAATCACAATTGCCGCCAGAGGCAGTAGAGGGTCTTTTTAGGCAGCAATCGGCGGAAGTTGATATGAAGCTTATTTGTTCAAGCGGAGCGAGATGGAGAAGAAATTATAGTGTACACCTTGCGGATGGAATGAATGTGAGTACCAGCATTCGAACGTTCTGAGTGCCGCTTGCGGTGGCATTGAAGTTACTACCATATCCAGAATTCTATGGTGTTATGATTAATATTCATATCATATTAGGTAGATAATTAAGGTACGATACCACACATCCAGCTGAGCGGCAGCTTGCTCCGCACAATTTGTTTCTCCACCGCATCATACGACCCGCTCGCTCGTTTTTACACACACACGGTCCCAGCTTAACCACTGTATATCTGAACTTTTGCATTTTGCGTGAGACGAAGCTGGAATTTGAATAATTCGAGATGAAAATTAATGTAAAGCGCAAACGCAATTTGAAACTTGCGAATATTTAGTTACGTATGATGTTTGTGATTTGTTTGTAATGCATACTAACTCTGACGTTGACATGTGACATGCGGACAGTGACGGTCACATCAGCGGGGAACGTTCCGTTTCTCTCGATCATGATCGAAGCTTAGCTAATTTAATTTAAAATGGTTGGACGGGTGCCAGGCTCGAGAACCTTCCAGATGAGGCTCATGTAGAACACCCCAAGATCTTGATCAGCCTCGCGTTGAGCTCCTCTACCATCAAGCCGCAGTTCCCAATGATGCGGCTCTAGAGGGTCATATTTGAAAAAAGACGAAGTTTGATTTTAGGAAGCGGATCTATTCCGCCACGTGTAAAGTGAATGAAGAAGGTCACAACCAGGCTGGGCTACTCGTACGAGGACTCGTAAGGATTGTACACCATGGCATACCTCGAAGATGGTCCCAGGACGCGACGACGATCATTATTTCTCTCCGAAAAGCATCTCTAGACGACACACACTCTAAGTTACTCCCAGACGTGCTAGATAAATTTCGAAATCCTCTGGCATCCGGGCGACCACTCCACCCTCGCACGATCTCCAGGCGAATGAATGATAGAGCCACCATCCCGACGGTGGCAATTGCCGGCAGTAGACCAAGGTGCTACATAGTAATAATTGCCTGAAGTCGGCAAAACTACGATAACCTGGTATTTATTCCAACTAAACCATAAATATTTGATATAAACCGTTCAAGCTAATAACGGAGGAGTCGGGACGAGTAAGTACAGTAATACAGTACTGTCATTTGGGTTCAAGTCACATAACACTCGATCCCGCACCATCTCAGTCACAATATTTTGTATTTTATGCACAACTACTGGGTGTTGCATGTACCTTTTTAGGGCGATCCAGATGACGGTTGATGTGGCACGATAATGCCTAGAATATTGACCGAAGTTTCAGTGTACAATTAAATATATAAGGTCTTTCCCGATGTTCTTAAAATTTTGATACAAATACGTCGCCAAGAGCGATTGACGAGATTTTGACTTGAGTGTTGTGTTGCGATAAACCTTTTAAATTTGTGTGCTCAAATGACGGTGTATATCACTGTAGCTGGTCACATGAATTGTCGAGTTCATTATTAATATATTAATATATATGATCTTCGAGGACCATACGCGGACCCCAGTGAATAGACACGTTGGTAATTACACATATCGTTTTAATATAAACCCGCCGCTGTGAAGATCGATATTGCAGGGGCGTGTGAGAGAGTATTACGCAATTACAAAATGCCATTGATATTTTTCTGTGAATGCAGACTTTGCGCAAATTTTGGCCATCCTCGCGCTCACTTCACAACCGCGTGTTAGAAGATCTAGAACCGAGGTCTCAGCGTTATGATAAGAACGGCTGACATTGCAAGTACCTAGAACCGAGGTCTAGAGGTACGAAATACATGAGCTAGAGACGGCGTGCAGGAAACGAAATACATACCTCAGCGTTATGATAAGAACGGCTGAGGTACAAGTGGGGCGAAGCACGAGGCTTATAAGGTATACGTACAGAGTCCGAAAGTAAAAATAGAAAGCTAATTATGACGAGCGATGACGACGTTGAATATCAACACACCCCCTTCAACTAGACACGAGAGATAAACCGGAACGATGATGCGTGAATGCAGGATGAGGCAGAGCCTTGGTGAAGATGTCGGCAGTGTTCTTGTGCGTGGAGACCCAGATAGGTATGAAAGTGCCTTCTTCGATGTGACGATGAATGAAATGATAGCGCAGATCGATGTGCTTAGTACGGATATGGTTCACGGCTTCTTTGGAGAGAGCGATGGCACCCGCGTTGTCGGCAAATAACTGCAGAGGGAGAGAAATGGTGAACTGGAGGCAGGTGAATAGAGACTGGAGCCATATGCCGTCTTGGATCGCTGCGGTGAGGGCCATGTATTCTGCTTCTGTGGACGAGAGAGCCTGAGTCGTTTGTTTCTTGGCCGAGTGTGATACAGGTCTGCCATTCAGAAACCAAACATATCCCGAGATCGACACACGGTCCTCGGGGCACGACGCCCAGTCAGAGTCAGAGAATCCATGCAACACTGGATTGATCCCAGCACCCCCATAGTGCGTACGCATCGTGATCGTCCCTGCAAGGTAGCGAAGGACGTGCTTGGCAGCGGAGTAGTGTTTCGGTTCAGGAGACACGTTGAATTGTGAGAGGCGCATGACAGCAAGCGCAATATCGGGTCGCATGTACATGGCAAGGTACAGGAGCTCGCTGATCAGTTTGCGGTACTCGGTGTGAAGGTTGTCGATATGAGGGAAAACATCAGTGGGACGCCCGAAAGGAAAATTTGGGTCCATAGGAAGGGCGACAGGATTACAGTTGGTCATGCCGTGCTCGTCCAATAGATAGAGTATGTAGTCCTCCTGATGCATCCATAATTCACGCGTCTTGCGATCCCGAATGAATTGAATCCCGAGGTACTTGGATACGGCGCCGAGATCGGTGATGCCAAAGCGTTTGGCAATCTGACTCTTTGTCTGGTTGAGGAATGCGCGATTGTTGGACCCTGCCAGGCCGTCGTCAACATGCCATGCAATAATGCAGATGACACGCACACCCTGCGCATTGACATGATCGAAAATGAAGACTGCGTAGTCTGCCTCGCAACGCAAGAAACCGAGACGTGTTAGCACATCGCGTAACAACTCGTACCAGTCATACGCTGCCTGCTTGAGACCATAAAGCGAGGACAGCAGATGCGCAACGAGACTCCCTCCGTCGGGCCCAAGACGTTCGAAACCAGGTGGTTGCCGCATGTATACATCTTCCTGCAGCTTCCCCCAGAGAAATGCACGCTTTGCGTCGAAGCAATCAAGCTCCCAGTCGTGAGCAGCAGCATAGGCAGACAGAGCCCGAATACTCGCAGATTTCACAACAGGTGCAAAGGTCCGGCCGAAATCAACACCCGGAATCTGTGAAAAACCTTGTGCAACCAGCCTCGCCTTAAACACCGGCCCCCCCTTGAGATCTTCCTTAAACTCCAAGACCCAGCGACACCCAATTGCCCGTCGATCCGCTGGAAGGCTCACAAGTTCGTATACATTCATCTCGCTCATGAGATTCATCTCCTTCCGCATCGCCGCTAACCAGTGGTCACTGTCAGGTCGTCGTGTCGCTTCGTCGTAAGTGGCAGGTGGAATACGCAGATCATATCCAGACGCAAGGGGATTGCGACGCGTGTCGCTGCGGACAGAGAGTGCGGCCACCTCAACAACGATCAAGTTAGCGATGACATGTGGGAAACCTACTTCATCGTCATCCGGAACTATCTCATCCGGGTCAGCGACTGCAGGTGCAGGAAGGTCAGGCATTGGTGTAGGAGTAGTGACGATGGGAGGCTCCGATGCAGAGGAGGCTGTCAATGATGGAGGTACGCCATTGACACGTGCTGCATGGAGTTCACATTGACAGAGTAGACGTGCTTTGTCGGCCTGGAGACGTTCCTTGAAAAGCTGACCCTTCTCACTATTGACAGGAATGCGACCAGAACGACGAATGATGGTGACATGGGGAGGCTCGGCAGGAGGAGCAGGCTCAGGTGGAGAGGATGAGGCGTTCACTGTGGTATCGTCGTCATCATCACTGTCAGGAAACAGACGATCAGTGAAACTCTCGTCAAAGATAACATCTCGAGAGTTAAAGAACGCGCCAGTAACAGCGTCGCGACACCTCCAAGCCTTGACTCCAGGTGGATACCCCATGAAGACAGCCTCACACGAACGTGGTCCAAGCTTCAACTGGAGTTCAGTGGGAATCTGAGCGAAACAGCGAGCACCAAAGACACGAAGATGGGCAAGATTAGGTTGAGTGCCATGAACCATCTCGTGTGGAGTCTTTCCAGCAGGGAGCGCACGGGATTCGGTCCTGTTGAACAGGTAACACGCTGTCAGAGCTGCCTCACCCCAGAGTCCGGGAGGTAAACGCGCGAAATCCAACATCGCATACATACGACCTTCAATCGTATGCATCACCCTCTCTGCCTTCCCATTCTGCTGATGAGCATAGGGCGCAGAGCGTTGACGCTGGATTCCCGCCTCCTCCAAATGTGCAGTGAAGGCAGCATTAATGAACTCTCCACCATTGTCACTGCGGAAAATCTTCACTCGCAAACCTGACATGTTCTCCCAGCGTGCACGTAAAGTGCGCCAGGCCTCCAAGGCCTGGTCCTTTGAGGCGAGAAGTTGTAAATCAAGCGTGTGAGAGTGGTCGTCAAGGAATACAATGAAGTACCGTTTGCCATGAGGCGTCAAGGTGGGGACAGGGCCACAGACATCGCTGTGGATCAAATCGAGAAACGTTGGTGCACGTTCAGTTTCCGATGAGTGAAAGGGGAGATGGGGATGCTTAGCGAGGATGCATGACTCGCAGTGTGATAAGGGGAAAGACGATTGAATGACAATGCCCTTGGCAACACAATTAAGACGACTAACAGCTTCCTTTCCAATATGACCGACTCGAGTGTGCCATAAATTGAGTGACAGTGGGGTATCAACAAACGCAGTGACTTCAGGAATTGGGGTAGGTGCTGATGCAAGGGGAATGAACTCGATATCGGGAGCATAAAGCTTACCTGTGGCCAGAATGAAGCCGAGTGAATTACCCTTGTATGTGAGCTCGCAAGTCATGTCGGAGCGGAAGTTGACATCCCATCCCTTTGCGTTCATGCAACTGATGGAAAGGAGGTTGAGTAAGGCGTCCAGAGCATGCAGACAGTTTGATAACTGAATGCGAAGTCGTTGCCCACCAATTGCCAGCCAGGCAACACAAGTTCCGCGACCTGTGGTCTGCAGGACACCATGATTCGCAGTGAGAACGTCCACCGGGTCCTCGGTGGAATATGTGTGGAAGAAGTGCTTATCTTTGACCAGGGTGACAGTAGTGCCCGAGTCTAGAATCGTCGTGAAAGGTAAGTTGACTGCACATGCGATGTCATCAGGTACTTCGGCGATAGACGCAAACGATAGATCCTGCATCAGACTACTAAGATCCGTCGCAGCTGCGGCAATAACTGGCATAGATGCCACTGGTGCCTTGGTAACAGTAGCCGCGGCAGCCACAACTGGAGGTGCGTCCTCCTGTTTCTTGTTCCGCATCCACGGAGCCTGTCCTGCCATACCACCACCCTTCTGATAGCAGTGCACATGGTCATGATCACCCTTATTACATCCAGCCGTTGTGCAGAAGATGCCTTTGGGGTTGTGTTTGTGTTTGCGCAAGCCGGTAATGGGGTTCACACCAGTCGACGAGTTAGAGGAAGTGACAGCGTTTGCATACTCAGATCCTGGACGTGCAGCATGGATGGCCTGCGTATGAACATGGCGCGCTGCCTCAGCGGTGATGCAGGAGACACAACTTTCAACAGTGAAGGACGAAGGAGTTGATGATGGTGCGGACATGATTTCATCGTGCATACGTTGCTCAAGCATGGACTTGAATTGTTGCCAGATAGGCGTCTGAGGCAAGCCAATAAGAAGACTGTAGATGGCGTCACTATCCCGCAGAGGCGCGCCTGAGTCATGAAGTCGTTCATGCAAGACTGCATGTTGACTGACAAAATTGGTAGCGTCCGCTGAATCCTTCATGCGAAAGGCATCGAGCCTCTGACGTAGCTGATACTGAGCACTCGTATCAGTTCGGTTGAAATGCTCCGCGAGCGTTTGCCACGCCTTCCATGCTGAGACGTTATGGGCACGAGACACGAGTGAGCCCACAGATGGACTGAGACGACGAGCTATGAGATCCTTTGCTTTCATATCAGTCAGTAACCATTCACGCATGGCAGTACGTTCGGTAGACGTGATCTTAGCAGGATCGACAGGAACAGGCAAGTAGGATGGCGTCCCAAGGAGGTCTGTTGGTTCAACTTTCGTGTTGACATGGCACCACAGATCCTCGCACGCCAAAGCATACTGCATCTTGGTCGACCAGCCTACATAGTTCTCGGAGCCCAACAGTTCGGGAATATGGTCATATTTTCCCATGACGATACTGTCGTGTGGAAGGACAAATGACAAGAAGTGAATATATGAGCGGCGTTCAACGTGTGAGGGAAGTTCAATCTAGTAGTTTCATCTGATGGCTCAAATTGAGCCAGGGCTCATAACCTGTTAGAAGATCTAGAACCGAGGTCTCAGCGTTATGATAAGAACGGCTGACATTGCAAGTACCTAGAACCGAGGTCTAGAGGTACGAAATACATGAGCTAGAGACGGCGTGCAGGAAACGAAATACATACCTCAGCGTTATGATAAGAACGGCTGAGGTACAAGTGGGGCGAAGCACGAGGCTTATAAGGTATACGTACAGAGTCCGAAAGTAAAAATAGAAAGCTAACTATGACGAGCGATGACGACGTTGAATATCAACACCGCGTGTATTCCGCAATATCTACATTTGCCATCTACTCGTTGCGTGCATGCAGCGAGCCAAGTAACAAAGCGTTCCAAGTCTAAACTCCGTCTTCAACACCGGTCTCTTGTTCCCTTACCGTTATGTTTCTCCGTACAATGACGCCGCGGCCAGATAGTAACCCACTCGAGCCCTGGTCAAGTTTCCTCAATAGCATCATCCTGGCTCGGAGCCTTTGCCAGCCTTTGGCCGATTCGTCGGAACAAGCTGAATATCTTCTGGATGTAAGTTTTGTAAACAATATTCAAGCTGATACATACTTGAATTATCGAATACTACGGAGCAAGGTGCATATATGCGCAATTACTGCTAGCTTTCTAGTAGTTTTATGCGTCAGGCAACAATACAGACGAGTTTTTGTGATGTCTGCGGCATCAGCTACTATCTCTCTCACAGGCGTCTACTGGAACCCGACGCACGACAAACAGTAATGTTATACTGAATTTCTCATTGTGATACCAAACTCAATTTTCTGGCAATCTTAGGAGTCGAAAGCAATGCAATTCGTGACAGCAGCAGCACTGAATCAAACATTCGCTAAGGGTTCCTCGAAGGCGTGGATGAAGAACATAGTAGGGGCAGTCGTTGACAGTGCCTTTCATTGAGCGCACGCGTTGCGAGTTGTTCGGAATGCTGCTTTACTGCTCTCGTTCCATTGTTTTCGTGCTCTATTTTGACTACTTTTTAAGTTGTGCTTCACCTACTTTGGTTTCATACTACTCCATACGTTGTATTCATATTTTATACTTGCAGCTACCAACAATATGATATAAGCTGTTTTTGCAGGACTTTGACTCCTTTTCTATCATGTATCTGCCCGGAGATCGTGCGAGGGTTGTGGAGGGTTTCCAAATTTTTCTAGTGTGTCTGGAAGTAACTTAACGGTGTGTCTTCTAGAGATGCTTTCGGAGAATGTCACGGAGTCCTGGGCATCCGAGTCTTCAAGGAATGTCATGGTATAATTCTTACAAGTCCTCCGAGTCGTACGACCAGCCCTACCTGGTTGGTTAAGATCTGCTTCTGTGAGATCATCAATCAGTTTTCACTTTGCACGTGGCGGAATATACCTTCCTCGTTGTCTTCAAGTTCTTCTTCAATATGATCCCTAGATCTGGAGCCGCATCATTATGCATTGTTTGATGGTAGAGAAGGTCAACATGAGGCTAATCAAGAACAAGAACTTGGAGTGAGCTTCGTCTGGAAGGTTCTCGAGTCTGGCGCCATACCCTCCAGTCCACCCAACCATTTGAAATTAGCTAAGGCTCGATCATGATCGAGGGAAGCGGAACGTTCCACGGGCTGATGACCGCCGTCAAACGTCGACGCGTCAGTGTCCGCATGTTAAGAACACAGCAGGCAGTGGCAATTGTGAGCGAAAAGATTCTACAGTATCAGAACGGGAATTAGCCAAAAATCGGCAGAATCAAAAATTATCTCAGCTAAGTATAGGCTATAGCCTATTGCGACAACTAGTGCATCGATGTTCCAGACTGAGTAATCCTGCAGGTGTACACTGTAATCTTTTTGCCAACCTTCTCCAGCTGCAGCTCGTTCCGCTTGTAGAACAAATAAGATTCATATCAACTTCTGCCGATGTCTGCCGAAGGCCCTCGACCTGCTGCCGGCAGTTGTGATTGACAGGATGGCCGCAGACTCCGAGTCCTGCCCTCAACACTACTACAGGAACAAGCTGTATGACCAATGAGAACGTTTTATAAGTCATTTCAATTCTGGGGCCGCCTCGTTCTTGGTGCTGTAGAGGCAAGCCTTCCAAAGGTGTCGTTGCCTCATGTAACTCTCGCTGTTTGTTTCCCTCAACGAGACTCAGACACGCTTTTATCTTATTGTCTCCCATGTCCCTGGCCTTTGGCCTTTGGCCTCTGTACTTTGTTTTGGACCTGATATGAATCTCTAGTGATAGGTAGTCATGCATTTCCACCTCCCTCAACAACTTCGCCTGCATGCCACGGACCCTTGGCCTGTAGACATTGGCTATCGGCCTTCCTGGTATGCCTACACGTCTCTGGGCTTATATCGTTCGAAGGATTTTGACTCTGTATCCATATGATCAGTGTTTAGTGCCGTTGCTCACAATGTATCGAAGCACGTCGTATAATTTCTGGTACGCCTGATCTGTGCCGTTGTATTTCTTCTTGTTTCTCATCCCCTCGTGCAGGCAGCAGGACTCAGAGTTATACCTACACGTCAAGGCATCGAGTGCGGAGCACCTGCAAACCACTACCGGTCATGTGCGTTCGGTTTGCGCAGTGCGAACGATGTGAAGCGCTGATATCTTGCTATAGGGACAGTCGACTTCTCAGCCTCACCAACACCTCCTACATTCTGTACTAGAGAATATTGCCTACGATCCTACACCCGTTGTCTCCCAGCATCACGTTGCGTGCGACGGAGACTCGACAACTGAGGACCACACAGTGGTCCCTCGTGATGACGTACCTGATGCGGGCCTATCACCGATCCTAATAGCTCAGGGTGACATTCAAAGGTACGAAATCTCCGGATGGTATCGATAATCTTGTTCTTAGCGGAAATTCTTTTCTTTAGTGATGCTGCTGGATGGCATCTACGCAGTGTTCCTTCCAGCTATTCTCCCTATGCCTTTTCCGACTATTTGCCTGTCTACAATATGGGCTTCCCTGACGTAAACCTTGCCAACCCATGGCCACCCACGCAAGGGTTCCAGCACGACCCACCTCATCAATTACAAGAAGAGGTTGACCCCCATCCTCCATATGTGGTCAACGATGATGAATCAAAATCGCACGTTGATCATCGTTCGTCTGTGTGCCAGTGGAATGATGGTCATGGCGCATGCGGCAAGACTATAAGTGCAGCCAATACCACGAAACATATGACATCATACCATTTCAAGTCACCTTTGCCCCCTGCCAAGCGCTTGAAATGTTTGTGGAAGGATTGTGAGCTCCACAAGTCTGTGCGGAGAGATACAATCATCCGCCACATCGTCGAGAAACATCTCGGACACAAGTATCGAAGCAAGCTCGGGTTAGCCTCTCATACTAGAGCCGGGTCCCGTGGATCCCGGAAAAATACGCACTTGCATTAATGCTGATCATGTACCCTTCGTCTATATCTTATATCATTTATTGCTCTTGTTTATGTCGCTCGCTGTTGTTGCTGTGCAAACCGTATACTGTGTATATCTGTCAGCTAGCCGCGTGTTAAGCTATGTGTATTCTCTACTACTAGTTTCCTATACAATGCATATATAATGCGTTTGACACGGTACAGCGGAGATTGTGAATACAATAACGTCTCATCACCAGCTGGCGGGTGGCCAAGTATGTGACTATGTACTCTGACGACATCTTTGATCATACTAAGAGAGAGGACACGATTGGCACCTTCGTCTTATTGCCTCAAAGATGATGCGGAGATACACGCTTTCTCGCCTGCATGGACGTTCTAGTAGCAGCTTCGCTCATTGGTACGAAATACAATGCATACTACATTTGTTTAACAATAATGATCAAATTCGAGATATGACATAGCACCTAGTTTCGCGGGGTTCATACTACGTGCAACGCAAAAGGAGACGACACGAGTCTGATCATTAAGATCGACGGAAGCATATTGGAATCTGTAGAGATCTACACAGAGATCTAGATGAATTCTCATTTGAAGGATCGACAGGGAATTTAGAACTCGGTTTGAAAATTTGAAAATCTTGACCCGGAGGTTGTGATGAGCTGTAAGACATAGATCCGATGTCAAACGGAGAACACACACGGTGTGTGTACTTAGCTGTACTAAGTGAGCGATTTCGAGGTCAAAGAGACGTATATAAGACAGATCTATAAGCGCAAGTGTAAGTCAAGGTATGGACTTGATGAAATAATTCTTGGATACACACATGGAAGCTAGCGAAAGAAAGCCAATGCAATGGCTATCGGCTTTTTGCATCATGTCTGGCTCCACTCATGTTATCCGCATGTCCCAAGGCTCGGCTCCGAAAGACTTTGGGCGACAGAGGTTTATGGGCTTCGATGCGAAGATAGTATACTACATCGAATTCGGAATGTTGAAGTTGAAGATGACGCATGAAACGTGACAGAGCACATCCAACCACAGAGAGAGGTATAAATGCGTGGGGCTAACAGTATGTATGTGTGAGTAGACCCAGGGTCCCAGAGCACACCGAAACACGTTCTGCAAGACTAGCGAGAGAAATCTGCGAGAGGTCGTCGGCTGAGAAGAACTGCCGGCCCGGCCTGTTAATTTAGGTACCGGTCTATTGAAAAGTCACCGTAGATAGTTAAGAGAATGCGAGAGCTATATTCATGAATGCATGACGGTCCATCACAGTAGTGTCCTTTGTACAGTATATGGTGTTCTACATGTCGGAATGAAAATGTACGATGAAGAGTTGTATAGAATGTACGAACAAAGAATGGGCAGGACCTTATACAAATCCTATTAAGATACACACTAGCCACGAAAGTAGGGATAGCAAATCAGAAGGCATAATGGGACCGCCTCCTACATAGTGCGACCCAAAGTGATCAGTCTTTCAAATGCAGATGGAACTCACGGTGAGTGCTTGCGGCGAAATTTGTCTCCGTAGTGTATTTCGCGGATATGCCTGAGAATTGTATCTCGTCTTATGGTCCTCTGAAGCAGGCATCCCCTACATCGACATCGCACCTGGCAGTCGGAGTGCTGATGCTCACGAAGATGGTGCGACGATATATGCTTCATCACGGTCGTGACCGTATCCGCAGTAAAGCTACACTGGCCTTGGCTGTCGTTCCACAGGCATTGGGTTGGCGATTCTGACACATTGAAATTGTTGGATGAAGGATCTTGTTCATAGGGTATATCCCTCCGATGGACATGCAAGAGCACGGCGGGAATTTTTTCGTCCGCGTACGGCATTGTGCTAGGCAATTGCGGATCGACGGCATACCGATAGTTGAGTGAATCACTGGAACGGTAGCACAAAGATTGCTTTGCCGCACTTCGAAAACGTTCGTTCCATTAATAACACAGGATTAACACCATGTGAAGAAAATCATACCTTTGAGCATAATGTTGAACAACCACTGTCCCAGAACTCGACAGTGACGAGGCACTGTTTGACAACGAGTCCTCAACATGCGGGTCACTAGAAGCCGATGCACGGTAACTAGTTTTCGATTGAGCACGATGCTGCGGAACAGCTGATGCAGCAGCATTGTTGCAGAAGTTCATGTGTACATGATGCATACGGTTCTGCATTGGCTACGTGAATATTAGCATTTCACCACCGTGCATAGTGTCAGACTGACATACCTCGCGAGCCATCCCTTGTGAACGTCTGGACGCTTTGACGTGTGCATATAGGTCCGAATCTAGCTTCCTGCCAAAGACATATACACGGGAGGAGCATAGGGGGGTGGAGGAGACCCACCAAAAATCGTAGAGCATTCTCCAGTCTTTCGGGGAACCAGACGGTTCGTGGGCATCTGATCAAGCAGGAGACTGTTTTATGTAGCCTCGGAGAAATAGATCGCACAGAAGAAGATGTGACAGGGAACGGCCAAAAATGGCCTGGAAATGAATGACGTACTTAGCTGAAGGTACTAGACGAAAGGCCATGGATATGAAGGCGAATGCCCGGTGAACGTTTGAACACCGATTACGGTAGCAGAAACCTTTTTCCAAGTCTGTTGTTTGACTGGAAACCATGTCATGTAGGTGCATGAATGATCCTGTATACTTACTTGTTACCCCTCGCACAATCTCCTCTTGAAGCTGGAAGCCTTTCTTGTTATACTCGCGGTTACGTTCAAGGGTGTGCATTTATGTAATTATTACGTAAGAGCCTTTGAACGGAAATTCGATTATTCCCACGAATGACATAGTCTATGGACGTGCATGTCCGGTTCGGAGTCATCTACTCTGTGTATCAGCTCTGCCAGATTCTGCCGCGTGATAGGAAGTCTATTACTCAGTACTCAGTACTAAAGCTGATTCATGTATTTCTCCAACGCTGCAGTGGCGCGTTGACGCTGAGCTAATTCTGACAGGACACTACGATGACCTCTAGTCCCGGCGCTTCACTGGTAGCCTTGGCCCTTGGCGCTCAAAATCAAAAGATTCGTATACATTAGCGGCAGTACGTTCTTCCTGGTTTGGTCCCAAGGCACTCACATGTCATCATTCATTCCTTTCTGGGTCATGAGCATCAAGCTTACTCGAGCCTGGAGCCACCCCAGCCCGCCCGGCTATCAGCGAGCTCATAGCCAAGGTAGATCAGAGCAGAACTTCTTTGTAGCTGATAGTAATTGACGTTCGTGATCTAGCTTGTTAGCGCCGCGTGGGAGTGTAAGCACGCCGGCTTGCTGCATTGTTAAAGACCGCTTCTCGTCGGTTACAGACTCGGACGTCTCTATCAATGAAGTTTCGGCATGCGGTGCGAAACACCCTGCTGCGAAATTCGATGCGCCTTTCTGAGATTGTCTACAGGGACATCCTAAAGAGAGTTCTGAACTTCACTAGTACATGCAAGGGCATGAGTCTCCGGGTTGCCAATTCAGATCAAGCAACATGCCGTCGTCAGGGTCTATTTGCTTTCACAGTATCATTAATCTGACCCCAAGGGCATCGCTGCGTTGTACGACGTGGGATTTCTCCTCAGATAACGCGACTTCAACGGAACTTAAGAGCGCGGCGGGCTGATCCTGCCTTCTCCTCGGCCTATGGCCTCCTTTTCATCATTCTTGTTACTCACCTTTGCGTTCAAAGACGTTTTTTAAACTCGGAGTCATGGCAATATTCCTGTGTTCAAGCCCCTAGCGACTGGTAAGAATATTTTAGCCTTTCCTCTTCGCCTTGGACTAAATGGTTGTACGTATCACTGGTTCTAGGGCCGTACATAATTCTTAATCATCGGCTTTTATGTATGCTTCTGGCATGATGCTGCTTATGTATCTTCAGTTCTGGGGCTGACCAGCCCTATCAATATCCAATTCCATCGTCCCCAACGTATTGCAGCATGCCGTACAATTACCGGTATGTCTACCCGGCACTACCAGCCTTTTGCCTTGTGATTATTATTTGTGTAGGTAGCCGGACTCTAAACTTCTCCACAAAAAATCTGCGGCAACTTTGAAGGAACTACTGGTGTATGTCTATGTGGTTTTTTAGTGGGGATGTACTGACGTTTGGATATAGGGTCATTTTGCATTGGCGAATCAGCCATAATCGCACCCGGTCGACCGCTGAAGTGATGTTCAAGGCTATCCATAACAGAATATGTAGCCTTGACCCAGCGACACCTCTTTACTCTCCGTGTACCTCCGTGCGACGACCGGTGTGCTGCATTTCTGTAGTTCTATTGTTTTGGCCACAGTCATACAGCAAGGCAAAGCCGGGGTCGGGAAGCATACTTATTATGCCATTTCGGGTCACCTTTGCCCCCCGAGAGGCGGTTTCTCATGCCACACTTTGCCTCCGCCAATTCCGTAAAAGCGTCGGCCTACTCCAATGATTGTGGCGGAACCTTCGAGTTCAATTATTTTTACAATAATTTGCCCCCTCAACGGGTAAATTTCTTGTGATCACGAAGGTGGGACACACCATTGGCATTTCTTAGTGTTCGACACACTCCGGAGTACCCTTGGATCGCTGTATCCGGAGAGCGTATCTGGTCTTGGAGTCGACAAGGATGTTCGAAACCTCGTTTGATGGGTACCTATGTATGGTAACACATTGACAGTAAGTACTATTATTCGCTAATTTAACAGAAACCTTCGAGAATTGTAGTAATGCAAAGTTCGCAGGTCAGCGGCACCACCCACTTCTCAGTGAATGGCTGAAGAGAAACAATTATTAATTCCCTGTAAGATTGACGTGCAAGTGATGCATGTAGTTATCAGACGTTATATGAAAGAGGGAATAACCGTTAAGTAATTCTAGTTCTCCAAGTGGAACGCAGGATATAACCTGCCAATCAAGGGCCGACGCAAATTCTGCATAACCAGCAACAAAATGGTTCCGGACTGCAGGTGAGTAGTAAGCAGTCTTGTGTGCCGTGTGGCGACCTCACCGCAAGAAAGCCGTCAAATGCTGTAAATCTCACTTCCGTCAATGAGGGAGTGTTGGAAAATCAGGATATGCCAGACTGTATGAACGGTAAGGCTAGAGATTTCAGACATTGTTAGCGTGTTACAACTGACGCAAATATCTTCTAGGTTCTTCTGAATAGCTCCAACCCTCAGGCCCTCAACCGGCAAGAATTGAGCGATGACGTGAAACAGAAGTGTTGCTTCTGATATGCAATGTATCGGAAAGGACATGCCTGCATCTGCATGCCATAAATTGTACGAAGACATTATTGCAACAAGCCACAATGTAATAGTAGGCTAGTCACTTTGAGTTGTGACAACTGTCGAAACAGAGCATACAATCAATTCATTTCAATTCTTCTTTACCAAGGGAACACAGCCAATGAATGAGACATGCGATTATTTTGTCCGAATTGGCTCGAATAGTTTCAAATCTGGTATCATCCTTAGACAGGTTGGCCTAGCTCATGAGCTAGCTAGGATACTTGACTCCACACCGTGCCAGTGCCAAGTGCAGTGTACTTGTTAGTTTGAGAGAAAGCCAAATTAGGCATGTGCTGTAGAAAGCCATATGCGAAGTTCAGATCGGAAGTTCTGTCAGTGGCTTACTAGGCTACTTACCAAGGCTAGTACAGCCCATCTCTGAAACACTGAGCTCAGCGCTTCCAGCCAAGTCATAATTCATCCCGTGTCATTCATCCTGTTGTCCATCTAGTTAGACCCTCGTCCCTTTCTTTATCATCAGATATCCCAGGAGATTGTTTCAACCGTATAGACAATGAACTTTTTCAAGACCAAACCAAGAACACCTCCTGACATCGTCCGCGGCTTGCGAGATGCGATACCCAAACTCGAATCTGGGCCTTCAGGCAGTGAGACGAGGAGAAAGGTGAGCTTGATGGATGAACTCATGAACCCAAATGAAACTCACAACTGAATGGGATCGTGACCACTAGGCGGGTGAAGAAGTATCTAGAAATCTACAGGCAGTAAAGGGTATTTTATACGGTGATGGAGGTGTGCTGATCCTCTGCTGTTCACATCGTCCCTACTTACTAAGAGCTTCCTAGAGCCTTTACCAGAACTCATTGCGCAACTCGCACAAGAGACGTATTCAACAGACCTGCTCCTCCTGCTCGTACAGAATATCGCAAAGTTCGACTTCGAGGCTCGAAAGGATGTCGTCCAGATATTCAACAATCTTCTCCGGCGTCAAATCGGGGCACGGCTACCAACCGTCGAATACATATGCGCTAGACATGAAGACGTCATCTTTGCAGCTCTAGAAGGATATAGTAACGAAGAGGTTGCGTTGAACACGGGAATGGTGCTAAGGGAGATGTTGCGACACGAACAGCTGGCGAAGATCTTGCTTTATTCAGATCAGTGAGTGCTCTATCATGCATTCAAAACTCATCATATCGAATACCGCACAGGTTCTACATGTTCCCTCATCATATAGAGACAACATCGTTTGGAGTTTCATGCGACGCATTTGCAAACCTCAAAGAGACATTAACACGGCACAAACCTATGGTCGCTGAATACCTGGACAAGAACTATGACCGTGTGGGTATCAAATTCTCATAATTGTGTTCATTGCATACTGAGCATTCTGCACAGTTTTTTGCCTCTTTCACAACCCTTTTACTCTCCAACAATTATGTTACCAAGCGCCAATCTCTCAAGCTTCTCGGCGAAATCCTTCTTGACCGTGCCAATTTCAGCGTCATGACCAGATACATCGCTCAAGAATCCAACCTGAAGATGATGATGAACATGCTTCGGGACAAGAGCAAGAATATCCAGTTCGAAGCTTTCCATGTTTTTAAAGTGGGATTCCATGAATTTGTTTGCCGTCCGTACCCACTGATTACAATTTATTGCTAGGTATTCGTTGCCAATCCAAAGAAACCACCTCAGATTGAAACAATACTAAGACGCAATAAGGAGAAATTGCTGACATTCTTGAGGAGCTTCCATAACGATAAGGAAGACGAACAGTTTAGCGTGAGTATTCATCCACCGTTTAAAGTTCTTTCACTTCCTACTGATATCTTCCGACTTATCAGGACGAGAAGCAATTCCTTATCGTGCAGATACAGAACCTGTGACGCTGGACGTCCTTATTTTCTTTCTTGTCCTCTTTGGAGCATCATTGTGATGCACATACCGCGGGTCCCTGTCGTTTCCAGTCGAACATTTGTAGCAATTCGCACTTTCTAGTCCCTACCAATCATCCCCTGAGCAATATTGGCCTCTCGTGGACGTTCATAATCTCACCACCGACTGCTGCATATATCGCTGCCCCTCTGTACATAACTGATTTATAAGTCAGTTGTACTTATACATTCACTGTTGTCCAACATAGGTGCTGTTTGAGCTGCTTAACACGAGTAAGTATTACTACTAGGATGATGAACTTGAAGGAATCAGTATATCAAGTAAGTACCACAAACGAAGCTAATTCTTGTTCTGACAGGCTCTGACTGGGGCGCTCCCCTCGCACATCAAGGATGACAACCTGACATGACTTGGCACGCCAGTTGGCCGACCAGAAGACATCCATCCAACCTTGGTATGTGAGCGGTTAATTTTAGAAACACGTGACTCTCGAGTCTATCGACATCCCGATATAAGTGATGCTTATCACAGTGCACTCGTCGTTTGTGATCTATCCCCGAGATTACATTGACCTTCAGGTCTAAACTCGATACCGCCAGTATGTCTCACACCACCTTGTCAATGATCACGCCACCGAATCGCCTGAATCAATTTTCGGCACTATTGCATGTTTTACTTTTATCTCTTTATTTCTGTTCAAATTTGACTTAAGACGCGCGACCAGTCACCATTAGTTCAGATACCACCATGACTCGTGCTGCCAGTTTTGTACATTGCGCTCTTGATCGCTAGAGAGATCCGGGTGCGTAAGAGAAATTCTACCTGCTTAGTTGACTTGTGTTGTTTCGTTCTGAATGACAATCAGCTAGTTGACAAATTTGTTTGGTAATTCGCGTATCTCGTGTTTGAATAATATGATAGTCCATCCATGTAGACATCAGCACGAGCTCGGAGACGGAAAAAAAAAATACAGGACGTAGAAGTCGGGGTATCATATAATGATATGGAAAGTACAAAAAGGGATTGGATGACGTGACAATAGCGAACCATAATGACATAGAAAAAGGATGAAGGAGCACACGAGAGCAATTCTATGACAGCATCCAAGACAGAAAACCAGCAACCAACTTTATATGAGACAACATTTACCAATGCATGCATAGCACACCAAAGAAAAAATCGGATTTATTCCTCTTCCCCCTCGTCTTCTTCTTGTATTGGATGTCTGAATGCAGGGCCTGAGCGGCTCGTGGGTAGTTGACGACGCCCCGCTCTCGTATCTGAAGCATCAAACACATTCTCTGTCGGAACAGGAGACGGCCTAGCTGGCGAGTTGGCTTGTTTGGCCCTGCTATTGCTGTTCGGTAGAGTCAGTGAGGCAGTACGACCTTTCCCCGAGCGGGAATTATGATTCCGTGCAGGAGGCGACACAGGGGTCGGTGACTCGATGGTGGTAAATGACGAGTTCGTACTCGAACTCGACGGCATCTGACCCAATCCACCCGCAAACTCAGGTATGTCATCATCCTCATCCACCCAATCACTCTCGTCGCCTAAATTGAGACTTTGCCTCCCAGTAAAGACATCTCGAATGTTCGCGGGCCCCTCTGGTCCCGGGGATATTGAAAGCACCTCGACAGGTAAATGCGTAGAACGGGACTGCCAGCCAGGAGGCTCGTGGCCCCAAGATTTTTTCCAGCTCGTTCGTCCGGAGGTTCCGGAGGGACTCATGAAAGGCGTGATCCGCTTTTGAGCCACAAATGTCGCACTGCCTATTATCCCACGCCGCGGCGTATCGTCAAGCGAGCGGCGGGACGGGTAGCTCTTGTACGGAGAACTCGTGCGAGTGCCTTCTCCTTCCGAGGCTTCGTAAAACGAAGTTGGCCGGGAGGATGCTAGTGAGTGGACGGATGATGTAGCAGAACTGGTCCTATGGTGTACAGGTCGAGGCCCTGTCTGATGACGTATGACACGCGTTGACGAGGAAGACCCGGCTCGCCTGTGGTTATATTTATGCATCGGTGAACTGTTGCGATAGTGTGCTGACCCATTAGACCCTGTAGATGGCGATTTGCGGTGCTTGCCAAGTGTAACACTATGAATAGAGGAGGGACGCGATGAGTATTCTCCCCTGTCGGATCCCGGCGTATGAGCACCGCCATACGACCGCACGCTGGGAATTTGCTCTAGTATTTGAGGTGGCTCCAGAACTAGCAATTGTCCAGAGTTTCCTGACGACCGATGAGAATTTACACTGCTCGAACGGCGCGACGACGTCGAGTGACGTTTCACACGCCGTCCACGCCCAGTTCCACTGCTTCTTCTCTTGACATTCGCATGACCACCAGGTGACATGGAAACAGTAGGGGGAATGGCAAGAGAACGGCTATATGAAAGTCCGCGTCCACTGCCTTGAGCTTGCGCCGCCTCCTTCCGCTTCCCTTTCTTATCTTCCTGGAACCACAGTCTGAACGCAGACAATAAACTGGCGCGATTCCGGTTAGGTGGCACAACCTTTCCATCATCTGAGAAGTTCGGGAGGCTCGTCAGCGTATCACCCGGAGAGTTCGCAGGTGTTGGTGCATGTGACTGTGGAGGAGACGTTCGGCCACCAGTGACCACCCACGGCGAACCAGGCAAAGGAGAAAGGATGCTCGACTCTGCAATGGATGGGGTAGTAGGGATAATCACTTGGTCCTTAGGCTTCAAAGGCGGCGACTTGGTCAACTTGGAGGAGTTCCCGGAATTTCGGGGCTCCTCCCCACCTCCAGTCCGCTTCTCGTGCTCCCTAGATCTTTCCCGCTCGCGTTCCTTGTCCTCCCCTTTCACGGCTTCGTTTGATTTCTTGCGCACGAGACCTGCGATTTCGAGGGCGTTCGTGGCGCGCTGCATAATGCTCACACTCCCCGAGCGTGCTTTGCTATCCCTCCTCCCTTTGTTGTCCTTATCTTTATCCCTGAAACTTCCGGTAGGTGTCGAGGGATTGGACCTACCAGACGATTCAGCAGTAGTCGGTGACGGTGACAGAAACGGCGACTTCGCACGTGGCGGCGTCGTGGGCCGTGCAGATGATGGAATGGTAGGTGTCGGAGGTAACAAGGCAAGTTCAGGAGTACGATGTATCAGACCCAGTGATGAAGCAATTGGGACATCATCAGTCTGCACACCGATGCCACGCTTGGTACGTCTCCGAGAATTAGGACGGTCCTCTTTCTCTTCATGTTTCTCTCGCTGCTTGCTATCTGCAGGCTCGGAAAACTCGGGGGGCAATGGTATCTCTCCAGCCAAAACGCGTTTTTCCCGCTTGCGCTTTAGCATCCACCAAATAGCACCTGCGGCATCGCACGCATCGCTGAGAACAGAATGCACAATCTGACTAGTGTCGAATCCCAGTAGACTGAGGCTATTGAGAAGGTCGCGTTCCGCTGGTGTGGAGAAAATTATGGGGGCTGGAGTGCTGAGCAATGATGCAAAATCCTGGGGTGGGAGAGGGGCCAATGGCTTGTCCAGTGTTGGTGAACCAGAGTCGGAAAGGGTAGAAGATACAGAACGGCGCTTTGTACGTGCGGGTGTGCGTGTTGGATACGGGGGCGCCTTAGGGGTTTGATCGAGGTTTGTAACCGACCCTGCAGCGGATGGTGCAACGTTCTCTGCTTCAGGTTCCTCTTCGATGACGGTTTCAGGCTGCCGAGTCAAGCTATCTTTACTGAGTTGAGAGCGCTGAGCATCCTTCGTAATTGTAGTTTGGCTTCCATTACCCTGAGTTGTATCGAAAGGGTCCTTAGGAGTGTTATCAGGAGTTGCAGGGGGTGATAAATGAGATGATGCAGAAACAAATGATTCAGATGTAGTCGACGTCGCCGGAGAAATAGAAATTTCGTTCACCTGTATTTGAGTGTTCACGATGGGTTTCACAGGGAGGATAAAGGTATCGCGGGCAGGTGACGGTGATGAAGGAACATCATTGATACCAAGGAGCACTTGGTCAGAAACAGGGGCGGAAGGGGTGGATGTAAACCACGGAGAGGCCAGAATTTGTGGGATCGTCAGACGCTTGGCAGGATCGACCTCGAGGATATTGCGGACAAGATCACGGGCGTCTATGTCCACCGCTGGTCAATCACATTCAAAGAGCATGAAATTAATAGATACCTGTAGAAAGCCACTCCGGGTCTTCATATTTGCCTTTGATGACCTTTTCTTTCATGACTGCTTCGTCGTCGTCATCAAACGGAAGTGTGCCAGTTAGAAGACAGTAGAGAATCACACCCATGGACCAAACGTCAACCTCTAATGCGCCATCGAAATTAAAAGGTTCTAATGAAAGAAAGTAAGGTAGGCGAGCTTACCTGGGCCAAGGTAACGCTTGCCTTGAAGCATCTCAGGGGCCGCGTATCCCGTAGTACCGCAAAAAGTCTCCATGTAGACGCCACGGTCATATTCGCGGGTAAAACCAAAGTCGCCGAGTTTGACGCGACAGCGTTCATCAAGCAAGACATTTTCAAGCTTCAGATCTCGGTGAACGATGCCCTTCTCGTGTAGATATGCAACTGCAAGCGCAAGCTGACCAAAAATGATGCTGGATTCGCGTTCGGACAAGCGACCTTTCTCTGCAAGATAGTCAAACAGCTCGCCGCCACAACAGAGTTCTGTGACGATCCAGATGTGAGATTCGGTGGCAATAACTTCATACATCTGAGTAACATGGGGGTGGTGAAGCTGGCGGTGGTGGTGTATTTCACGGGTGAGGGAGGCAGACATTGCCTTTGGAATCTGCTTAATGGCGACTCTAGTAGAGGTGATACGGTGAGTACCCAGGCGAACCTTCCCGTACGCGCCTAGTGTGTGTCAGGTATAGGAAAGCAATAATAAAAGTCAGAAGCCATACCTTCACCGATGACCTTTCCAAGGGTGTAGTTTCCGACAACCCTTATCTTACTCGACGAGAGTTCCTTCCCGAGTTCGTTATAGGCATTAGCAAGTTGTGCTTTGTGGTTCTGGGTCACGGAACCCGTATGTTTGTGGCCGTGTGCAGACATGTACAAGTTGAAATTTAACGTAGAACAGAAATGAGAGGCGCGGGCACAAGGGCCACAGAAGTAGTTCACAGATTGGCAAGAAATTCAGTTAAAGCACAGATGCCAGCCGTTTGGTAGGACGAGTTGCTCGATCCAACCTACTTCAAGTTTCCTCTGACAACTGTTGGACACAGCCAAGATTTCCCACGCCGTTCAACCGAAATAGAGCTTCAGTTCTTCCAGAATCCAGACTCGACAACAATTTTCAAGTAGTTCAAAGCCGAGGGCCCGACATGGAGACATGTTAACGAGCCATGATATACTCATAGAAAAACTCAGACATCACTGCCAAACTCGCAGATAAAAGGGTGAAGAACTTCAAAAAATGATTGCCGATTCGTGTATCTCACTTGATCTCGAACAGTACCTAACTTCCACCTCGAATCACGATCAGGCGAAGAACAACTTCCTTATGAAGCAGAGGAAGATGAGAACTATCCCCGCGCATATTGTCCTTGGGCCCGACAGGCAGCTTCCCTGATTCGTTCCACATCTGGGTGGTCAGCGGCTCAATTCCCACCTCGTTATCGACCCGCGCCTGGGTTCATTCAAGAGTTTCTTGCGTAATGTGACACCGGCACCGACAACTGCAATTCGCACCAGAAGACGCTTCTGACCGTATGCATACAAATTGCAACTCCAGGATGCGATTTACACCTCAGCATCTCAGAAGCTTGGCAAGGGTGGACGATAGAAAATCTAAACGTTGTCGCGATCTCAAACGTTGTCAATTTCTTTTTACCAGTCAACGTGAAGGAATTAGGCTCTTTGACCTTCCTGTATGTACTCCGAGTCTTCGATTCAAACTTCTTTCCACCGCTAAACACTGGACAGCCAATACTTCCGTGCTATATATATTCCCTCTAGTGACACTTACGATCCAATCGATGGCGTTGCCGAATTCAATGGACACCCACGATCATGTAAGATCGTAACCTAGACGTAATAGTCATGACTCTTAATATGATTTAACAGCCATTTTAAAGACACCTAGCAAGACGATGGGAATGATACTCCTTTCTCGGTTAATACTCGAACTTAGGAAGCGCGAGCGTGAAGTGATACAGGGCGCCACGTGGTTGTAAGCTGGTATGGATCCACACTGCAACGCGGTGCTGCTCATATAAACATTTTGGCAAGACAGGTTTAACGTGAAGCACTTGCGCGATGGTATGATCGTGTCAAGTCACAACTGAACAAACAGCGTACACAAGAGGCGGACACGAACACAATGCGCGGACTGGGGCCAGGAGCGGAAAGAGGTCGCGGTTGCATATATATCTGGATGCAATCGGGGACAAAAAATTAGATATGGTTCGACAGCATGGTCGACGTCATGAGGAGCTTCATCGATGCATCGAGCACGCGGGACACGACAGACGCGCATTTGTACAGAAATATATATCCATTTCAAACTGCGAATGCAAGAGTCAACAAAGCCTAAAATCGTTGAACCCAAGAGTGTATATGACGCATTCCACGACATGGCCTCTAACAAAACTCTCTTCTCCCACTCATCAGGGTCATTATGCATAATGTAGATCTTTCGAGTGGCCCGAGGTCATCCGGGTTTTAAAAATTGTGATGATCTAACTGCTTAAAGGTCTCATCACTCCGTCGTTCAAGACAATTTCAAAGCCACGTGTCTAGTTCATTCTCTATGTAGGAATGTGATAGACTCTGCACGCGATCTCCAAAAAGAAGAAAACACTTCATTCAACGACATTTAACGACATACATTACACAACACATACTTTGGATCGTGCTGAAAATTGAAATATCATACTGCGAGGTATAGAAGGATATTCATAGAGGCTTCTCATTCCGAGTCGACCTCAGGATACCTATGCATGATGTGCCTGAGCTCCAC
The DNA here is from genome assembly GCA_016695485.1 of Suillus hirtellus. Classification (NCBI taxonomy): domain Eukaryota; kingdom Fungi; phylum Basidiomycota; class Agaricomycetes; order Boletales; family Suillaceae; genus Suillus; species Suillus hirtellus. The sequence continues at coordinate 8,576 of MU172280.1, read as the reverse complement.
GTCTGGAGCTCTCGGTGTAAATACGATAGGGCAAGAGACACGTGGTGACACCAGACCCATGAAGCCCATGTCATTTAATGGCTTCGTATGATCTAGAGTGAGCTGGAAGGCCCAAAACAGAAGGACCGAGTTGATCCACACAGATCTGCACCGCTCGAAATGAGCTCAAAGGATTATATACATGAAAGGATACGTTTACCTGTTCGCAAGGTGTATACCGGGGCATACACTGGAATGACAGACAATCAAATAGAATATCTCGAAAGATGACCCTGCTTACCGCCGACCAAACCCATAAACAAAAAATGTGATATCATCTCTCAATTCACCTTGGTCATTCATCCAACGTTGAGGCTTGAACACGTCAGGATCAGGGTAAACTTCCGGATCTTTCGAGATGGCCCTGACAAAGTAATCGTAAAGACGTTCGCAATTTGAAGGATGACATTTACCAATTGCTACCGAGTACCGTAGTTCCAGCGGGAATGCAGTAGTTTTCCTGCCAAGTGGATATCAGATTATCATTTGCACAAGAAATTATTCAAAGAGCACTCGCCCAAAACACGTCTTGTGTTGTTCGGTGAGGAACCCCTGCAGTATGGATGATGTGAAATTCAGGTATGGGATCAACAATAAATATACTCACCATTGGGACTCACCGGTCTCCATCTGAGAGCCTCAAAGATAAAAGCGTGCAGGAGAGGAAGAGATTTTTGGTCAGCGAAGGTCGGTGCTGTCGTGGAGAAATCATTGAATCGACCATGCAATGAGATACTACGGAACTACCTCGGTGCCTTCCTACGACCGCATCAAGTTCAGCCCGGACTTTCGCTTGCTCCTCGGGAAAACATGCAGCTGCCATTAGCACCGTGCATATTGCCGCAGCAGTCTAATACTTGATATCAGCCACATGTCGTCGGAAACAATGAACAAGGCCTCACTGAATGGCTTCCAGCTGCAAACAAGGTGCCAGGAAGATAATGGGCCTCCAATTCTGACAAGCCAAGGAGATGTTCATTTTCTAGCACATATCTCCCGAACGAAGGACCAGCGTCCGCATTACTCTGCTGTAGGATAGTTGACATAACGTGCGAGAACTGGCAGATCAGGCATGCGTACCAATTGTTGTTTCAAGCGGTTCATCTGACCAAAGTAGACTTTTCGGCTAACCTCAAACTCACTGTTTAATTTTTTGCCGTACCAAGGAAGATATCTGAGCCAGGGAATCGTGTCCACCCAGTAAGCTCCAGGTTGCAGGACTGTCCGGAATACAGTCATGTACTGATGAATCGCTCTTACTTCGGGGTCAGCCGCAGACGTGGGTGTATCCTTCCCATATGCCACTTTCAAAACCGTCGTTACAGCGTAACTTCAAAATATTCGTAAGTGATATACCCCAGACCTAGGAAAATACTTACCTCAACACGTGGCTCTGGAAGTTGGATGGATCATTGAGAATGTCAAGGACCGTGTTCTTCGCAAATGACATCTGCAAAGGCTGATACGCCTCGGCTGCCTTGGGCTGGAGATGCGTATGAACTGCTCTGTATCACGTTGTAATGTCAGATAGCGGCTTTTCTGCGACGGCACGCAAACTACGAACTTACGCATCCGACGCCACCTGTCCCCAATGCGTGCAAAAGCGATCGCCAATCCGCCAGTGATCATTTGTCCAGAATTCATGGGAGGACGATCAGCCAGCGCTCCGCCCTGCTTCTCCATAATGCCCACCGCTGCCTACAGCAGAAAGTTGAGCCTGGATAACAACTCAGAGTAGAGAAACTAACTTTGTAGCGGCCGATTATAACGACTTTCTCGGTTCCTGCGCGAATGGTAATTACAGGACCGCATTCGTCAATCCATTCTGCTACAGTAAGAAATGGACTGACCAACGATAAGACATGGTTAGCATTCAGAAACAATAGTAGATAGGAATCCTTACTGGCGAAGGGGAAGGAAGTGTCCCATAAGTCTCCAATTGGGAGGGGAAGGTGGGAGAGGAAGGCCATTCCTTGATCTAGAACGATAAGCCCGAGTAATCACTGTTACCACCACAAGACAAGTCGTGACACTGAGGACGAGCCACGTGTTATCATAGATGGGCTGGTAAGGCAGCAGTAACATGGCTTGGAAGGGCGGAAGATGGATGAAACCTTATCGAAAGCACCTTTAATACCCCTCACCAATTGTGGCTACCGTACGATGCCGGATGAAAGTTATACCTTTTGTCCGATGGATCAGTGCCAAGAGGCGCTGCAGCTGGGTGGGTGCTGGCGTGCGATCATTAGCTGATTGGTAGCAGGCCGGAAGTTCGTTTAGCAGCTAGTAAACGGCGAAAGAACGATATACAACCCTGACTCTTTTCGGTCTTTGCGCCCATGTACTGCAATTGAAATGCGTGAGCTTCGAAAGAATCAGCGTGGGATCATTTGCAAGCGCAACGGTTGCATTGACTGCATCTTCGTCGTCAGCGGAGTCACATTTGTAGTAATTGACATGGACAGTGATAGGTTCTGTAGGAACCACGGTAGGGGAAGTGGGAGAGGTCATCAGAGACAGCGGAAACAGCGGCCAAAAGCGCCCCAATGCCGGCAGGCTACGTTTCGATGGTGATATTATCTGCAACATCGCCGAAGTTAAGTGAGTCGTAGAAAATGTAAAAAGGAAAGATACTGCAGAAAATCGATAAGATCATCCAGTCGGACAGATACTGCGGGCAAGTCCCAAGTCATAATAGCGAGTTCAGTGAGTAGGTGAATGTGCCACCCACCGTAGTCTGAATATATATGTACTCATATTACTCATGATGTAGGGCGGTGGATGGCCACTGTCATTGCGTAAGAGTCTATGACTTCTTGACTGGTCTCACGCCCGCCCCCTCTCGCATGTGTCTTTGATTATCTGGTCAGCGCCAACAAGCTCTATTCCAGGGACTCAACTAAAATGGGTGTGAAAGCGAAGATAATGATCAATCGGTTTGGATCACACATCAGGCTCGGATAGAAGCGATCTACAACGAACCTCGCAGGTTACTTTCGGTATATGTCGCTCGCAATCACCCTTTCAAAAACCATCCTGATGGTGTCGTGCTGATCGTTGAGAAATCGGTGGGTTTGACTACCGACTGTGCAGACCTGAACAGCCTCGCAAAGATTTACGAAGCTTGAGTGAATACGCCGTTTTCAGAATGTGAGCAACCATTGAGAGGATGGCTTTTACAGGTGCGATAGGAACCTTGTCCATCATAGAGCAGATTGCCTAGGAGTTTGATCACATTATGGTCCTGAAACTCCTTGGGAAAGTTTCAGAAGAGGGTTGCTTAGTATTTGGTTCGTCCTGTGTTGAACATACGCGGGGAGCAATTGCTCCCGCTCATCTGTCGTATGTTGTGTTGGAGTTAAACATACGAGCGACTCTGACATGTGACTCTTACCTTTGGCTTCTTTCATCATCGCCTGATGGTCGGTGGTTTCACTCAGCGAGTGCGGGCAACACAGTGTTCCAGTCACTGGTGAAAGTGAGAAACCATGCAGGATAAATGATACTGGCATCCATAAAATACGTACCCTCAAGTGACCCGGCCAAGTTCAAGAGTAGAGGCTCGCATCAGAGTCCATGCGACGCGTTTATGGTCCAAGGATCATTCTTCAAAAAAGTCGAAAACAGGGTAGTAATTCAACATCAGTCAAAGCATGGTAAGACTGATACTTGGCAATAGTACGCTGAGCCCGCCACGCCATCGACATTGATGAGCAAGAAGCATAGAAATTCTATTGTTGTTATGTATCATGATGTAGAATATTCTCAAAAAACGATTCCTGATAAAGAGGACTAGGGTTAGGGTTAGAACGACAAAACAGCAAAAAGCAAGGCCCACCCAGCCAGAGTGGCCATGGTGGGACAGGAAAATATTGAGACGGTGCATGAGCCGAAGCTCATACAAACCGCAGACACCCTCTGAGGACAAGGTCGCCGTGCTATGAAAGGTCTCCACGGCCCACGAACCTGAGACGTGAAGAAGCCTGTGCCATCAAGGTAAGTATGAAGAATTCTAATCCTATCTGCTCAGATTTTATACTGGGCTGAGCGTGCACGGACCATCAATTTGCGTGAGAGCAACAGCGCTAAGCGCATTTCTTCATTTAGTCGTTTCTCAAGGCTCTCAGTCACAATCATTCTTGTAATCTTCACGTCTCCTCATCATTTCATCTCATGTCGATTGACTGGACTGGAAATCAATCCGTCGCGTTTGCGTATATCGCTTCGTAGACAGGTTGACCACTAAGAAAGAAAGAATCTAATGCAAGTTTGTCACGGCCACTTTAACCGTGGACTAGCTATAGGAAACCTCGGACGACAACCTATGGTGGTTTGCTTCCTCACAGACAAGAGTGTTCTGTGGTGCGTATCCTCTTATAAGTCATCTGCCATAATTCAACTTTCATGAATTACATAGCGCAACAAAATATGATGTACTTGCGCTGGTCTTTGTCGACACTGTCGAATCTCCATTTTGGAAGTAGCGGTTCACAGTACTACGAAAATCTCACCACGAGGTCGCCGGGAGCCATTTCCGACACACCCAGGCTGTCGTTCTTTTCGGTAATCATTCATCAATAAATCAAGCCAGCGGGCCATCCGAACTGCAAGCTCACAATTAGATTGCGGTAAACACGCGTTCTTATAGTAGAGGTAGTTCAAGCCAAATTTACTTGCTATGGAATCGTTCACTATGACTTCTTGAGCATCTGCTCAATCGATTACTTCCGCGAGGGCCTCGTCCTCGACATTGAGCGTACTGCACTGCGGTGGTCTTTCAAGCTAATCTGTTGTGAATAGGAATATGAGCGAGAGAGATAAGATGAACGTCTCGTTGTTATTTCTAGCAATAGGCGATGCAAGGGTGCGCATTTCGTGCAATTGTGTAAGTTCCGCGTTTATAGCTTCCTCCCATGTTGACCAGTTTACTGATGCTTTCGCTTCATTCAGTGTATGTGTTTCAGTAGGATCGAAGCTGCCGTTATCAGCTATGGCTTTCATTATAACGTCCGCTTCAGTTTGGGTTAGTTCTACTTCCTCATACTTGCTTTCGTCAAGGTAAGCCCATTCTCTGGCTGGATCGTTTAATCTTACCTTATTACTTTTCTCTGAGTTCTTCTGGGCAGTGTATCTTCAGGTGAGCGAGTCCGTTTTCTATTTGGACAATCGTTTCTAACGGTTCTTTCTCTAGATTGGTTTTTATTCTCGTCACTTGGTGATATTGGTACGTCATCCTCTACCATGCGTTCGTTTTGATTTTCGAGTGGTTTATTAGTGTCCGCACCTCAGCTTCCCCTGGTGGCTGCGTGTCTATACTACCTATCTCCCCCTCGCGCTGCACATCATGCACTTGTCGGGGAAGTTCTTTATGTAAGAATCTATAGTTCCTACTTACTCGGATTTGACACGTTTGGATAGTGAGTGTATCAGTAATACAATATGATGTCATCAGTCATTGACCAACTATACATCGTCAGGCTTGCCTTTTGTGTAGAACTCGTTGAAGTCAGTTGGTTCGTATCCTCCTCACCAGGAGACGAGGCACTTGTGATTTCACAGCCTCGGGTGGCGCCGGGACTGGTGATTCACAACCGGTTTGATGTCCTGAAATTCCGCGACGCAGCCTTTGAAATCATCGTATACTCCCGGCATGACTTTTGCCATACTGACCGGTGGCTCGCGTTCTTTCAGGCGCACATTCGAGGTATAAAGGTATGGACCCGACACACAATCTAGGCATTCAACAAGTCACAATGGTCTCTCAAGCTCTCACTGTTCGCGCTGATAGCATCGCTCGTCATTTCGAGACGGTCTTCCTTTTTACAAAAAATGATATCAGAACCACTCTGATACCTGTCATATGTGCCAACCATTGTACCTTTCGCCCCCTTGTTCAATTACACTTTTCAGACCATATTCGCTTTATCTGTGACTCCCAAATATGATCCCACTCACGCTTGGAACGCTCCTCTGTGGATACGGTTCCACTTACTGTAGTTCAAAATCGCGAATTAGATCCAGGATCCGGAGGAGGACCGCAAGAACAAGCTCTCCCGTCCGATACCTGCTGGTCGGATCTCTTTGGACAGCGCAGCTGATATGCGCTGGGTGATTGTCCCAGTTTGCTTGTTGCTATCGTTTTGGTACGGCACTCAGGCTATGCTGGCCAGCACCGTTTTTGCAGCGTTGACAATCTGGTACAACGAACTTCACAGTGATAGAATGGGATTGTCGAAGAATGCACTCACAGCCATCCTTGGTGGGTGTCTGGAGGTTGGAGCAACCGTCGCTGCCGGTAAATCTATCTAGTCACAAAAAATCTATCATTTTTCTCATCAAGCATACAGGTCCTCGCAACTCGTGCATCGATAAGGCTGGTGTTTTGGCGGTCACACTTAGCTCGACAGTCTTTGCGACTACGCTTCACGCGCAAGACTTTAAGGATGAAGAGGGCGACCGCCTCACTGGCAGGCACACGCTACCCACAATCTTCCCCAAAGCCGCACGCTTTTCAATGATGTTCGGTCTTCCCCTCTGGTCATATGCCTTGAGTTGTATCTGGAAGATAGATGCGCTCTCTACCACTGCATTTGTACTCTACGGCGCATTTGTAGGAATCCGGTTCGTGATGTACAACACGGTAGGCGCCGATAAGCAGTCCTGCAAATTTTACAGTGAGTCAAAATATTGCTTGGGAGCACACCGAGTGAAGCTGACAATGGGCTCATACTATGGCGGTCCAAACGCAACTTAATTAAATCACGTGCACGCACGATTTTCACGCACGCACAGCAGAATCGCGCGCAAACTGTGGTACTAGCTATAGTAGATAAAGACTCGGAAAGTGTATATAAAGAAGAAAATGTAGTATCAGAGACTGTGTATTAAGAAACTCGAGGCTATGGTAGATAAAGACTCGGAAAGAAGAAAATGTAGTATCAAAGACTCGGACTTGTGCAAAAGTAGTACTTATCATTCATTTCCTAAGCCAAGGGTTGTTCTTGGGCTTGAGAAGCATATTGAATGCTGGGCGGGACGAAGATGCTTGAGTCTTCACATGTGTCCTACTACCCTGTGGATGGCCAGAACCCAATTCCTTGCGAGAGTTTGCCGTCAATGATGCAACATTCATTGCCAAGGAATCCGTCAATATGGACGATGCAGGGGATGGTTCGACAATTTGAATGTTGTCGTCAAAATTTCCAAAGTCGTACGGCCCATCGAAATCATAGGAAAGTATTCCCGCGGCCACCTCTGTCATTCCGACGTCATTCTCCTCCGTTGTGCTATGGCTCGGAGATTCCTTCAACAATTCTGTTTCGACTTTTGCTATTGCTTCTGTCCCAACCTCCGAGTTGTCATCGATACTTAGTGTCGCGAACGAGTCTGTAGCACCAATGGTCACGACTGGTGGAGGCAATTAGCATTGTTTATTGGAAGGGATATTATTGGAAGGCCATGGCATACCTCGACGTCGCTTCCTCTTGGGTTCTACTTCTTCCACCAGACATGGAACAAGCCAACAACACACCACCAGAATCTGTGTCCACCCTTGTGTCACTTCTGACCATGAGTTCTGTCTTTGATGTCAGTGTCGGAAAGTCGTATGCTGTCAATCAACTGGAGGCACACCCTGATCTGGACTTGCCAACGAAGCTCCAACTTTGTCACCAGTTCAAAATATTTCCGTGGCTGACCCCCGCATTCAGAGAGCTCGTTTCGTTGCCCATCGAAAGCCTCGGACCAACAGGCTTAGCAAAAATTCCCACCTACATCTTACATGCACTAATTCAAGTTAAACATCAAATTTCTACACACCGGCTTACCCTGGCAGCCGTTGTTCCCCCTGCTATGGCTGGGATGCTTTGCCATACACCATTGACATGTGCCGACGGATGGGAAACAGGTTGGAAAGCTGGTCCTGCCGAGATGTTGCGACACCCCGATGTCTTCTATTCTGGCCGAGATATTCTCGCGCAACTTGATTCGGTCGATATTCCATTGGTTTGCAATGATTGCCGGGAATCTTCCGTCGCAAATGTGAAGGAAACGGGGTGTCTTTTGATGGAAGACGAATTTGTAGAGGAGAAGCTCGAGGAGCTGAGAGCCTGGTTGATGTCTCGCTGAATTAATTTGTTTTCCATTCAGCTCGTACTACAATACTGCACAATTAGTACTTATAATATGATAAAGAGCAACTTGCGATTGTCGAAAACAGCAGTTGACTCGTCTGCGCGCGATTTTTGTGTCTGCGTGCACGCGATTCTGCTGTGCGTGCGTGAAAATCGTGCGTGCACGTGATTTAATTAAGTTGCGTTTGGACCGCCATACTCATACCAGCTGTGGTCCGCGCTCGCTTATCTGCTTCCAGTTTACTGGCGTTTCTTTTAGGGTGTTTGAGTATCTGGAGCTGAAAGTCACATTTGTCCCGTTCTAACTTCTACATCAGGCAAACGACCTGAAAATGATAAAGCTTTAGAAAGCTTTATCTGGTCTAAAATATGCACAATATGTGTCAAAATTATACTCAAAATGAG
>MU172279.1:804660-836311 GCA_016695485.1 Suillus hirtellus | reverse complement strand
TTGACACCCTTTAATTTGACACCCATGTCACATTTAGCGATAACGCAAGATTATCCTTTGAATCCTTCCCTTCCAACACCCAGCCCTACTGCAATGCTCACCCCGATGCATCCATCCCTTTCAACACCCAGCCCTACTGCAACGCTCACCCCGATGCATCCACCCTTCTCCCAGGGAATTGATCCGCGCTGCTTCCTTCCCACTCCAGCGTCCACCCCCACTTCTCTGCACTCTCATTCTGTCGCATCTGAAACGTCAGTTGCAACAGACAGTGGAATGACCCAAGAGAAACTCCCTGTAACATCTACAGCTCGTCGGAGGCCACGCTGTAACGCTGAGGTCGATAATGATTCATACTATCCCCCAAAAAAACTTCGTCTCACCACCGACATCCATCAAAGTACTCTTGCTGCAGGAGGGGAGCCCCCTGGGCCTGGGTTTGACCCCAATCTATCACGTGTTGCTAATGCTAATCCCGACAATTGTAACCGCGGTGCATGTCGGTTATGAATATGTAGAGCTCGAGCAGCAGCTCGTGCTCTAGCTATGAAGGATGTTTTGCGCCCTGGAGAGGAAGAAGAGGAATGGGAGGCAGATGGAGAGGAAGTGGGGGCGGATCAGATGGGGGCGGAGGAAGTGGGGGAAGTGCATGAGCATGATGCTGGTGACTCAGAGCAAGCTGTCAGTGGTCCTCAAACTCAATGACGAGGTGCATGGCATCGATGTCCCTTAGACAATCCTAGGATTTCTTGCAGCGATCAGGCTACCGCAATCATTGCTGAGCTCGCAGCCGCACATTGTCTCTCTTCTATTCACGATCCACTTCGATGGCTGCAAGATATTGGGAATTTTGTGCAAGTCCCATCTGTGGACGATGAATCTTTGTTATCACTGGTGGTGAGGTGTAGAGGAATGATGGGCAAGGACATTCGTATCAATTTCATGATCATGATTAATTTCATGACGCTTGTTTGTAAGTGTCAGAGGTGCGCCATCTAGAATCTTCACTTAGCTCGATTAAATGACACATTTTGAAAGCATCCGCCTCAAGACAGGCTTACACCTGAAAGGGATTTATGAGAATGAAGTCAAAGACTGCCCTTCAGAGACGAAGGTCACTTATCGCACTTTTTTGGAGTGGCATGCTACTGGTAGCAAGTTCATTGCCATCGCATGTGGTGGCTCCATATATGCTTTAGTACTCATCGCAGGCCTTGGTCTTAGAGTGTCCATCGCATCCATGGTTGGAACCACGCACTTACATCTAGCAGACATGCTATGATCACCTCCAAGGGGTAAGCGGACCTTTTGTCTTGGGCGATCAGACTACTAACCATGTATGTATAGATTCTCCTCAAAGAAAGCTGATTCTTGAATGCATTGTACCCACCATTGCATGCATGTGACTCTCCCATCCCTTCAGTATGACCTCAATGTTCTCTCGCGCTTTGATCGAGAGATTCTCCATCTCAAAGGATATCGACTGCACGGACTTCTCAGCATCTGATCGGTTTTTTGATGCCATTATCCAAAAGTGCGTATGGCATATTCATATGCGATCTATTGACTAACACAGTCAAATTTTAGCGCATTCACACCACTCCGTAGAAGTGGACATGTTTGGCGCACTTGCATTGCACCTGTGCCAACTGATCTTCAAAGGCTGCCTTTACACACTGTCAATCACAGTGAGCTCTATGGTGTAGGTCGTCCTTATAGTCCACCATTATCCGACATCGAGGAGGACGAGATTGCGCATGTTGTCATTGACACAGCGTTTGATCCATCATCAGCTAAGAACAAGTGCTTCAAGCCTCCTCGCGACAAGGTCCTGAACACTAGCTGGAGTGCAGCGGAGAGGTTACGAGCAGAGGCAGGTGAAAGGGTGAAAAGCCTGGAAGACTTACGCAACAAGGTGGGTGTGCAAGTTCCGATGCCAATCGTACTTATCTTGTCAACAGCTCAAAACTTTCTATCGCAATGGCGTCAAGAAATTACCTGGTGCATACTTATGCATCTCAATGCAGATCATGCCAAAGTACGTATCTGGCTCTCCCACACTGCTCTTGCACACTGAACTCTGGTCAGTCACCACCTAGATCTTCGAAACAAGGATGGGTCGTTGATGGTGTTTGTATCTACTGCACTTCCCACCCACATACGTGCTTCTCTGGAAGTCAATTTACTGGCTGCACTCAGAAATGCAGACTTGCTTGGAGATATGGATATGTGCTTGCCTGGAGGTAGACCTTTCCAGGCTATGCACCTCTCTTGGTACAATCGCCATTGTACATCGGTAAGCTAGCGCACATGGACTATCAGTATTTTGTTGTTAATATAATACTAGGGCCTTAACGCTCCAACAGACATTCAACCTTGGCTGCTAGAGAAGGAAGGAATGCGCACAAACCATGGTCAAGTTATTCCCTACATATCCCAGGACTTACAACAGCACAGACTCGTATACGGAACAATCTCAAAGGTGTACGGGGAGTTATTTGAGTGGGTAAGACAGTTGGTAAGTTCGGTGAAATCTGCATAGCATCCAAGCGCTAAATTGTTTCAATGGTAGATGGAGAATTACCTACAAGAAGAGTTCGAAATGCTGATGGAGGTCGCCTCAGTTTTGCCTGGCAATGCTCTTCCCCCCATTGTTCCTTTCATTTCTCTAGTGATCAACATCAATGTTCGCACCAAAGCTCATAGAGACAGCGGTGATCGTCATCTATGTTTGGTGATACCTATTGGACACTTTGAGGGGGGGGGCCTTGTGCTTGTTGGAGAATGGGCTAGTTCTGAAGTTGCGCAATGGTGACATAGCTATCTTCAGATCTAGTGAGGTAACCCATTTCAACCTAGACTACAGGGGGGGGAGGGCGTCCTTGGTTTTCTAGACTGACAAGGAGTTTGCATCATGGATTAGGAATCAAAATGGATGGGTAGACAACAATACTATGCATTCTTTTGTATAACTTACACTAGAATTGCAATGCACCAGATTCTGTAGACCTTTTGTTACATTACATGCATGGTCTCATATAAGCAGGTTACATTTTTACACGAACCACTTTTCTCACTACTACCCTATCATCACTATGCGAGTGAAAGGCAAAGGCAAAAGACCGCCTTCCCCTACTTCCTCAGCTCCTCCTGCTAGTAATAAAGGCAAGACAAAAGCAAGCAAAGTGATAACTGATGACCAGTATGACGAATTCCTGAAGTTTCAAGCTCAAAAAAAGAAGGAAGCTGAACTCAATCGTCGCAAAGGTTAGTGATGCTTTTCACTAATGTAATGATATTCAAATGCTAACTAATAGAGCATTGAATTAGGTTTGAGGAAGAATGTTGATGCCATGCTAGATGAAGAAGAGAGTAATACTGAGCATGAGATTATGGAGCATAACAAGAGGAAAAAAGGTGCATAATCAACAAGATTTTGTGTGTATGATAACATCACCCATGATATAGTGAGCAAGAAGGCAAAACCTATGGACACAGATGAAGAAGTAGAAGACGATGCCAATCCTGATGATATTTTGCCTCACTTGGACCCTAAGAAAAAGAATACGCCCATAGCCAGTGAAGGTAAGTTATCATTGACATATCAGCTAGTATATTTGAACAATCATGTGTTTTAGATTCAGATCATTCACGTCACCCAGAGGCAGATTCAGCAATAGAGACAGACATAGCTGGAGAGCAGTCTGTGGTTAAGAAGAGAGGCAATGGTGTACGTCTGCTATACTTAATTGACTTCATAGCTAACTAATATTACATCTAGCTAATAGAAGTCAAGGATGAGTTGCAAGATGAAATGGCTGTCAGGCGTCGCAGAAGGGGGGCCAATAAAGGTGAAGTCAGACCACCTACTACCCTTGCATCTTTAAAAAAAGATGGATGCGGACCTTTGGTGGATCTTGCTCATCAACTGCTGAGAGTAAAAATTGCCCTGGAGAACGCCTTTCCTGGTCCTTCTGTAGATGTCCAGGACGCCTTTGCCTGGAACTGTATCAAGGAGGCTGGTAAAGAATCAGGCTCCCCAATGAAGGTTATGTTTGATCGCATTAGTGAAGATGATACACTCAAAGGCAGGGCATTGGCATATGTAAGTTCACTAATTTTTTATGAATACTTACTGACGCTGTTCTTAGGTATGGTCAGGTGCATCTCAGTTAAGGGGGGAGTTGGCTAGGAAGGCTAGAGAGAATGTGATTTTCATGTTGCAGCATTTATGTCCCAAGGAAATAGGTGATGTCTTTTCAGGTTATATATTTTTAAATCTAATCTCAACATTGTCTTCCTTCCTCAGCCGACATAGCTAATTGGGTTATATCTACAAGAAAGGAGCTGTTCCTTAGTGGTGAGATGGACATTAAAGTACACCATCTACTTCTTACCTTTGTATATGTATACTGACTAGATGTGTATTCAGGCCAAGACCTTCAACAAGAACCTTCCTTTCCACACACACCTCATCAAGCAACTTCTCATGGGCCAATTTTTTCAGGGCGCTGGTGCTGAAGGATTGCTTTACAAGGAAGAATTTCAAAAGCTTCCTGATAATCTTATTGCGCTTTTGGCTGCTTCAGTAAGTTTTATTATTCAATAATATTTCATACTAACCTTAACGCATCTTCAGATAGAGTGTGCATACAAAGGCATGCTCACAGGTACACCAGTTGTAGTAGAGTTCAAGGAACCAGTGTTTCAACCAAGGTGCATATATATTTTAATTTTTTGGATATTTTTTGGTTATATTACTGAATGTCATACATAGACATCAGTACTACTTGTCTAAACTCACTGAGTATAGCCTTAAGACTCCAGGCTATATGAAGAAATTGAGAGATGATCTGTGGACTGATATTGGGTACGTGTTTTACGTTTTTGAAATCATATGATCTTGTTACTAACACTATGATAGAGAGGCTTGTTGTTTCCAGCTTAGAGAAGAGGGAGGTGACAGTGATGAATTTGATGTTGATTTTGATGCAATGGAGGAGTATGCTAGGCCAATGTCTGGTGTAGCAAATGTTGATGATGCTGTTGTCAACTGATATACTAGATTTTGTAAAATAAATATTTGACAAATGTATCATCTGGATGACGCAATGAATTGATTGAGATATGGAGCTATATAGAAATGTCATAGGTCTGTATAACATCATATATTAAGAGGATACAGAAGATATAAGGGTCAATGTAGCCTGGTATAGATGGTTATAGTCATACAAATGATCCTATTATGATGAATATAATTTTTTAGACAGACTATATGGTGCTATACCCCACTATACTGTGCTCTACAGGCCTATATAATTGGGGACTTAGCTATGGGGCTATGGGTCCCATATGGTCTATGGGGGGCTATAGGGCACTATACTGGGCTATATAGAGTTAGCATATTTTCCTGATGAAGAAGTCTTCACTGTGTATAATTGTGTTGTCATTATACACAACTTTCATATAAGACCCTTAAGTAACAAGACAGCGCGCGCACACATATGCAGAAACAATAGAGAGGTAGACTTAAGTGCTAATATGTTGCAAGATAAGAGAAGAGTGATGCAAAGTGTAGACAAATAGATCTCTACTATATTTTGATAAGTAGTAAGTGAGTAGAAAGTAGTCAGTTGAAGGAAAAGTAAGTAAGTCCCTAATAGTATGTACTGTTGGCACTTATATAGCACACCTAAGCGCGGTCATGCAGAGCTGAAGTGCTACCGAGTAGGTATGTAAGGATATATATGAGTGAGAGTCCATGATAAAAATCAAGGTGGAACAATATGTAAATAAGGGAATGAAAATATATGCACTGGGGAACTTGGTGGACAGTGGATGGATGGATCTGGATGGCTGGCACTATAGGGCGCTCAAGTGCAGGAAAGTGCGCACACATATACATCATGAAGCGTGGGAATGGTGTGCACATGGCGCGTGTTGCATGGGAAAGCTGCACCTCATATAGGATTAGCTGTGGATAGCACACAGAGTGGTGCTGCAAGTTCGTGCCATGTACTCCCCAGTGAAAAGTGCCATATCCAGCAATGAGAGGTATGATTCCCTACAACGTCTCTGAGCAGCCTCATGTTCAAGGAAAGACAGATCTAGTTGACATCTCTGTGATCATTCTGCATCTTGTTTTTTATTTAGAGGCATGGGTGGGTGATTAACTCAGAGAAAAGCATTATTTTGGCAACAAATTATATATCATGCTAATTTTGAGTCACTTCCAAGTCAGTCAATGGATCATGATGCAATGGAAGAGTAAGACTATCAAGATCAAAGATCAAATGGAAGATTGGAGCAGTGAGATTAAAATTATCACATGAAAATGTATGTTATTATCAATCAATGGGCAACCATCCAAAGGTGATTGGAGTACTTGTATTTGGTAAAATTACAGCAAGCACAGAGCCTGAGTTCTACATTGTCCACATTCAAAGTATGTATTGCACAACTACTCAACTTCACTGAGTGGGCTGGCAGAATGACCCTCAATGAATTCATGTTTCACTTCAACATCATCATGCTCTTTCAGAGGGGTATTTGGAGTAGCTCTTTGCTTGCCTTTACTCCTGGTGATCTTGCCTGATTTTGCAGTAGCCACAGCAGGCATTGATCCATATAAGGAACCTGAACATACTTTGAACATCCTTCTGAAAAGAATTTCTTTTCTGATAATGTCCTCTGACCAGACATAGAATAAAACATGTTTAATAATAGTGTTAATAACATCTCTTATATTCCAATTGATATTTGATGTTATTAACACTATTATTAAACATGTTTTATTCTATGTCTGGTCAAAGGACATTATCAGAAAAGAAAATCCTTTCAGAAGGATGTTTGAAGTATGTTTGGGTTCCTTATATTGATCAATGCTTGCTGTGAGCTGCACACTTGGCTGGACAAGGGTGATCTTCTGTATTAGAGAGAGTATCTTCAGATACATGCTTGGAAGGAGAAATCTGCATATCTTCAGTGACAGACTTCAACTGTGAAGATGTAGCATGATCATCAGCACTGGACTTGGATGGTGACTTATTCCCCCAATTCCATTTTGTATTTTTGCCTTTTGTTTGATTAGTAAATTTGTTGATACTTGCAAGCAAAGAGAGATCACAGACCTTTTGCAGGAGAGGGACTTGAATCTGAGGTCAAGAATGCAAGTTCTTTTGCTTCCAAGGGGAGCCGTTTGATGGAACCACCATTGGAAACAGGTTCAGATACAATGAAACCAGTGACAATGATCGTCAAACCAAGTTTTGGGATGCCAAGTGATTGGAACCATTTGTTGTCAGGTGGATATGAGCAAATGTAGGATGCAAGACAAGTTTCACCAGTGACATATTGGTTTATGTTGAGGTGAAATGCATGGTTGGAAGACTCCTGACCAGACTATGAGATAGAATGAATATTCAGATGAGCAAGCACAAAAAGATATCAAAACTGACCGCTCCAGCTATGACGACAATTGGTTGCATTGGTGCAGTATCACATGGCATCTCTTATAACTGCAAGGACTATTCAGCCCAAAAAACAATGCAAATGGATGGAGATTTTGCAAACATACTATCATTGCGTCAATTTCAATATCATAATCTTCTGTAGAGTTACCTTCACTGACACAGGTGTTTTCACATACAGAGGCAACTTTGCCTACAATAAAATACAACCTGTTGTCGAGTGGATCCATATTTGCTTGAGCTATGAAGTGATGTACAACAGCTTGAGTGGAGCATGGAGAACTATCCTCAGAAAGACCAAGATAGACCTCCCCATCATATGTGATGGTTTTAGGCTTCTGAGCAAAGATGTGGCATGAGTTGGTCAGAGGAATAATTCCAGTTAGAATGGATGAACCAGGCATGATAGATCTTAGCATGAAATTTGAAGTTGATGGAAAGCACCAACAGTGCAAGGTGGAAAAGATCAAATTTATATTTTTGACATGTACAAATGATGTCGATGCTCCTGCATTCAAACAGCAACATGACACAAAAAAAATGGTCAGGAATGAATTAATGATGTGCTCATGACAACAAACAAAGTAAAGTGGAGTTGCATTTTGTATTGGCGTGAACAGGGACTTGGCATTGTTGTAAGACATGGAGTGGAGCTATGGCACAAAATAGTTAGTGGGTTTCTGAAAGCACATCATAGTTGGAGACAAAATAGTATATGAGGTTTTTTTATTTTCATTCATTTACACACAGTACAATGATGCCAGCAGGATGATGTATGTGGAGGGGAGATGACCAACAATGTAGTAATGATAGCCAGCAACCAGTACAAAGGAAATGTTGAACTAAAACAAATTTCTGAATAAAGATGATGTATCTGAAAGTTAGTTGATCAAGTAAGCACATGCAAGAACCACATGAGATGCACACAGGTGGACAATACTCCAAGGTCATTTCTGTACTCTAGAAGAGGGTACAGATCTCCCATCTGTCAACTTGATCATGACAGCTTCATTTCATTGCTGGTCAGACAACCTTTTTGGACTGGTCTGTGACCAACGGGGCATAAAGCCATTAACACTGAAGAATAATCAAAGCATAAAAGATGAGCAAAGTGAAAGACACATACCAGATAGAACAAAAGAACATGGGTTCAGTTAGGATAGTGTAATAGCACACTTGGGGAAAACAGCCAAACCAGTGTCATGGTGAGCACAAAATGACAGAGTTTGGTAGGATTCAGTTAGGATGGTGTAACTGCACTGTTCAGCTTGGGGCAAACAGCCGAACCAGCCTTGCTGTGAGAGAAAAGTGACAAAATTTGGTAGGATTCAGTGAGGATGGTGTAGCTGCACTGTTTGGCTTGGGGCAAACAGCTGAACCAGCCTTGTGGTGAGCACAAAGCGACCGAATAGAGATGAAGTTGGTTGATTAAGTAAGCACATGTGAGAACCATGTGAGACGCATGCAGGTGGATGACACTCCAAGGTCATCATAAAATTATATATTGTAGATAAGAAGGCACCATAGCTCACAGGCACTACTGAGAATTTCTTGAAGGGGAATTGGTTGAAGACTATACAGCTAAAAGACACAATCAGCCCCCATTTAATTGGGGGTGGGTACATAAGACCTTCAGGAGTGTTATCAAGTCACAAATGTGATGGTAGCTGCACCTGACCAATCAAAACGTGTGAATTTGACTTGTGACCTTCTGGGTAAAGACGATCCGGACACCACCCGAGTTCTTCCGGTCAAACCTCGCACTTGGTGTTCTCACATCCTCCATCAATACTTGTATCAAGTACAACAATATTAGTCTCTGCTCATCGAGCACGACGCTCTGCTCAACATGAGTGCACCAGGTCCAACGATGAAGACCTTTCAAAAGCGTTTTTATACTGTCATTCCCCGCTCCATATCCGCATCTTCACCTTCCACATCCCCGATTTCCCGTCGACGATCTGGTTCAACGCCTTGTGCTCGTTCTCTCTACAATGCGCCTACTAATTCCTCCAGTCCACTTGCTTTTTTTGACTCACCGCCTCCACCTCAGCCACAGCCTAGCAAACCCCACGTTCTCTCAACATCCCGCCTTCCTGTCAAGGCAGAGGGCGAGGGTTCTGCACATCAATCACATGGACAGCCCCCATTTTCTTTGGCTCTAACATCACCTCAGGCAAACTCAAATTCCCCTCCGTACACTCCCCCTTCACACCAATCTTCCTCTTTCTTTCCTTACTCACCGTTCGCGCCGATACCCTTTTACAATATCGCCGTCGCAGACTCCGTCACCGACTCTCATCCACGAGAAAGGAAACAAAAGGTTCGCTATCATCTGGATGTTGGCGCTTATGGTATACCAAAGAAGACCAAAGCCCAAGTCTCAGGGAGAGGTATAGTCTTAGGCAGCGGCAATGGCAATAGCAATAGTTGGCGAAAGATTGACCCTCACCCTCAGAAAGAGGATCTCAGTTTCGCCGTCCAAGTTGGTGAGGATGCCTATTTTATACAGGAGAATGCTATGGGCGTTGCAGATGGTGTTGGCGGTTGGTCAAGAGCCAAGACACCTGGTATGTTTGAAAACTTCTATCAGATTCTTCGTATTCTTATCCATATGTCTCAGACGTTGGTTCATCAAAGCATATCTCCACAGATCCATCACCTAGTGCATTATTTGCCCGCCGACTAATGCACCACTGTTCGGCAGAGGCCCTCCAAGCCGAGACCTTATCATTCCGTCACCGAGATGCATCCCCTCCTCGGTCCAAATCACCCCACCGGCATCCGGCATCCACGGCCCACAATGCTGCATGGCCCTGGAAGGCCAAAATAGACGAACTTCATGAAGAGCTTGAAGACTCTTTAGAGGATCTTGAAGACGGACTGGATGTCCTCATGATCCTCGAACGTGCATATGAGACCACGCTCAAGGCCCATGTTATTCCAGAGCCTCCCTGTACGCCTACGAAGGCAGCCTTATCTCCAGGACTCGCATCCATACCTGAGGAAGCACCTCTTACCAGCTCTGCAGATTCCCCACAGTCCACCCCACACGCACCAGAATTCCTTCCAAAGATGATCCCCCTCATGACAGGCTCTTCAACAGCGCTTGTCGCAGTTCTCCAACACTCTTCCAGCACACCTCCCCCAGCTACCTCCCCACCCCGCCCACTCATCTTCCAGAATCCTCCAGACCCAGCATCTCGCAAAGAAACCCATGACGCAGTACTCAAGATCGCCCATCTCGGAGACTGCATGGGTATGCTGGTGCGCGACGAGAATATTGCTTGGCGCAGCAAAGAGATGTGGACAGCCTTTAACACACCTGTGCAGCTCGGTCCCGCATCCTCTGCACGCCCTTTAGACGCCCAGATCCTCAGCCTCCCAGTCCAGTCAGATGATATCCTCATTCTCGCTTCCGACGGGCTCTCTGATAACTTGTGGGATTATGAGGTACTGGACGAAGTAGTACGGTTCAAGCGGTCTTTCCTAAAGAGTAATGGGGAGGGCGGTGAGGGTCTTTTGGGCCGTCGAACGCTAGCGGGCATGCTGAGCGAAGCGCTCTGTTCCCGTGCGCGTCGCGTGAGCGAGAGAAGAGGGCGAGGAATCGAGGATGGCGTGTTTGATATGGAGGATGAGGTGCCGTTTGCATGTCGTGCAAGAGAATCAGGGAAACCATTCAGAGGCGGCAAGATAGATGGTGCGTTTATTGACTTCAAGACTTGCACTGTTCTCAAGAGTCTGCAGATATTTCAGTATTGGTGGCTGTCATATCGCCCGCTACTGATGTCGTACGGAGCTCCTTGTAAGCACCAGTATCTATTGGAATCACTCGACAGATTGTTTTTTTGTTTTTTTGTGGTCTTCAACACCCATCGCTCTATCACATTTGCATATGTATTACAATTTACCTTGGCAGTGCTCTCATTCATATTTTGTATAGATAAAGTCTACGCTGTGCCGAGATGTATAGCAGCATATTTTGTACGGAGTATCTAAGTTAGAAAGTAATTTGAGCCACCTTCGCTGTTCTCTCATTCTGCTACATAGAACTATACCAGGCGTTCAGTCCCTCGCTCCCCCCGCACCCAACCGTTGAGCTGATTCAGGGCCAAGCTCCCGGGTCGTGAATCTATCTTGTGGCAGATCCTTCGTACTGCGTTTCCATCATGATTGATGCTTAATCGTCGCTGCGGTCGCTTGAAACTTTTGGGCGCCTGTCATGACCGCCTTTCCTCACTTTCTCAAGCTCGTTCACTACACCTTTCATAGTGCATGGAACTGGATTTTGTCTACTTGCTTACCTGATACTAGAGTAACGATATATCCAACTGGCTAAAATTCCGATACATATGGTACATTAATCATGACAAACATGCGGACTCAGAAAAAGGGTACTCCTAGAATGATACATATCGTACAACAACAATCGCAACAGGCACACGGACTCAGAGAAAGGATGAGTAGAGGCCCAGCACGAATCAAACTACGGACCCATCACTAGTAGCAAAACCCCTCGAGACCACAGGATGTGATGGGAAGTAGGATAGCGAATGTAATGATGGGCCGATTCAAGTATCCGACCTTGCTCGTTTGAAACTGCTCAGAAAATCTGTTCAAGCAGTCTTATCGGTGCCATTAAGCATCTTGTCCATTTCCCCTCTGATCCAGTTCGCGGTCTTCATCGTACCGGCCTCGAGGAATATCTTTGGAGTCCAGCTCGATGTTTTCGTGTTGAACTCATTGTTAGAATTGCGTGAATGGACGCCGACAGGATGAGAATCATCCATGTGTCTGAAACGGACATCTCCTACGTCCATGCCTGCAGATTGCACGGCAATTTTCGTGAGATCGTCGATGGTCACCGAACAGTCAGATTCAATGTTGATTGGTTCGCTGCAGTCGAATTCAAGGAGAAGGAGAACTACTTCGACACAATTGTCGATGTAGAGGAAGCTTCGCGTCTCCCCAGATCTCGATTTCATGCTGTGTAGTAGGATCCATGTATGCAGCGAGCGCCTTTTTGAGCTGTGCAGCTGCTGCTGCAGGCACTGTTTCATGCCCGCCAATCAACGCGCTATATGGGCCAAAAATCGAGCAATGCGTATCTGCATTTTCTCAACAAACTGCATCAGAAGCAACTCGGAGTTCAGCATTTCGAGACCGTAGAGGCCTTGTGGGTTTGGGGCCCCAGAAGACCATACGATTGTCCCGCCGGTGATGAGAAACCGACGTGGGCCACCGATGTTGGCCATTGTTTCTTTGACTGCAATATTTGAGTTCGTCGCTTTATGCAATGGTTCGGAAACATACCCACGAGCTCGAGCAATGGTGTATAACCCAGTCTGAGCTGCTTCGATCGACACAGAGGAACATGTGTGCACTTTTTCTATCGAAAGTGTATCACAGGATGATCAACACAAAGTGCAAGCAAGCACGTCTAATGATATGGTGGGCGAAAGACTGCAAAAGACTGATGGGACATAAGGAGGGCTTCCTGTGGTTTATATATGAGTGGGATCGACGATCCCCTACATATGTGAATATATTTATACCTGTTTATACTGGTTGGGATGCCGCAATGCTGATAGAAAATTCCAGTGGACCTGAAAAAGCACCACCATCGCCTCAAGGTTCAAATCATGGACCAGAGATCTGCCACCTAGAGGTAATAAGATTTTGCCAAAAAAAGGGATCAATTGAAAAAAAAAATTGATACGACGACCTGATGGACTCCTGCTACATATAGACAGGTGTAAATCACTAATCTTGAAAGGCATCAAGAAACAGCACCAGAACCAGTTGATAACACCTGTGCCCATAGGTCAGCTTCACTCTTCGCGCACATATTGAGATACTCACATTGACTATTAACTGCAGTCAAACATGTCTGCATCTACAAATAAGTACGAGTTTACGCCAACACAAGATTGGTTTACCCATAATATTCCATCCTGGAAAAGCCTCTTTCCAATCGTTACTTCGCCTAAGCCACATATCTTAGAGATCGGGTCCTGGGAAGGGCGCTTCGCAGTATTTCTGCTCACCACGCTCTGCGCTCAAGGCAGTGAGATAGTCTGCATCGACTATTTCGACCTTATGCATACTCCCGCGGAACGTGAGCGCCACCGCAAGCTCTCGCAGAATCTTCCACGGACAGGTCGCTCATTCGCATACTCCCACAGTACAGCGTCCCCGCACTATATGCGCTGCTGGAAGAGGAGATAGCGCGGGACACAAGCGCTGGATTTGACTGGGTGTATGTGGGCAGATCGCACTGCGCAGATGATACGCTCCTAGATCCAGAACTTGCATGGCGCCTTGCGCGCAAGGGATGCATATTCATATTCGATGACTGTAATTGGCCCGAGCGGCCCATCGAAAGTGTGCATTATCCCCGCCGCGGAATCGATGCATTCCTTGCACTTCATGCAGGGGATTACGAGCATCTGTCCAAAACTGCAGAGCAATTCCAGATGATTTTGAGGAAGACCAGTGAAATGCGAATCGGATTCCCCGTGGAGCAGAGTGCTGAGCGGCACTTCCCAAGCGCTCTAGGCTTAGGGATCTATTTGGTCCTCGCCATCGACACCTCATATGCGATGGCAGCAGCTGTCACGATTCGCAGCGCCATCGAGAAGACCGCGAGACGTATGACAGTTTATATCGTAGACTGTGGTATTTGTGCCGAAGACAAAGAAAAGATCAAGTCGTCGCTTCCCAAACGACACGATGCCACCCTAGTATTCCTGGATCTTCCAACTAGGAGTCTAGCTACAGAACTGGGCGTAGCCTGAACGAAAGTTGATATGATGAAGATACTGCCAGTGGAGCGGTTATACCTGGACGCAACGCAGGAGCCTGGAAGAGTTGTGGAACACCGATTTGGAGGGCTCCTCGATTGGTGCAGCATGGATGTTGAATTCCCGATGGGCCATGATGGCGTCTCACAAAGGCGGTACTTCAGCGCAGGCGTGCTCCTGATTGACCTGACAAAGGCAAGAATGCATCTGTCTGAGCTTGCGGCTCGGGTGCGTGAGACGAAAGACGCTCGCTATTGCGACCAAGACGTGCTGAATGTGTTGGCGATTGGACCGAAGCGAATTTGAGCTGGAATGCACAGGGACTCGGAGCCTACGCAGGGATTAGCTTAGCTGATAGAGATATCCTAGCATTGGGAAACATGAAGGATCCTGGAGTAGGTGCATTTCACAGGACCAGTTCATCCTAGTCTTGTGGCAGTGCTTATCCATTCGTGGCGCACCAGGACCCCCGTTCAAAGACGAATGATGGGGCGCATTGAACGAGACGGCATGGGCAGGGTGGCAGGGATCGACACAATACCATTGAATGTGTGAGGGAGAGAAGCAGGAAGCAATTCAAGATACAATCAAGAAGTTTGAGACTCGAGTATAGTTCTAGTATTGAAGGCGACACTCCATCAACCTCTCTTGATCATCATGAAATACTGAATTCGTTTACCTTTTCATTTATCGTTTGTAACACTAGTCGTGTCGCAGTCGGTCACAGTTATGACAAAAGATGATCTCGAGGTCTTAGCAGTAGTTCGGAAATCCTTGTCCAAATCGTGTGTACAATGTTGGCAGGCCCAGAGTATGCTGACCGTCTGACGTACTCTCGGGACCTCCATTATACTGTTTATGATTTAGTCTTCACTTGGAGCAAGCGCAACACTATTGAGACGGCAATACGACGGTCCGCCGAGGTCTCCGGCGCTCGCCGAGTCAAGTTTGTCATCTCTTGGTTATCCGATTTCCCACTGCAACTTCAGATAAAAAGGGCTTCATCACTTCCATGTAACATTGCACCTTACTTCCATGCAACATATGTGTGTCGCTTTTCCGGTTGTCGGATGACACAGACGCTGGGAGTCGTTTACTTCAAATGAGTGTTGGATTGCAATTGGTTAGGATGGATGTAATCTCATTGTCTTGGATGTGACTCTGCAAGACCATCGGTCGTCCTGCCCTCTGCTACTACCGCTACTGTAAGAACAAACCTTACTCAAATCGCGGCCCAATCCACGGTGTCAAGGTCCGTTCACAACGCCTCGTCACTGACCGTCCTCACTCATCCCCATAGGTCAGAATTTTCGACCTCAGCCGGAAGCGTGCCTCTGGATGGGTTCCCTTTTTTTTCTCGTCTCGTCTCCGATGAGTATGAGGAGCTGAGTTCCCAGGCGCCTGAAGTAGCTCGCATCTGTGCCAACACGTCCGTGACCAAGACATTACTCACTCTACATGCGTGTCCGAGTCTACCCATTCCACATCATCTTCATCAACAAGATGTTGAGTTACGCGGATGCTGATAGGTTCACGACTCGGGTGTGAATTTGTATATGTTCTACGTGTTCCAACCAGGCTTTATGCTGGTATACGCGGTGCTGGGGGATACTTTACGACATTGCCGCGCGGGTAAACATCGGGCAGACAATCCTCCCTATCTGTTACAAGGAACTGAATGCTGTGGTCACACAGGAAGCTCTCCGCCGTGCACGGTACAAGTTCCCAGGCTAGCAAAAGATTATTGTGTCAAAGAAGTGAGGCTTTACAAATGCGGGGCGTCGAACCTTCAGGAGGAGATAAGATTTTTGAGGTGCGTATCATTGTATACGGTTATCTTAAATTGATGCATATGACGTTTAGGGATGGGGTCCATTCTAGTCAGCTGGGTCCGTCGAAGCAGGATTTGCGTGCACGACTTGAAGCTTAGATATGTGGTGATATCATTCACTCACACACCGAGGACATGGCGCGATTTATTGACAAAGTACTTGACTTTCAGACTGCCCTTTTATTCACTACATCATCCAATGTGGGTGATGGTTAGGGGAACGAGGGCAAATATTAAAAACCTACATGCATATGCGAGGATTCGTTATGTGACACAAACTGGAGGGTGTTTGTTGTTGTACTGCATTGTAGGAACAGGTACTATCGTGCTATTTGTAATATGAAATGAGTGGAGTTACATAAACGTGGATTACATGGAGTGTTAGTGAGGTAAACTTAATGTTTGCAGTAGGTAAAAAGCAGACCGTTAATCACGCGACGGCGGCCAGCCGGATGCATAACGTTAGGCTAACGTGAAGTATTACAAGCACACAGCTCCAAAGGTGGATACTTCGTTAACGCTTCTTCTAAGTACCAACCCCCAAAATCTACTTTTAAGTTCTGCTCCTCTTGGATGATCTTGTTCAAGACCGCCCACCATGCCCTTTGAGCGATATTTAACACATAACGAGCCGCAGCGGAGTGGGCAGTATTCTAATCACTACGGCGATTACAACGATAGTCGTTACAATGTCGATGACGGTAGTAATGCTTACTCTAATGGGCTTCAGTTCCAGATACCTCAGTTCATGTACAATGGACCTCCAATATTAGCCCCAGGTGGTGGTGCGGAGGTTCTACCAGCTGGTCTTCTTGACAGCGCAGGTTCATTTGCTTCATCCTGGTTTACAAACAATGGCTTTGCGCCGTGAGTACAAAATGATACTTGTGATATTCTCTAATATTCTCTTCGCATAGTTTTCATTCTTCGCAGTCGAGACACCAAGCGAGCGTGGAGGCAGCATCTGGCGCTAGCAATGCGCAATCGAGCAATTGCTATGATGCCTATTCGAACGTACCTCATTCTATACAGTATCCCCAGGTCGACTATTCTCACCCATCCCCATCTCCTCCAACACAAGCTACCTCGAATCCCTCCTTCACAGCTGCAGATATCCTCAAACTCAATACTGCAACTATATTATCTACACCATCTCCCATAGGCCTTCCTGTTTACTCCTCTTCTGGTTTCGACCTTCTCTCCCTCCTTTCCCGCGTAGTCACCCGTCCCCACCCAGTCATCGTCCTCGGCCCCGTCGACAGTTCTTGCTCCTTTACTGTCGTCGATGTTCGTCGCCATGACTGTCCCATCATCTACGCCTCCCCCAGTTTCTATCGCCTGACAGGCTACGCTGAACATGAGGTTCTCGGTCGCAATTGTCGCTTCCTGCAGTCTCCCGATGGAAACGTACAAAAGGGTGAAGAGCGTGGCTTTGTCCGACCAGATGCTGTAGCCCATTTGAAAAAATCTCTCTCCGCGGACAAGGAGTGCCAAACCCTTATCACTAACTACCGCAAAGGCGGACAGGCCTTCATCAATCTCGTCACTGTGATCCCCCTCAGGGGCGGCATATCAAACCGTCCAGAAGAAGCGGATAAGGTTGTCTATCACGTTGGCTTCCAGGTCGATCTCACAGAACAACCCAATGCGATTTTGCAGAAACTGCGCGATGGGAGTTACATCGTCAATTACACCGTGGGCGCAGGCGCACCGGTGCCATCCTCGCTCGGGCCCCCGTCGAGAGGTCGACTTATATTGCCGTCCAACAGCGTGCTAAGCAAAGACTTGCGTAGTCTGATCACAGACGCCAAATTCACCTCTTCAGTCCCCCTCTCCACGAGCGTCAATATCCCCCCATCTTCAGCCACTCCTGATAAGCCTGACACTCATGACGGCAACCAGCTCCTGCATATGCTCCTTCTCGAAAAATCCCCTGACTTTATCATCGTTCTCAGCCTCAAAGGCGCCTTTCTCTATGTCGCCCCGAGCGTGCGCCTCGTTTTGGGATACGAACCCGAGGAACTCGTCGGAAAGAGTATATCTGACTACTGCCACCCTGCAGACCTCGTACCACTCATGCGCGAGCTCAAGGAGTCTTCTATCACGCCCAACACTCCATCAGCCGAATCCACCTCCCCCATACCATCTAGCTCACCAAATCCAGCTAACCAACCCAAAACAGTCGACCTCCTCTTTCGCGCCCGTGCCAAATCCTCTGAATACACTTGGATTGAATGCCGGGGTCGCCTCCATGTTGAACCTGGCAAAGGTCGCAAAGCCATCATCCTCTCCGGCCGTAGCAAATGGATGCCCTCGCTAAGCTGGCGCTCGATCGCCCATGCTGGCGGGCTTGGCAAACAGGAGGTATGGGGCATGGTGAGCGCAAACGGGACTGTACTTGTCACCAGCGCCAGTGTGCGCGATATGCTTGGATGGAGTGTTGGTGAGGTTATCGGCATGTCTTTGGGTGCGATGGTCATTGGTGGGGATCGAGGCCATGTGGAGGCGGCGATTCAGCGCGCCAATGGAGATGAGGCGCAGGTACGTGGACATGCGGAGGGCGAGTCGTCCGCAATGGTATGCACGATGCTGCGTAAAGACCGTACCACAATGCTCGTGCGGCTCGTAATCTACCGTCCACCCTCCCCAACCCTAAGCTCGACGCCCTCCCAAACACCCTCCACATCACTCGCCCAACCGCTCGTCATACAGATCACGGTCCTCAGCAACTCGAGTAGCTCCGATACGCTGATTCACGCCGAGGCTAATGATGTATTTGATGAGCTAGATACCACGCGGGGGAGTAGTTGGCAGTATGAGCTGCAGCAGTTGCGGTTTGCGAATCAGAGGTTGTGTGAGGAAGTTGATGCGTTGGAGGTGCGTGGGCCGGAATACCACCAGGAACAGCAACACCAACGACACCAAGAACAACACCAACACCAACATTCCACGTTGGTCCACCCACATGATAGTGCCGACTGGTCGGCGCTCATGGGTAGCCACACAAGCTCTGCATTGTCGTCGTCATTGGCGCACATGAATCCTGCAATCCGCTTACCCACTTCGACATCCCTCAAGCGTACATGGCACTCTGAGGACGGGCCTGGGTGATACTGATTTTGTTAGTTTTCTCTCTTGATTCCCACACGGATACTGTCAATACCCCCTGCTTGGCTCTCTTCTAATCCTGTTTCTCGCATCGCACACGCTATCGCCACACCCCAACATCGCTATACACGCATGCAACATGTAAACATTTGTACGTTGTTCGACAAACTCCGCGTTGACGCTGTCCTTGTATATGGGTACTTTCTTCATGGTCCTATTCTTCTCTTTGCATTTCGATTTGGCTATGGTACCGTGTACATTGCACTAATATACAGTGTCATAAGGTCTGGACTCTGGTCCCGAGAACGAGCTTGTCAGTTACAGTCAGAATCGAGTGAAACTAAGTCCTTCCCATATGGTGTACATCGATTCCTCTAATGTGCTTAACTCCAGGAGCACAATCTGCAGTACTTTCTACTGTATCGAAATGGATTTATATATCCGTTCCATACTAACGCTTCCAAAGATACCAGCCCCAAACCACTCCCCGAATACCTGGTATACTGTCACACACCGATCAGTGCACGGCCCCGACAAACGCGCACGCTGCTCACCAATCTCGGCAACAGCAGCCCATGTACCCAACATATCGGAGCCTGAAAATCACTAGCTTGGAAATCCTGATCGATGCTCTGCTAGGCTCTTCCCCGCCATGGTCGTGTACATTACATGTAAGTCCAAATGAGGGGAATGGTGCTATGCAAGATTCCCCCGCCCTCGTCGGTGAATTTGATGGGGATATCTTCCTTGCCTCTCGACGACGACACGGAGGTATTTTGCTCGGTTCGAAATGGATGTGCGAGATGTGCGGCCTACAACGTATACAACTATTCTAGTAGTATGTTTATTGTTCACCCGGATGCTTGTGCGAAAAAACTTATAAAAAGATTTCAGGATCCTGCCAGTGCTTTCACTAAAGACTGCATATGTAAGTAGTGAAGATTGTCACATCCCTTATTAATCATGATCGTGGACAGTATTTATGATGATTGCTTACATCCTGCCAGTCAGTTCAACATATAACTATGGCATTGGCATGTATTACCAACTTGGAGAATACTTAATTCTAGCAATATCAATGATGAATCTTTCAGGATGATTTACCAGTAAGTCAGCTTTATTGCAGATTGCAGACCTCGTGATCACTCTTTCGCTCATGGCACGTTCTTTTCGCTTCTCCATAACTAGACAAGTCGACAGGTTGAAGGCCGGGCTCTTGTTCGCGCCTGACTGGTACCAAGCTTCACTTTACATCAGGCTTTCTTCCACGTACTGAGGTAAGTTCCGCAAAAGATCGGTCTGTAGTAGTCGGTTATCGATTACCGACGGTCATGACGTGGTGACTTTGGCGACTTGAACCCGAAGAGGGGCGGAGGTCCGGGATCTGGCCCCGGGATCCGATTGGAATAGTTTGAAGGTCCTTGTTCAAGTTGAACTACCTGGTTCAGGACAGATTGTTGCAACAATAACAATACACTGGAACAAGAAGGCGCTGTGTTGACCGGCAAAGTGGACTACATGTTTGATGTATCCGAGGTGCGTAATACGATCAGCTTTGAGACGTTCCTGCTTAACATATAAGCGGCATAGACCTGGTGGTTGGCATGGCGTAGAACGTCAACCCAGTGCATTGTCGTTCAAGATTTATGATGACTGTATTAGTGATGTCAGATATTTTCGAGCGCAAACGGATCAAGGTAAGTATGTCGAGAATCCCTGAGCTGGCGGACGTCGTCACGCAATCTATTCCTGCATTTCTCATTCAATTAGTTGGCAGATCCTTCTATTGAGCGCCCTCAAATGCTCGTCAAAAGTTCAAATGTCAACGTGGGTTTGATATTAGCGGCCCGTATCCAAATTACATCTGTGGAACCCCTATTCGGGCCCGCCGCGTTTCCAAAGCTACAAGCAGTACGTACTATTTTTTAATCCCGACGCGGATGAAGAGAGGTTCGATCGTGATATGTACATGTGAACAGTCACGTCAGTTCTGCCTTGTCGACAGTACTCTGAGGTCCTTAGATTATTCCCAGAGTCTAGCCTCTGCTTAGTTCGCATCGCACCTGCTACACGCATGCAACACGTAGACTCATCTGTACGCGGTCCAGGTCTGTCCCTCCCCATGTCAGCTGAAGGAATCCTTGTTTATATTTCAACCTTTGATTCTGCTATGCTTGTGCTATGCTACCTACGAAAATATATACATTGCATTAAATGCAGCATCATAATGCTTGTCGTGAAACTGTCGTCAGTCTGAGCCAGTATAGCGTAAACTACGTTTAGTACTTATCGAGTGGATCTACTAGCAGGTCCCTCACTATATTGTATACAAAGCCCTTCTACCGCAAATAATATCAACCAGGCAGACGCTCACGGATCATGGAAGAGGCTCCCGGCTGCTCGAAAGCCTATTGAGATGAATGTATACATCCGTGCCATATCCTTCCATGGATATCAATCTCAAATCACCTCCAAAATACCTCGCATACTGTCAACGATACACATCAGCGCAAACCCCGACCAACGCGCACGTCACTTACCAGTCTCGACAATGGCAGTCCATATCCAAATCCTGCCATCGGAGCTTGAAAATCGGTAGCTTGAAAGTCTTGATCGATGCTCTGTCCCGTCATAGTCGTATACATGTATGTCCAAATAAGGGGAATGGCGCTACGCGGAATTCCCCCGCCCTCATCGGTGATTTTGATGGTGATATCCTCCTTGCCCTCAACAACGATAACTTTGATGGGCGGGTATGGTTTGTCGTCTTGTGCATCGTGGCCAAAGCGGTCGACGACAGCACGGAGGGAGTTTTTGAGGAGTTCGAAACAGATGTGGGAAAGATGGCCTGGGACATAGGGGAAGATAAGGTTTGGAGGGCAGATAAGTTGAACAGGGGGGCCTTTGAACATGGCGTAGTGTTCCTCGCAGACGAAGCGGGCATTTTCGATAGCTTCCTGTACGATATCATGTACATTCTGCGGCGAAGGAAGGGTGTTAGTGAATGGGGAAAGACAGAGAACGGCAACGTACAGCTTTAGTGCAGATGATGCCTACATAGTCTTTGTGTGGCTGTTGCGTGTTTAGTGCGACGTCTGAGGGAAAGCAACGGAGATCAGATGATGACAACGAAAAGAACTAAGAACAGCTAACGTTGGCCGATCAAAAAGCGGATACCAATGCGGCTCATGTAGAATCTATCAAGCCAGGCCTGTATATCAAGGCCAATGTTCTTTGCGTTCTGACTGCGCTTCCATTCTAGGACGCCCTGTGCGACTGTTGTAACTGTAGGGTCGTGCCTGCGTTTGATGGCCTCGAGCATGCGGGTGAAACGAGCATTGTAGTCAAGGACGGAGGGTGGCCAGTCGATGGATGATGACTTTGCGTAATATCTTGTACTAAGTGAGCATGGAATGCGTGGATTGTGGGAAATTAAGTGAGGACAGACCTGCGTTCCAAAGGGACCCTGAGCTTGACGTTGCCGATGCCGTTGGCATTGCCTTTGAGACGGGATAAGTTGAAGAGAGGGTGATCGTGGTCCTGCAATGCGGCAAGACTTGGGTTTGGGGTGCTGTCGGGTAAGAAGATATCCTGGCCTGTGGAGGAAAGCTGTTGGCGAAGGTGTTGTGGGAGTTGGACGGGAGGAAAGTTAATGAGTTCCTGCATAAGATCCGGTTAGAAGTGGAGAAGACAGAAGATAGGCTACTGCGGACCTCGAAGGACTGGGCATACCAGTTCTTGACCTTTCGTATGGAAGGCATGTCACTGAGATTGTGGGGAAGCTCATCGAGCTCCTTGACACGATGCGCGAGGCGGACGGGGAGCTCTTCTAAGGGGGTGAATACGATGATGTCAGAATGAGTTTAAGGCCTAGAGAAGGATTAAGTTACCTGCGAGGAACTGGCTGGCCTTGAGGAGAGTTCCCTGACTTGGATGTTGACCGAAGAGTACCATCTGCTGCAGCGAGACTATAGATTACAACAATTAGATATCTAGGGCAACGGGTTGATATCAGATGACATACCACCGGTCTGAGGAAAGCTTGCAAAGTGGTGAATTTTGTCCCATAGGGCTGGAGAGATTCGAAAAGCAGCAGACATGGCATCGACGAGTGTTGGAGTTGATTGAAACGTTTGTTGTAGCAGACTACTTAAAGCAAACTAGTACGTACTATGGATATGATCCATGCCTCGGTCTTTAAATCATTCCGGATGGCATTGTTTGCACGTGAATTTCATTTCATAGCCAACGGCCAAGTCCACTCATACAAGTACAGCCTTAGTCTCGTCGGTGGGCTACTAGTGGACTTAGTGCGTAAAGTCGTGTGAGCTCTCCTATTATCATACTCTGTGCGCGCCTATCAAGTGATGCCACCCATCACTAGTTCACTAGTCACTAGTCACTGACTAGTTTAGAATCAGGCTGGCTCGCAGCCATCACACCTCAAGTTGTCTTTTTTTGTTCAAATGCATCCCTGAAGCGGCTCTGAACAAGTGACAAAACGATCTATTTTGAGCACGGATCCACGTTCAAAGATTGTTCTGGACAGAAGGTTCGTTTTGACAAGAGACGGAAATTGGTGACGACGTCGATCAATCATATCGAAATTTTCGCACTTGGGGTCCTTGCTTAACCCACGATGAATCGACAATTTCTCATCCAGCCTGCTCACATGCTCTGCGTTATCTGTACAACATGTCTGCGCGCAATTTCACTTCCGTACTACCTCGGACCAGCCCTCCAACGCAAGGCGCCCACGATTGGCAAGCTCTTATCTCCGACCCTTTGCCATGCAGGTCCATTGTATGGTACCCCGCACTCAACTGTCAGAAACTGTCATATCGTGCGTTGCTGCCACAATTCACTCTCGCTGAGTTTGCTGCCAGGGTTGTCGTTATGAGGTGGCACCGTGGAGTCTGAATTGGTGTCTCCCGTCAGCGCTTCAGCTGTCATCTCATGCGCCGAACTACACCGAAACCATTCATTCCCCATTCAGGTTCACAAGCTCACGCGGGACCGATGATGATCTCAACAATCGCACATAGGACAGCACACGACCTGAAACACAGAAGGATTATTGCAGTGCCTGGCCCGGTACATCATCTGACATCATCTATATATATCCACACATCAAACCAGGCACCACATATTTGAGTATATAATTATCTTTTGACTTGCATTCTTATCTTACGTCGTCCAAGGACCCCCAATTGTAGGTCGTAACGTCGTCCTGTGCTCGGCGTACGGTTCAATCGACTTTCCCGAAGGATGAAAGACCCGAGCTATCACTATATGCTTGTTGAGGCCCTACCGAGCACGACACCCATATTCTACATAAGTAGCTAGCGCTAGGGTTCTTATCGTATTCCCAATAATAAAATAAACCGACCACGCCCTTCAGAGAAGGTCCATCTACGGGAACACAGCGCAGAAGCAACGCAGAAGACGGTCCAATCTTTAAAAAGACTCACTCCGAGAATGACTGGTTCTGCACATCATGTCAGGCTAAATACCGCGTAATCCGTCATCAACTCCAAGTAGCTAGTAGATGACGAGCTTGACATGACAACGACACAAGTATTCAACTTCAATTCATCAAAACATCAAATTCAAAGCCGATATGCTAACACTCGATTATGGCTACTTGACACAAACTATATCTTTCTCAAAATCAAGACAAATATCGTTAACGTTAAGTATATCCACCGTAAATGTTCAAGTCCGTGAAACCTACATCGCCCCCAACATCAGGACAGTTTGTCGACTCTGCATTAGTATTGCCAGTAGCTTAGGCAAATTCATCGCCACGCGTGTGCAAATGAAGCCGGCTAGGCAGAAGAAAACTGTTCGTTCTGAGCATCTCACATGACAAACAAATCACGAGACCACATACCGTGCTCTCCATCCCAGACATCCAGTCTGTCTGCATCCGCTTCCCCTGATCATAAATAGCCTTAAGATTGACAATTGTCGACTCGCAAGCTGTTTTTGCTGCCTTCAATCTAGATATCTGGTCTTGCGCTCGAGTCAGACCATCCCGAAGGCCATTGCAAGTGTTCTGTTCTGCGGCGAGCAAATTCTCCGAGTGCGCCAAGTCGTCGTCGGACTTCTTCAAAGCAGCGAGGGCGGTCTGCCGAGCCTCGCTCGTGCTGTAAAGGTTCAATCTAAGATTCTCCATCTCACCTTCGAGAGCTGCAATTTTGTCGGCAAAACCCCGCGTTTCGTCATCGCGCAGAATTTGCAGTCCGTCAATTTTCTCGAGGAGCCCCAGAATTGTGGACTGTGCCTTCACTCGTTCAACTCGTGAAGCATTTTTCATAGCTGCAGCGGCATCCTCCAATGACTGCCTCGTCGCATCAGCGGTGAACAATTTTGACGACAATCCTGCCTCCCTCATCTCGGAAGACGTTATCCTGCTCTTCAACTCCTCAATCTCCTTCCTGGACCCTTCTAGAGCCAACTGAAGCTGACTATTGCATTCAAGGACTTCCGCAAGTTTAGCATCGAGGGTCGTGATGGTGTTGTTAGCCCCAGAGAGCTGTTTTTCGAGCTCCTGGGCAACATCAGTCATGGTGAGAAGTTCCTGGGCGAGCATGGCGTCATTTCTGGCCTCGTTCTCCGCAACCCTCAAGGCTTGGGCAAGCTCTCCTTGTCTTTCCTCTGTGGTTCGTATGAGTTCTACCATCCGCTCTCGGAGGGTTTCTTCTTCTCTGTGGGAACTAGCCAGTTCATCTATCAAGCGCCTATTCTCGCCTCGTGCGGCAGTCAGTTCATCCTCCATTCCTTGCACCCTAGTAAGAACCTCATTCTTGCTGCGCAAAAGCGTCTCAGTCTCCATGGAGATTGCTTGTAGTGAGGCTTCCTTCTGAGCGAGCGTCTCATTGAGCTGGACGGCAACTCTCTCGTGCTCGAGAATTTTATTTTGGAGTTGAGTGATATTGTCATCGCGATCAACAAGGCATTGCTGCAGGTCGCGCTTCCCAGATTCAAGTTCGTTTGTTTCGCTCTCAAGGTCGGCTATACGTGACTTGTGGTCTTCAGCTGTGCCTGTCAGGGTGTCAAGCTCGCTCTGAAGGCGGGTAACTGTGCCTCTGAGAGTCTGGATCTCTGTCACGTGCTTTGCGATTTCCTTCTCCATAGCATCAATCTGTGTGGAGTATCAACAAGATAAGTAGATAGAAAAGGTCGTGTGGTGAGCTTACCGTGTTCACCAAAGCAGGCCTTTGTTGTTCATCGGTCTGCGAGGCCCTGCGGTCTGGCAGAGATTCCGGGGTACGAAGATGTTCGCGGTGTTGGTCCGCAAACACGTCTTCATCGTCTTGGTATCTCTGGTCGTGTTCGTCACCAGGAGAGCTTGGTGCAGGAGTAGGCCGCATAGAGATGTCGTGGATGATAGAGCCCGATTGGGTGCGTATCACGCCCGCACCTTGTGGCGTTTCAGCGTGTGGGGTCTGGACATCGCTTCAAAGTGCGTTAATAACAAATGGAGCAGGCAATTATTGAAAGCACCTACAATGTTGCGAAATCTGGCGCTGGAAATTCTTCATCCATATTATGCTGAAATTCCTGTTCATCCAATTCTGTCAGTTCTTCTTCTCGCATGACTGCGCGCGCCCTTTCAACGGATAACTTCAACATCCTGAGTTCATCTTGGACTTCACATAGCTGTTCATCGCGGTCCGCAAGTTGTGCCTTCAGATGCTTATCCGTGATATTCGCCCGTTGGAGCTCTCGGACCTTACTTTGGAGCTACGTGTCATGGTGAGGTGCGGGTTACAATCCTGATTATCTTAGACAAACCTCTGCCTTGGTCATCTTTGTCAAGGACCGCTCGGGGGGCTTGACAGGGGACAGTGCTCGTCGTTGCCTCTTTGCCCTAGGACTTCCGCGTGCAGAAGCGCTATCTTCTTCGGCTTCTTCCTCCCCGCCAAAAACTGACCTTAAACGAGATGCAGATCCCGCATGCTGCCGTTTATACACTGACGGGGAGAAGTGTTCGGTGACATTTTTCCAGACAGCATCCTCTTGCGCAGGCGATGCGTCCCCAGCGGCAGTCGGAAGGAACTTGCGACGAGCATATGAGAGGCTAAAAATAATTGAATTCGACATTAAGATGATCTGAGTAGCTGGGCTTACACTTTTTTCCCCTCCGGAGTCATGCCAACGTATCCACTAGAGTCGATAGGCTGCAAAACTCCCTGTCCTTCCTGCTCCCTTAAAATCAGTAGAATTCAAAAAAAAAACTTAAAACTTTTAAGCGTACAAGCTTCTTCACAGCCTTTCCTACCCATGATGCCCACTGAGGTCCAAGTTTATCTTTCCTATCTTTCGCGATCTTTCTCACTAGTAACAAAGGTGATGAGGAACAATTTCCTTGCAGGTATGGACACCTCACCATGCGCACGAAGGGTAGCGAGGTGTACACTGTGCCTCCTGTGCTCTTTCTGTGCCTGTGAAAATGCACTGAGAACCCCTAGATTGAGAGTCGTCAGTATCAGTGATGCCCTTTGCCATCCCCCCAAACACGCGTCAAAGGAGGTTAAAAAATTTGCTCACGTTCCGCATACGTGTATTTGGATGTCTTTTTTGTTTTCGAGGCAACCATAGTAGTAGCACTTGAAATTTGGCTTTGTTCAGTGGTAAAGATGGTGGTAGATTGAGTTGAGGTAAACAGGGGTGCGTCTTCCAATTTTTGCGTGGGAAAAAGTGGGACACGCCACTTGACTAATGGGGGCGCGCCCGGGCACGTGCTACACGTGATTAGAAATGTGACTCGTTTCCGGCGTCCGCCTTTCCTTTTGCGGGTCTGCAATTCATTACCGCGAGGACATCCCCAAATGAAGCGCTCAACAAGCCGCTAACTAGACCCGATTGAAGTTCCGTATCATACTAAAGTAATAGGCACCAAGAATTACCGTTGCCATCCCAGGACTCTCGAGTACGTAGTACAGAAGTTGTGCTTAAAGCTGTTTGCTGTGACGAGTCTAAAATTACCAACACTAGTACTACCAGCGCGCAGCTTTGTGGCTTGAACTATTTCGAAATCCATCAAGATTGACGTGGGTGTTTGAAGTAGCTGATACCCTATTTTGATGCTTATGAATCGGAATAGTCGCACACCGGGTGGAAAATAAATTACACACAAAACAATCATACATGTGACATTGCGGCACTGCAACTAAACAAAAGTTCATACGTCTCCCTCGACCTTGATCTCGCACTTGACCTTCTTCTGTGGAGTCTCAGACGTAGCCTGCACAACATCCTCCTCAAATTTGAACCTCTTCAGCGGGTTTGCGGATCCACTCGACTCGCCTTCTAGCATCTGATGGATCCCATCCACAGGCATATCCTCTTCATCCTCGTCT
The DNA here is from genome assembly GCA_016695485.1 of Suillus hirtellus. Lineage (NCBI taxonomy): Eukaryota > Fungi > Basidiomycota > Agaricomycetes > Boletales > Suillaceae > Suillus > Suillus hirtellus. The sequence continues at coordinate 807,732 of MU172279.1, read as the reverse complement.
CCACTCATGACCTTCTTGCCCACCGCATTGCGCTTTCCAGCCTTCGTCTTCTTTGCCTTTCTGGGCTTCTTCGGAGAAGGGACGAATGTGGTGCCATTCTTCACCGCCCACTCGATCTCGATGACTCTGTTCCATGCATTCCGCCACGCGGAGAGAAGAAAAGGCAAGCAAAGAAAAACGTCAGAATTATCGCTTTGACCCAGATACCATACAAAGGAAAACATGAATAACGAAAAGTATCCACCTCTCTTTCAGCTTGACGTTATCTGGGACATATGACTCGGCTTTGCGGTATAGGTCGAGCGCTACTTGGAGATCGCCCCTATTAGGGCATTAGGTGGATGCATATTGCATGTCGGGATGCGACCACGTACTTTTCGGAGTGAGCGCGAGCCAGCATCACGTATGCACGTCCGGTTTTCTTCCGCGAACTAGGTGAAAGTACATCTGCTAGCTGAAGTTCTTTGGTCCCGCGTTCGCTGTAAGTCATTCAGTGCTGTAGCGTGACCTCGCTGGTAGAGCAGACGTACTACTTGTCTTCCAACTCCTCGAGCCTCGCACGGAGTTCATTATCCAGATCCCGATGCCGGGCCATAAGTGGGGTAAGTACACCAGTCGGAAGTCTTTGGTCCTCTTCTTTCAACTTTTCTTTTTCCCTCTCTCTTTGAAGATTCAACTGCAAAGTGATATTCTCCTTCTCCTGTCGTTCAAGTTCTTCGCGCTCCTTGAGACGGCGTGCAACTTCAACTTCGACGGCTCTTGCGATCTATCAATTTGTATTTAGCAATGTATAGGGTGATCCAAAATAGGAGCATTCGCGCACCCGCTCATCAATTTCCTTATCTGTCAACTGCATCATCCCTGAGCTACTACTTGTCTCCGCTGCCTCGTTAATAAGCGCAGGTACTCCCAAAGGACGATGTCCCTTCTGGACACTAAATACCCCAATGCCACTGGCGCGTGGTACACGAGATCTGCCTTGACCTGCGCCAGCAAGACTTGGTCTGGGTGCAGCACGGGCAATGCTAGGACGTGGACCACGTGATGGACCTGCGACAGCCTCTAAAGGCTGGAGTACGGCGGGTGCAAGTTTCGGAGGTGGTGGTAGGATTGCTGCAAAGTGGGGTTTGGGTTGGGGTCGCATGTCTACAGAGCATTAAGTTTTCATGAATCATGGGGCGGTTTGGTGATAGCAACGCACCGCGCTCGTTGACCACCGGTCTGTTCTCAACGTTCTTTGTCCGCACTGCGAAGCTGAAGGCCGTTGTGAGTTAGGCTAAAGATATAATGATATGAACGTCAACCCACTTCAGCGTGTTCAGCGTATCCTGCCTGAATTTCGTTCCAGGAGCAAGATTGCAGATGAGTAATCCGACGGAATTCCCGCCAAGGGCATCTTGGAGGATGCGCGTGAGCTTAGAATTGCGATATGGTATTCGAGACTGCGCATGCCGTCAGTTTGCAAATCCCCTCACTCGACAAAAAACGCACAGCCCCCTGGTTCAATGCATGTACAACCTGCCCGAGGACACTCAGGCTCTTATTGATAGCTGCGCTCTCAGCCATCCGTGTCGGGTCGTTCCCAGTTAGCTTGTTGTTCTCTGAACCAGCAAGATCAACGAGGTTAATCTTTCCCGTCAATGCTAGAAGAATATGATATATCAACTGCCTAGGGAAGTTGGGAATTCACAATTGGGTCTTACATTTTTCTGCCGAAGAATCAGTCATTGTTACCTCCAGTGTTAACATCGCATGCGAACGAGACGAAGAACGGTTAAGATTCGTTGCGCCCACTGAGCGTTGCTTTGATGCTTGACTGCATTCAGAGGTAAGCAGATGCGTGCTTGGGTGCCACCCGCGATGATGCAAGTGACCAGAATAGAATACGTACGAATAAATTGCAGTGAATTCCTCGACTGAGGCTATCGGTACGGAACTCAAGTTTGCAACAAAGACTTGGCCCACATCATTTTCTCGTACTGGGAGCTTTGGAGCCTGCACATCCCAAGACATCAGTCAGCAACTTCGAAAAAGTCAGTAGAATTTGAGCATGCCGTTTCCCTATCAACTAGCAAGTCATAACACTCGTCTTTATATATTTCCATGTACGACACTGCAAGTTCGACGTTGGACCGTAGCAACGCTGATTTCTGTTCGAACATGGCCTGTCATAGTCGCATTGGCAATTATGTAACACGGAACATGCAGCAGAAAAGATACACACCTCAACAACTCTTGGGATGACACCAGGACATACTTTTGTTCCTTGCATTGTGTGTGTCTTGCCAGAGGACGTTACCCCGTACGCAAAGATTGTTACGGTCTATAGTTCATTGATATAACAAGAATTCAGAAGGAAAATTCAAGGACGTACGACGCCACTGTATACAACGTCAATGAGCGGTCTCACATCCTGCTCAAAGATCTCCTCTTGTGTAGAATCTTGGTCGTAGCAACTGGTAAATCTAGTTGAATAGTAAGTCACTGCACATGACACCTAAAACATGTTATAGTTGAAGAAAAAAATTACACGCACGGAAAGCGAAAGACTTGCGTCACGTCCCGTGGGTTAGGCACGCAAATCCACGACGGTCCTTCTACGTCCTCATCGTGCGTTATCTGTATCCCTTGGTCATCAATCTCATGCTCGATGCGAGGTCGCAGGCGCGCGGCGATCTTAATCTTGTGTGTGCCAGACATGTGTCTTCGAAGACGAGGGCTAGATTTGAAGAGGACTTTGATTGCAAAGAAGTGTTGTCAAGGATGTCAACCATAACGCGTGTACACGTGACTATCACGTGATGGACCAACGAACTTAATTTGACGCTCCATTGCATAGCTAGAAACAGCGCAAATTAATGTTTATCTCCTAGAACACCTAGAACAGCAGTTAGTTGAAACTTCCGCGGTTTCCCATACAAACGTATGAATGAGTTCATATTCTCGGTGAAATGTTACCTATAGCTAATCTGATTACTATTGACATGTCATTACCTATCTTGTGTCGTTCTTGTCTTCCTGGTACTATACAGTGATTCACCTTCATCACTCAGCCACGCTTACCTAACTACT
>MU172279.1:742460-798835 GCA_016695485.1 Suillus hirtellus | reverse complement strand
AGCGTTTGTTATCCTCTCGCTGAGTCTGACCACTTGCTCTAGCCTCACAATTACTAGCTTTCAGTCTTGAAAATAGATGTCTGTTATGCTTGGCCAAGGTTCACCAGCAAGTCAAAAGAGGGGACCGGCGCTCGCGCGTCGCTATGATATATATAGATATATTATTGACACCGAGCATCGTATACTATTAAGCAAAGGCAGCGGCCAAGAACTCCTCGATCTCTTTCTTGTGCTGGGCCTGGTTGCGTGGTTTAGAGCGAGTAGACAATCAAAAACGCAAGTACTTACTTTGCTACCTGTAGCAACAGAGCCCGTCGGCTGCCTTCCTGCATAGTACGGATATTTGCCTTTGTGGTACTGCGTCTCATTGGCAGCAGTCAGAATACGAGGTCCGACATAAGTCCATGCCCCATTGTTCAATGGCTCTTCCTACCGTACAAGTTAGCTGGAATACAAGGAATCGACGCAAAAATTTACCTGACACCAGAGTATATCTGCATTGGGATACTTGTCAAGATGAGGAGTGATCTGTAAAAGTTAATAAGACCCTGTAGACGACCTAAAGAAACTAACTCACGAGATCGTAGGGGAAAGGTGAAATCTGCTCAATTCGGCTGATCACCACATCTTTGATGCCTTTGGCATCACGCTCCTGGATGAGTGTTTGGTATACTTGACCTAATCCTATATTGAGTTCACTCGACAACCAAACAAGCAGTGCAACATACCGGTGCAGAGGATGTGACGTCTCACTTCCTCAGTAGGCACTAGGTGTTCAGGATGGGAATCGGGAATATAGCGTTCGAAATGAGTGTCGCCAATCATCTCCGAAAGATCCGAGCGAGCATTGGGATGGCGCAAAAGTGATTTTGAAAAGAAAATTATGAGTGGTTTGCGGAAGTCGCGGTGAATTTGACGACGAAGAACATGGAACTACAAGAAACTCAGTGGGATACTCACCAAGCCAAAGGGCAGAACTTACATAATTAGCGGGGGTACTAAGGCAATCCATCAGATCAGTGGCCTCATGAGAGTTAGAAAGATACACGTACGTCGGATACACGACTTGCATGTTGCAATCTTGGTGTTGCCTCTCAACTTTTTCCGGTGTGGGGAAGATGTTAGGATGGTCATCGCAAAGTTGCAGGAAGCGCTCAATCCTTCCACTTGAATGCTCAGGACCTTGACCATCGTACCCGTGTGGCAAGCTCATGACGAGGCCAGAGCGCTGTAACCATTTACGTTCGCCAGACGCGATGAATTGATCAATGATGCACTGGGCGTTATTGGCGAAGTCACCAAACTGCGCCTCCCACATAGTGAGAGAGTTCGGTGAAACCAACGAGTAGCCTAATTCGAATCCGAGAGTCCCGTATTCGGATAACGACGAGTTGCATACAACAAACCGAGCTTGATTTGAACCAAGATCATTCAGAGGGATATACTGCTGTTCATTCTTTTGGTCATGGATGACAGCGTGCCGCTGAGAGAATGTACCTCTCTCCACATCCTGACCGGAAACGCGCACGTGTATCTTTTCGAGCGCCAGAGAGCCAAATGCAAGAGCCTCAGCTGTTGACCAATCAACGTTGTGACCTTCTTCGACGGTCTTGCCACGGGCGCCAAGGATACGAGCAAGGTTGCGATGCGGGGTGAAACCAGGAGGATATGATGAAATGGCCTTTCCAATGCGCTTGAGAGTTTCTTCGTCAGAACCTGTCGCACGAGTTGGCAGCGTCTCTTCTGCCAATTGTCGAGGCGAAGGGAAACCCTGCCAAGATGCGGATAGCCATTCCTTGCTAGTCGGGACATAGTCCTTTGCTGCAGCGGCTGCCTTCTCCAGCATTCCCCAGACCCACTTCTTATGCTCCTCGATATCCTTCTCAGTAAAGGTCCCACGGCCGACCAAGAATTTCGCGTACTGGGTAAGTGGTGTTGGCTGCTTTTCAATCGCCTGGTACATCCGGGGTTGAGTGAAATGGGGCTGATCCGTCTCATTATGGCCGTACCGGCGGTAGCAAACGATGTCGATGACAACATCACGTTTGTACTTTGCGCGATAATCAGCCGCGAGTTGACAGACAAAGTTGACGGCTTCAACGTTGTCACCATTCACATGGAAGATTGGGGCATCTATGGATTTGGCTATGTCGGAAGGGTAAGGAGTGGAACGCGCAAACCGAGGGTCGGTAGTGAAACCAATCTGGTTGTTCACAATGAGATGAATGGTACCACCAGTACCATAGTTGGGTAAATTGTGGAAACCCATGGTTTCGTAGACGATTCCCTGTCCAGCGAATGCAGCATCACCGTGCAGCAGCACACCCATTGCAGTGTTGTGAGTGGATTCATCACCCTCCACGTTCTGTATGGCGTAGGTCTTGCCCAAGACAACAGGATCCTCGGCTTCTAGATGCGATGGGTTGGCAACAAGTGACAAAGAGACCTTCTTGCCAGACGGTGTTGGGCGAACATAATTTGCACCCAAGTGATATTTGACGTCACCCGCTGGGTTGTCGACATCTGTACCCAAAAACTCGTTCAGAATGGCTTCGATGGGTTTGCGAATGACGTTGGCAAGAACATTAAGACGACCACGATGAGGCATGCCAATTGTGACATGCTTGACACCATGATCGACAGATCGGTCGATGAGCGCCTTCATGCCAGGAATCAACGCCTCACAGCCTTCCAGACCGAAACGCTTCTCGTTCGGGTACTTGCTTGCGATAAATTTCTCAAACGACTCTGACCAGATAAGACGGTCAAGAATCATGCGTTTCTCCTCCACTGTATAGTTCCAAGGCTTTGGGATTTCGACACGCTCTCTTATCCAATCGCATTGCTCCTTGTCTGGGATATGAACATACTGAATACCCACCGCGCCACCTACAGAGAAAATAAGGAATCTGGTCAGGTAAATAAACAGAAATCACTCGCAGTATATCCGTTTGAGAAGTGCAATGATCTCCCTTAGACTCATTGATTTCCGGTCCTCTGTCGCAAAATGAGGGAGGATACCTGGTCCAAGAGCAATCTGCTTGTCCAAGTCACGCTCATTGAACCCGTATCGGCTTAGTTCAAGTTCTGGAGGGTGAACGTCTGCGAGATCAGCATCTAGAATGCCGAGGGGATCCAATTCAGCGACATGATGGCCACGAACTTGATAAGCCCGCACAAGTAGTTGGACCTACAGGCGATCAGCCACCCAGCACCACAACAGAAAGTAGGATTCACACCTTCAGGTGATCATCAAGCTCAGAACCTCCGCCAGCATATAGCGCAGGGGCACCGTCCGCAGGGGGTGCAATGAGGCCCGGGGGTGGCTGGAAGGCTTGGGCGCTAAGGAGACCATGTTCCATGCCAGAAAAATAAGTATTCCAAGAAGCATGAACAAGTTTTGGATCTTGTTTCCAAATTCTGTACATCTCCTCTGCGTAGTAGGCATTGGTGCCGTTTGCGAAAGCGTCATTCGGAGAAGGTGGTGTTGCGGGAGTGGCTAAAGTCCGGTGTACAATTGTTGGAGTTAAGCGAGTAGCGCCAATAGTGCCAAAGACACTTGGAAAACGCCGTATTGTAGTACGCGAAATCATTGACGATGTCGACAGCCGTAGCAATAGAGAAGGGGAAGGACGTAAGCTGCACAGTGGTACTACTAGTATGGGTTTATACCAAAAACTAGCCTGCCCGGAATTTGCCGATTCTCGCCCGCCGGTACTCCCGACTCCGTCCGGGCTTTAGCAGCGATCACCGACTTGATGCGCATCGTGTGAAGTCATCTTTTGACTCGAAAGCTAGAGTTCAGTACACACGATCATGGGCAAAAAGAATGCTCCGTCCTCCCGTGCGAATAGACCAAGACGTGGTGGACGTGCACAACGACATAAGAGCACAAGAACCTCTCAGCAATTTCAGTCATTGTCTAGCTTCCCCGAGGACTCCGCCAAGCCTTCAAGCATTATCGAATATGACAGCTCAAATCATTCCTCAGGTGAAGATGATGAATGCGAGTGATTTAACAAGGTAGTCAAACGACCACTCATGAGCGCACAGCCAGGCGACCGCACATCGATGTACCCGTGGCGATGTGGGTGCGTCAATGTGGCATTCGCTCTGTGCCGTTTTTCTAATACAAACAATCAAGGACTTTGACCATTGTGATCCACGCCGATGTTCTGGGAAGAAACTCGCCCGCCTCGGTCTTATAACGGAGCTGAGGGTGGGATCCAGATTTCGAGGCGTGGTCGTATCGTGCGTCTACCCGTTCCAAACGTCCATTTAAACTAACATCAATCTTTTCCACCAGTCCAAAAGGGACCCTCGTCGTGAGTCCAGCAGACAAAGAGATCGTTGTGCGAGATGGTGTTGCCGTTGTTGAATGCTCCTGGGCTCGCATAGACGACGTCCCATTCTCGAAAATTGCCAGCCCACACGAACGACTTCGTAGGTCCATTCTTATTTTACACGTCTCTTTGGTCGATGATGGGTTATTGGTAGTTCCCTACTTGCTTGCTACCAACCCCACCAATTACGGCAAGCCTTGGCGGCTGAACTGCGTCGAGGCACTTGCAGCAACTTTCTACATTACAGGGTTCGATCAGCATGCAGAGACCTTGCTCAGTTCGTTTGGGTGGGGCGATTCTTTCTGGAAAGTTAATGGGTACAGTCCTTTTATGATCATGCTGTTCGGTCCTGATTCAAATATTGATGGTAGTCCATACCTCAAACGATACCAAACGTGCGCATCGGCAGAAGAAGTTGCCGTCATGCAGGAGACTATCATTGCAGAGCTCCAGGAGAGTTATGAGACATCACGCAGAGAGAAAGGTTCGTATTTCCGTTTGTGTGTTTCAATAGCTCATATCTAGTAGATGCAGGTAGGAGCACTGAGGATCTTCTCGTGCGGAATCCCAATCATGCCATGCCCAGTGATGATGATGGGTCAAGCCTTGCGTCAGAGGGCGACCTAGAGTGATGTCACTGAAGGTAGAACATTTAATTAAAATTACCTACCATGGTGTCCTCTGGTCTGTTTGCCGGTCTTAAAAATCATCGAGCAATCTTAGGAATGCAATATGTTCTTAACCAATCTTTCAAAGCTTCCATGAGATTTTCGCATTGGATACCGTAGGGTAGGAATTGCAGACATGCTGACGTGGTATGAACAAAACCCGGTCCGTGAGCATTGTTGAGTTGCAAATCATGGCTACAAATATTGTGTAGGAAGTTTTTGCGATGCATATAGGCCCCTCGGAGCCGGCTGGAGAAAATATCTCATGCGTGTAGGCAATCAAGACTCGAGTGAAATAACTCCTGGAAAGAAGTGGTGTTTTGTCAAGGTAAGGATCGATCTGATCGTATTTGTAGTATGTTGGCCTGACGAGTGGTAAGAGTCGATATCGAGTTGACACGGAAATTACTAGGTGCCATGAATTGAGCTTGGTGGTAGTAGGCTTGCAATGACGTTACGGTCGTTACCTGCTGATCATCATGTTTATCGTTTATCGTTTATCATACTAGGCAAGCTTCCCTTTGGACACGTTGGGGTTCGGGTAGGCTGTGACTCGGTGACGCTGTCGGGAGGAGTGATTGTAAGTACCGGTGACGCAAGTTATGGGTATACATCAGACTTGTTGCATTGCAGTCAGCATGCAAGGAATGCATTCCATAGGAACGCCCACAATCGGCCACCGACGAAATATGAATTATCAACCTATGCTAACAACGCGAAGGAACTTAGCGCAGTGCTATGGTCGAATAGCTCATCAGGCATCTGCAAGAACCTCATGGAGCCGAGTACGTGAAGGTAATATTTTGTCCACTCCACATACTCACTGCCATGCATAGCACTCCAGATGCCTGAATAGCAGCTCCCGTATCAAGCCTTCGAATTTCTTGCTACATCCATGTGATATTGTGCCACATACATCAGGTCCGTTGAATACGACGCTACACTAGAGGGTATCAATATCGAATACATTTAGGCATCTTTAGCCAACAAGAGTGATGGCTGGGATGCTTGCGCGTTTGTGATTTCCTTGTAAATAAGTACTGAAGCTTCTCTCAACGAATAGACACATTGCAGTGGCATCTCAGCGTACCTTTGAGATCCTCTTTTTCTAGAGCCTCGCCGTTGTCGAAGTTGAAGAATGAGGGGTCAATGGGGTCGGCCACGGGCTCGTCATCAGGGTCATGATAAGGCTGTCGCATGTGTGGTCAGCAGGAAAATGACTGAGAAGGAAATACAGACATCGAAGTAAGGGTGTTGTAAAGCCTCGACGACAGTTATTCGTCGTCTTGGACTGAATGTTAGGCATTTCTCTAAGAAATCTATTGCCTGTGGGAAATAATGGCTCAGTTATTGTGGACAAAGATGTCAGATGTGCGGGAAATGGGGTGACAACTCACAAGAGGGTTGGCGGCTGGGAACAGCTGGGAAAATGGTTTGCTCTTGCGGAACGGCAGTGCGCGGATGTATTCTCTTGATCGCTGGGAAGAGATGGCATAGAAGTCATCGATGGAGGGTGTGCCAAGGACATCTAATATAATTGATAGCTGGTCGTGATCTAATTTAACAAGGTCGAGGGGCGACACGGGGTTCATAAAATGTGTGCATGATTTGGATTATACTTACCTGAATGTAGCAACGAGGATTAGGAAGCGTGAGTAACTGGGCAAGGGATGAAGGGGAAAATCATACAATCACGTCCGGGAAATAGAGGTTTCCCGCTAAGCATTTCTGCAAGGACACAGCCGACGCTCCACATGTCAATCGCACGAGTATATTCTTTGAAGGTAAGCATGACCTCAGGTGCACGGTACCATCTTAAGATGCCGGGTTGGTCATGACAAATTTTGTGGAGAATTGATAGTCGATCATACCTAGTCGCGACATACTCGGTCATGAAAGTGCTACTATCATTAGCAACATTTGGCGGCGGTCGGGCTGAACGAGCCAGACCAAAGTCGCATACCTAATGGATGTTTAAAGCTGTGCACGTACGTTACATGAAATTGACGGTACGTACCTTGAGGTCGCAATTGGCATTCAATAACAAATTGGAAGGTTTCAGGTCTCGGTGGAGAACGTCTGCGGAGTGGAGTGCTTTCAAGGCACGTAATGCCTATAAAGAAGGAAGATCGTTCAGTACCAAGGCTTATACCTGGCGTATATGTATTCTGGAACGTACCTGATAAATGAAATACTGGCAATGGTCGTCACTCAATTGCTGGGTACGTATGACGCGATGTAGGTCGGTTTCCATGAGTTCCTGAACGAGGTATACCTCTCTGAATTGATCGAAACTCGGAGGTTGAAGGATATCGAGGATGGAAATTATATTCTCGTGACGGAAGTGACGAAGGAGCTTTATCTCGCGCAATGTTCGAAGGCAAAACATGGAATGATCGAATGGTGCTATGCGTTTTATAGCTACTTTGCGTTGGGAAGGATGATGTATTGCTGAACTGAGAGGAAAGTGAGCAGTCTACTTGTAATACGCAGACAGGATATAACAATACCAGACGATACCGTATGCTCCCTCTCCGATGAGCTCGAGAACCCGGTAAGATTTATCGGCACAAAAATCCTCAAGAGAGAGATCCATGGTCTGCAATTTAGTTCACGGAAGATAGAAGACTAGATAGATGGACAATACTTACATGATACTGAACAATAACAAGGTTAATATTGGGGGGTTGAGATCGGGCAGAAGATAGGGGGGTTAACCGGCTAATATTGTTGATGGCTTATCAATCAATATGATAATAATTTAATTCCCTTAACGAGCAATCTCCAAGGACTTGCCAAGGCACCTTCCAACCCAGGTTTTCTCCTGCTCGTCCCGTGCTCCTCCTTCCCCCTCCCTTCTTTATTTCAATCCCCTTCGATCATGCCTTCTAACGAAAAATTGGATCCTGAAAAACTTTCAGAGCATGAGGCTGAGAGGTATCCAGATTCTGACCGTGACAAGGACAAGGACAAATCTCACAAGTCAAAGTCTTCTTCAAAGTGTACTACAACTCTCCTCTCCTCTTCCCCTCCTAGACTTAATCTTCTCTTTTCTAGCCAAAGATCTCTCTCATGTACCTTGTAAATTTTTTAAGGTCGGCGCTTGCACAGCAGGCTCTTCTTGTCCATTCTCCCATAACGTTCAAGAGCCTGGCCAGCAGAAGGACGTCTGCGCATGGTTCGTCAAAGGAAACTGCAAATTTGGCCACAAGTGTGCTTTAGCACATGTTCTTCCTGGCCAGAGTATGTCTATGGACAGGAAAAATAAGAAGTCGGCTCAGCTCGCCGCTAACGCTGCGGGAGGTGGTGGTCCAAAAGATAGCTCAAAAGCAGGGAGGAGTGTCAGGAAAGATCCTCATGTGCATAATGGTTCAGGTGGTGCCTCCGCCGCAGGGAATGTTCGTGGAAGTCTTCTTTCCGGTTCCACAGCTCCTACAAGGTCTCTCAGCGCTTCCTCTCGTCCCCCAATTTCCATGCCGTTAAAGGCCACTATTTCCCCATCTGCACCCGCCCCACCCCTCAAAGATACCGATTTCGCTTCATTCTCACTCCCAGATGATACGGAAAAGTTGCCAGCAGCGCCTCTTCAGAGACGACCTACGCCACCACTCGAACCCGAGTCACCAGCACCTGCTCAAGCTAGCGAGTTTAAGGAAGACCGCAAAAGTCCCTCCCCACCAACACTTCCCCTCAGCATGCCTAGTACGCGACGTCCAGGTCTATCACATCGTCCCACAGATTCCGCGGATCTCGGTCCCATCGGATCCCCGCCACGTGGCTCCCTTCCCCGCACAGGACTTGCCAATGGATTTTCACCCGGTACATCGCCTGCTGCTGCTCCAGTCTCATCCACGCTGCCTGCTCAGTCTCAGACTGTATTCCAATCCTATGATGCCAAACCCTCGATACTGGACACGAAACATCGTTCCGGGCTCGCCGCATCTCTTGGCACGTGGAAGACAGAGCTTGGTCCTGTCCCCTCGCAAGTTGTCAATCGTGGGGACGGAAGTCTTAATATGCGTGGTCTCGATCACGAGATTGCTGTCGAAGACGAAGACCTAGAGGAGTTCTTGCCAAGCTCCCTTAATGACCTTTTGACCCCCGAGGAACGTTCTCGCAGAATGTCGCGTACGAATTCTGTCCGCCCTACTCAGGTACACAACAACGGTCTTGGTCTTGACCCTCCCTTCCTCACTGCACATTCGCAAGCGGAGGGTTCCCGCCACCATTATTCACGTTCCGTGCCTGCCACTTCGCTCCTCGGTGACGTAAAGTCTATTTGGGCAGAGCGGACCGGAGGCCTTCCTGGCTCCCCTGACACATCTCATGCATTTAATCTCGCAGTCGGGACACCTAGTTCATTCAAATCCTCGAGCGGCTTCGGAGGTCGCTCCTTCACTAATGAAGACGTGAACCCATCGTCTTCCCTCCTTTCTCCATCCAATGCTTCGGCCGCTTTTCTCCCTTCTTTACACCAGTATTACCTTAACTCAAAGCCAAGTGGCATCCAGCGTTCCACTTCTGGTCTCGGCCGGCCTGCTGGATCCCCCCTACAGCCACCCACTCCTCAGAATCCACCCCCAACCTCATTCTCCCCCCCGCGAATCAGCTCTCTCGGTGGCCATCGTACGCCGTTCGATGAGCATGCATCTGGACGACCTATTCCATTTGGTGAGGGGGAAGAGCGCCCAGCTGCTATTTCCCCCTCCATCCGAGCTCTGCAAGCGCACGCACCGGGGCAGAGTCTGCCGCAGGGGCTTGCGGCAGGTTACTCCCGTATCCACGCACTCCCAATGACAATGTCGCCCTCCTCAGCCGCAGCCTTCAGCCCTGGCTCCAACAACAACCCATATTCCCTCAACCAGGATTGGGTTGGGGGCTCTACCACCCAGGGTGACCATCTTTCCGCTGCAGATGTGGGAGGAATGCCTCTCTCGACCTCGATGGCAGGCCTGGAGTCGATGTTCTCGCGCCTGTCGTACTCCGCTGCCGCAACGTCGCGGTCGCCTCTGAACAGCGGCCTGGCGCATTCGCCAACACAAGGCTCACCGCTAGGTATCCAGCGTGGCACGCCTGGCAATCGGAACTGGCACGCACAGAGCCCACTGAGCAAACCTGTTGTTACGGCGGATGATGATGAGCTATTCAGTATGGATGGATGAATAGTAAGCTGTGCATAGAAGTGAAAAGTAAGTGCTTTAAAAGCAAGTGTATGCGATGACGAATTGTTGTTATAATTGCTAGCTGCGCCTCTGCTTTGGTTTCCGGAGGACGCCATACCTCACTAGTCACTCTTGTTGTATTGCATGGTGTATGTATGTGTGGGGGCCGCCAGATGCATCTACGTAAAATATATTTATACCACCTCTCTAATCATTTGGTAGGTCGTGATGTCAAAGTTATTGGGTTTTTTTTGCTATTTTTTGTTGCTTGTCATCCATGGCAGCAAGTCACACGTTCAAATGTTGTTCCACGGAAAATTTATGAATATGGGTATGCCTGCAGTAGCTAAGGTACCGAGCTGCATGCGTATGTTTTACTTGAACTCTGGTAGAATCTCATGCCAGGCTGGTCATGAGCCATTTTTCACTCACATTTATGAAAGTAATTCTAGCCTAGTTCTCTGCAACTTGGCAAGCCACCGCTGACTAGCGCTGACTCCGAGTCCTGAACTCCTTATGGGGAGCGGCAAGCCAAATCGAGGACTCCACGCGAACCCGTAATAAGTCGGAGTATCCGATTGCACAACCGGCGACAGGTTTATTGAGTCGAGTTGATTATGTAAGCAAATGATTGGAAGTTGTCTCCAAGTTTAACAGACCCGAAGTAATTCATCAATGTTCTTCACGGCTGTCTGTCTTTCGAAAGCTTCGCGGCGAGCTTTGACGCCCAAGCGGGGGAACAAGGACTTCTATAAAGGTGAGCCAAGCAACCTTTTTTCTTGGATTGGTAGAACACACCTTGCTGTCAATTTCTCATTTGTGTCGGGCTGTCGCTAATTATGGTTTCTGTCTAAACAACCGGTCCTCTCATATCAACGCTCACACTGCACGTAGGAACTAGACAGGCCTTTCTCCCTGGTGGACACCGCACGGGTGCCCCAGGCAAACATGTCATCCGAGGCGCGTCGAAGTACCGTTTACTGGACGAGAAAGTGCGGGTATTTGTCGCGCCAAGCATAGAGGAGATCAAAAAGAGCGAGGTATGTTGTATAGATGTCATCAATTTTGCTACTTTTCTGACTACTTTTGCTTTGTTATTCTCTTGAATTGTATCTGACTCTTGGTCGTTACGCACACGTATATCTACCCCTCATCCAACATTTCCCCCCATCTATTATTTTCCTGAAATTAGCTGAAGCCGTACGTCGGGAAGGATGTTAAGCTCACGATGGTACAGAAAAGGGAGTTGTGGACGATCATGCCAAAGTCACCAGCGTCATCGCAGTCCGCTCCATCAAGCTGAACGAACAACTTATTATTAGTGTCTGACTCTATGTACTACAACATAAAACATAATATCATGCATATTTCCTATTGTAGTAGGAGCTGGGAGGGAGTGGATGCTAGGGTACAAGCAGCGGTCTTCATACGATACAGTCCGTACGAAATATTCCTGATTTTTTGCATACTATGTCACCAAGTGATGCTCTATTCCTACTTCGCCTCCACCCGCAGCACGTTGACACTGTACGGTGGGGCAGTGTATGAGAAACTCTTACCAGTCTTAATCTGTGAAGTGATCGGGATGACAGCGTGGGGAGTCTCAGGCGAGTTGTTTGCAGTGGCAGAGCCTGAGAGCACTGTCGCATTGCCAGTGCCATGAACACTGTTGAAGGGAAGCTTGAATAACATTTTTTCAGTTGTCATGCCCGTGTTGGCAATCTTGATAAAATATGAATCGTCACAACCAACAGAATAAGTATAGCCTTGAGTACCTTGATGATAACCGTGTTGGTGGGTGCATCACGCGTGACACTCCAGTAGAGTGTGCCATTTTGAGGCAGGGTGCTTGGGAAATATTCGGTTCCACGGTTGAGACTGAAGAGCTGCAGCAGATGTTTAAGGGATGCAGTTCTACTCAAATATCAAATATCACTACCTGTTGTGTATAAAAGCTGGTTGATGGATATACGTGTGACGCACTAAAAGGATTTGATTCTGATATATATCTTCAATTGTTTGAGCAACTCACTCAAACGCAATAAGGTTGGGTGACCACTGATAGTTAGCAGTGTTCTAAAGTGCGATTATTAGTGTTCACTCTAATTGCAGAATCAAAAGTCAGCTCACCATTAACAAGGGAGCATACGACGCAGCGAATACAATGTCACTGTTACGCTCGAGACCGGTCATGAATGCGGCCTCTCCTGCAGAACCTGTCCTGGCGTCAGGTACGGTTCACAACCACGAGAGAGCACACACCTTGCATATTAGGGTATACGAGGCGACCGTTGAAGGGTTTTCCAAAGAGATCGCTGGCGTTAGTTGATACAACAGCGTATTCACCCTCAAAGTAGTAGGTTCCATCGCGCTTTCGGCCATGTCAGCCAGGTTCCCATCATGATGTAGGGCAAATGCAGAGCGTACGAACCTTTACAGAATCGTAGTAGAACGTGTTTTCTGCGAACCAGCCAGGTGTCTGGTACACGTGGTTATCGTACTGCTTCGGGATTGGATCAAGAGTGGGGTTGAAGGGTTGCGAAGTTGCGATGAACTCTGCAAAGAAATATATCAGTCAAAGGCAAGCTCGTGCGCAGCAGTTTAGTGCTCACTCAGATGAGGGAATGTAGCCTCCAAGTGTTCCGCGAAATCTTTCCAGCGGTACATATATCTTGTGGTGCATACATTGACATGCTCATTCATCCGTTAATTTTAAATGAGGAACTCACGATTTTGGTGCAAAGAAATCTTCATTTCCAATTTCAACATACTGCAGATGGAACGGTTCTGGGTGGCCAAGAGATGCACGCAGGGCAGCTGGTTTACTCGTGGCTGGATCACCGATGACAAAATTAATCTGGTCGATTGCCTGTTGGATATATGGCGCAAGATCGCTCTCGGGGAGGCTGGCCCCGTCGAGCGAGTACCCTGTGCGTAAAATAAGCATGCAAACAATATGAGATGCACGCCTGTTATATACCTGCCCATACAGCCATAATGGGCTCCATATGCATATCTTCGCAAAGATACAAGTACTCGAGAAGACCAAGACCGCTGAAAAAAGTTATTGGTGGCGGAGTCAAAGTCATGAAAATGGCACGGACTCGGTATTGATGTATCCCCAGTTACCCATGCGTCCTGGACGGTCAATGAGGTTGCCTACCGTCGCATTCCATTGCCAGCGTGTCGAAAAGCTTTGGCCCTAATGTTGCATTAATGATCGAGTCCACAATAGGCCGGCCAATATTTATGTTTACCTCCTAGAAAAATCGTTAACGTAGATAAATATGGTGCTATATAAAGCCTACCAAGTTATTACCACCAGGAAAACGGAAAAACGAAGGTTTCATGTCATACAATGTCTGCGGGCTGCTGTCAGAACATGTAACTTTAACTCTAGATGAGAACATGCCTGTGCAATGTCCATGCGCAGGCCATTGACCCTGCCCTTGAATGTCGGAGGGAAGAGAGAGAACATTGCGAAGTTGATCGTCTCTCCTATTGCGCTGGCACCATCGACTGTGACCGTGAAGATATTGGTAGTTGACACAGGGCTCGAGGTGGGAGTGAGATGCACCATGACCTGCTTCCAGGCTGTGGTAGAGCCGGAGACAGGGACGGAGGCATGTGCATAGACTACACCAATAGAAGACTGGAGCATGACAATGAGTTTTCCTGAAAAGCTGGATGCCCTAGGAAATCTGTAGTAGAAAGAGGCGTTGTAAGTCCAAGAGGCATTGACGTTTATGCCTAGAGGGAGAACAATGAACTCGATGTACATGTCCTCAGGTTAATTAGACATACCCCAATAGCCCTCATTGCCGAATCCTACTCGACCTGAGGAGCCAGATGGGATGGTGAGTTCAAGGGAGTTGGGCAGGGCACCAGAGAGCGGGATGGGGTCGGCAATAACATTGATGGATGTGCCGTTAATTGGAGCCCAGCCAAAGAGAGCATCAATTGTATCTGAATACGTGTCAAGGATTATAATTAAAAAAATATAGCTACGTGAATCCTACTTGGTTTCACCTGCTGGAAGGCGCGGTTTTGAAGCACTTGTGAAAGAACCTCAGAGGCATGCCAGGAGCGTAAATTCGATGAAGCACTGACATTCGGCGTAGATACCACCATCACCGCTCTGCGCACGAGGGTAAACGTTATTTTAAAAACACTTATAAATTATCTTGACCATGATGATATGCTCTTACATACTACAATGAGGGAAGAAATGATTAATAGGTCACAGTACATTACAGGAAACGTACACTGATATCCTACAAGCCACCGATATGTTGCATGTCAGAAAAGAAGCATGAATTTTATCACTATTGACTTGCCTCGAACATCTGTCCAACTGAGCAGTAGAGCCATGTTAACGCAAAATACTTAGGGTCACAGGTAAATTTCCCGACTCACAAAGCAGAGGCGGAATGCTGTGGGCAGCTGTGCTATGAACACTGACAGTCGTCACAGTGGCAGCACAACTCGCGAAAATAGCGCTTGCAAGGACACCACGACTCAGAAGGCTGGATAGCATCTTGCAACCCAATTGATAGGATATACGTAGCTGACCAGATGCCTTTTTATATAAGAGTCACATAATGTCGGGAGAAGACCGGCGTTTGGCGTGGTGGAACGCACGATCATGCAAATGGGAGGCCCGTGCACAAGACTCGCAAGCAACGGTTCGTGTAAAACGTTCTCCCCGAACTTGACTTGAGTAATTGATTTTAGCCTGTGAAATGCATTCTGTCAAAGCTAATTGCCAGTGAGTACTCACTACTACTAAGTAACTAGTAGCGACAGGGTGCCACAGGCAACTTCCTTCAATTTGAAAGTTCTGAGGCCGCAATGATCAATGGAGGTGTTTGATTGTAGCCACTTCCGGTTAGACTGGCGACCAGCCTGCAGGTCTATGAAAACTTCCGGTGAATTCGGTCACTTGGGCGGTCCGGCTAATGATTTGGCCTCTTCCAACTTGGGGTCTCCCGGTACCCAATATTGCTCTCGTCATGAAAACTATTTTACCACTTGTCCATGAAGCTACCGTGGTCCGTAACGGTGCGCAACATCATGGTATTAGGATGTCACGATGGTTACCTTTGAAATTGGAACAGGCCTGCCAGCAATTGGCAAGCACCGACATCTTTCGTAACACCGTGGGACCATCATAACCCATTCCAATCGAGGAATCTATCCGCTGGATTTTTCGTACGGCGCCGCGGCTCCGGTCTCCTATATGTATCATTACGGGAGCAGGCGAAGTCAGAGTTATGAATCGGTGACGGTGCAAGCACCTGGATCCCCGACTCCTGTCATTCGCAAGTACGTGTACATTATTTTGGCGGTAGAAATAGTACAAATTGACTTTCATATCATCTTGCTGCGGCTTGTTCCAGCTTCTTTCTCTTCTTTCATCGGCGTGATCCCGAAGTCCTTGTTGGTGTACTTTGTGTGGGCACAACTTGCCTTTATACTCATAGGTGCTCGTTGTGAAGAATACAACTTGGGACTGGTGCTTCGTTTTTCTATTTTCGAATTGCAAAATCATGTTCTGGACTGACAAGAATCTCGTTATCAACATATAGATAGCGCGAATCGATCTATGCCACAAAGTGCATCAAAATGATATATCACATCAACGAGACGAGAGCTTAGGACATCACCATTGTCAGCGAATCACAACGATGGCAGACAACTGAGAAATGCAACATGCTCCTCATAAAATGCAGATAAACGCCGAATCAGAACACATTTGCGACCACGAACGTCATGAAAGACAAATGTTTGACGTCCTCGAAGACAAATGTGACGATGAGTAGAAGACACCGTCGGGGATGAAAGAGCAATATTGAACCCCCTTGCTAAGCCAAATACAGGTGTTCCGATAGAACGAATCTTAAAAAATGGAACATCCGATGCCGAATGAAGCTCACGGGGTATACACCTTACCACGAGGATGACAGGGAAAAAAACCGATCATCAAAACAAAGCCCTCCTATAGGAGTCGAGGATTGTGGACCTGGAATTGGGGATGGGCAACACCTGCAAACAAAGCGTGACAGCGGAATGATGCATTGTGCCAAATTATATTTACTATTGGAGCGGGGGCGTCTAGACGTCTAGGCGCAGTAGCAGGTGTCCTGGCGCGGTGGCAGGAGTCCTGGCTTGTAGTCGGTAGCCCTCGCGCCGCGTCGCGCGTGTCATAGGCTGTCCTCGATAGAGTCATATCCTCCCGCTATAGAAGTCTGGCCTTGGGTTCCCCTTGCAGTCCGTTCCCGCTACACTATGAGCGACATTCACATCATGGACCACTACATTCGGGTCGATCTTGCAGAGACCAGGGCAATGAGACGCGGAATGCTTTCCAAAGATAAAGAGGGAAGTACTTGCAATGGAGACACTTGGTAGACATCTCCCATTAGCATTGGCCAGCGCCAAGGGCTGTGAGAGACGTTCTCCTTGTAGTGGGCAATAACGGGTACACAAGAGACGGTAAAAAGTGCATTATATTGTCTTTGCTCGTGATCGGTACGTAATAATATGGACACGGGATTTGGGATTCACTCGGAGGCGCTTCGAGATATCGATCAACGTTCGTTAACGTTTAACCTTGATACTCACTGATTCTATCAAATTGCTATCATGGCGAATACCTTACTGTCGCAGATACAAGCCCTAGGGGTTCTCGTGGACATCGATTCAATGAATGCCAAGGCAGCCGAATCCTTGTCTGTCTCAACGACGTTTCATTCCATGACATCTAATCAGGCGATCGTCAATGGCCAGTTACAAATACAGTGGGACGTGAACCTGGAACCCCTTATGTCTCAGTATGTCCAAGATGCCGCAATCGACATATCAACAGAGGATGGTATTTTGAAGGTGCTCGACCTCGTGGTATGTATGATTGGGATCACAGTGCACGTCGATCAACTTGAAATTCTGTTATCTAGACTGTCCTTCTGGCTAGCAAAGTTATTCCTTATCTAGACAAGACGGGTAGGGTTCTCGTACAGACATCCCCTCGTACAGCGTACGACAAAGATGCCACCGTTGCACACGCAAAGGCTCTTATCAGTGTCTTTGGCAAACACGGCATATCTAGGTGGGTAGAACATTCTAGTTCATCTTTTAGAAGGAAGACTGATAGTGCTTCTCACAGAGATAGGGTATGTATAAAAATACCAGCCACTCCTGAAAGTGTCCTTGCGTGCAAGGAGCTAGAGGAAAGTGGCATAAGTACACTCGCAACTTGTTTGTTCTCTGTCCCGCAGGCTATGGCAGCATCGCAGGCGGGATGTCTCTATATTGCACCTTACTTCAATGGTAGGCTTTCCCGACTTGGTTCTATAAGTGAGATTTAATCAAAGCCTCCAGAATTACGAGTGCACTTTCCTGAAGGTTCCTCCTCATACATTGAATACAGCGACCCCGTTCGGCAGCATCCTATGTCACCGGTCATATACTCCATCATCCAAGCCTTCAAGGAGAGACAAATTAGCACGGCTGTAATGCCAGCGAGGTAAAAGTTGTACTTAACCCTGAAAGTATAATCCACTCAACCTGCTTTGTGCAAGTATCATTACGGTAGACGAGGTGAGCATTGAAATTGACGAACTCCTGCGTGTTCATACGTATCACTTCTGCAGGCTATTGCTCTAGCAAGACTTCGTCCGCATCATTTGACAATTTCGGACAGGGTTCTCGCTCTGCTCGCTGTTGCTCCCGAAAGATCAGATGATGAGTTGGCCGCTGTCACATTGAAAGTAATCGAAGAAAAGTCTGGTTTGTTTGCTGCATTTTCGATTTCAAACCGCGATCTTAAGTTTGAAATACAGTGTTTGATGTTGACTATCTGTCCAACAACGCAAATGCCTTACAAGTTGCACTTCCAAAAGATGCAGAAACCTCTCGAAAGATCAAAGAAGCTCTTGAAATATTCGGTCGGCAGGAGGAGGAATCGATCCAGTTCTTGCGGAAGGCGTTGTCTATTAATGAAGCCTAACCAGTGACCTCACAACTGAGCTCAATTGGATTATCATGTCAATCACTTCGTATCATCGCATCGAAAGGGTACAAAACAAGGTGCTAATACAGTCACAGCGTTTGACTTGTACATATCTCAATCAGTTTTTCTACGTACGAGAAAGGGTGTACTTGCAATTGCTCGTATACCGGCGTGACATATAGGCTGAATATTACTCTCAATTGGTGTCGTTGATACGATGAAGATCCATGTATAAGAAAGCAGATGATTGAAGCAGTATTTGCAGTACACCAACTGCCAGGTACGTGACTACTGTGACGTCCCGCCGTGACAGACTAGACTCAGATGGACTCCCGTGTCGAATCTACTAGTACTGGGTTGCATGCTAGACCCGTGGCCTACATCTTCTCGGAGGACCTAGTCAAAGTGAGCACGAGTACCTACGAATCCATTGTGTGTCATCGGGTGATGTCTAATCCATTCTCTCGGATATTCTGTACCACCGTGGCAGATATCTTCACGTCTACCTTCTAATAGAAACCGTTCTCTCCTCGTCTATTCACTCGTTCACGCATATGGACTTCTGGCAACATGCACTGGTCAAGAGTCCCAACGATTCCTGGTTGTGCGACCACAGCCTGCTGGCCAGAAGGAGCTCTTGGCTTACCATACTCGTGACTATCTCGAATACGTCATGAATCAATCAAGCGATGCGCAGAACCTGCTAGAGGCTTCAGAATTTGGGCTTGAAGACGTGCGTATACCAAACGGATTTTGTCGTTTCGCGACCTGTAAATGTATTACTATGTAGGACTGCCCCATGTTTCATGGAATCAAAGACTACATCACACTAGTCGCTGGAGCTACCTTGACTGGAGCGGCTGCGATTAGAGACGATATTTCGGACGTAGCCATCTGCTGGGATGGCGGAAGGTAAGTACTCGCTTAGTTCATAGCGAACCTTTCTTGCAATCTCAATGCCATCATATACAGACATCACGCCAAAAAAGCACGGGCTTCAGGTTTTTGTTACGTAGCTGATTGCGTTCTCGCTATACTTTTCCTCAAACGAACAATATCTTCTACACACCCATTGAAGAAACAGCGTGTGATGTATCTCGACCTCGACCTTCATTTTTCAGATGCAGTGTCACAAGCTTTTCACAAACCTGGTTCCATGGCTGCTGCTCAAGTTCTTGTGCGTGCACCTTGAATCATTGACAATGTGACTTAAAAAAATCCTTTTTAGACACTATCTATTCATCACGCAGCTCCAGGATTTTTCCCTCTTTCCCCCCTCGCTTCCCTTCCGGACGTCGATGATCCGGCCTTCGATCCTTTCACTTTATCAGTGCCACTCAAAGCTGGTGCATCCAACAAAACGTTCCTCCGCATTTGGCCTATCATCGAACATGTCAAGGACATCTTTCGACCTGATTTCATTATAGTTCAGTGTGGCTTAGATGGTCTAGCGGGTGATCCCATGGCTACCTTCAACTGGTCCTTAGGTGGCGAAGGCTCGCTCGGCTGGTGCATACATCGCATCATCCACAAATGGCAAGGGAAAAAAATGTTACTTGGCGGAGGTATGGTGCTACTTATCAGGACATCTTCCCGCATACCATCCTAGGCTTTAGGTGGTTATAACACGCCCAATGCCGCGCGAGCTTGGACATATCTCACTTCTGTGGCAGTATGTTCGAATCTCAGGTTCTGGCTCGTCATATATTGATACATTGTGTCTAACAGGGAGGAATTCCGCTATCCCTAGACGCTGATATCCCCGAGTATTCTGGTTATCTCCGCTTCAAGCCATCGTTTACGTTGGATGTACCCGCTGGCAACATGCAAGATCAGAACACGGAGGAGTACTTCCAGACCATAGAAACCACATATGAAGGTATACTGTCGGTACTGAACTCGCGGATGGTTCCCCCAACACTCTAAGCAATAGGTACGACAGCCGACTGTGCTTGGTATACATTAGACACATCGCAACAAGCCACACAGCAACAGGGCTGGCTTTCAAAATTGCTCTTGGTTCTCGGGTTGATCTCAAATCTCGTTTTGTAGATTCCTTTTATTTGAATAATTGTAGAATTGTAGGACCGACATATCAGCCGACAACTCTAGCAAATCCGCGTGATTTAATACGTTGAATTTTACGTTGAATTTTGAAGTCGAGAAATATATGTACACAAATATTCATTGCGGCTACTTCCCGAGTCAGGGGCAAGACTAGACGCGGCTCATGAGTATTTCGTCCCATCCTGAGCAGTGCATTGTGAAACAGCCTGGCCAGCACAGGGTGGCACCAACCCAGCGGGTTCATTCCCATCCTCATTGAGCAATAGCGCCACTACACCATGCGCGGGGACATTCATGGCCGTGAAGCTACGCACAGCGGTACCGTTATTCGTGTGCGTCCACAAATCCTGTCCCAAAAAAATGATCGATAATTACTACGAAGTGCCACGTGGTGTGGGAGAGCCTACCCGGACGGAATATTGGATGCCGGCGCGAATCCAAGGAGATTCAGTGAGGTTGAAAGATAGGTTAGCCGGCTCGTTCAAAGTGTTAATCTGGAGTAGATCATTATTGAAATGACTATGATACCGAGGTTCTGAGATTACGTACAAGCATGAAAACCGTTCCGTTCTCACTGGGACCACTCCAGTATTGAGCAGGGTGTGTTGCATCGTAGGTCCAGTCAGGCTGTTCAGCCAATGATATGCATGATGAAAAACACCAAGAAGGCAGTAACGTACATTGATGCCCCAGCGGAAGGGCGAGATGCTAGTGCCATAGATGGGGTCCTGGTTAATCGCGATGATCTCTTGATTCTTCAGGATACTGAGCATTTCCTGGCTTATGGTGGCGAGCTAAACGTGGGGAGCGCTGGAGAGCTGCATTTTTGGGAATGAATGAAGTACCCACGTTGGTGCCAATAAGCAGGGGGGCTTTAACAAGAGCCCACACAGTAAAGTGGGTTTTTGCTTCGTCGTACGTGAGGTCTCCATTGCCTATTTCGAGCTGTCATTTGAATAATATACTAAGTACTATCAAAACCGAGACCTTCGGTTGCACCTACCATGTCGAGATCATTGCGGCCATAGTAGTCAGTAGCTTGAGTGATGAACGACACGCTGTATTGAATATTAGGAGAAGAAAGTCCCGTGAAGCAGTGACTGACGAGTTGATGATACTAGAAATCGAGTTCCATTGAGGCGCAATGTCATCATCAATCTAATCATATTTCTGGTTAGTGTATCGCCAGAGTTTAGATGAGAGGCGACGAACTCTCCAACTGTGAGAAAATTGGGCACCCCACCTATACTTTTCCTGTGAGACAGTGATTGTCAGGATGAGATTGATACTCACAACCAAACGTGACTCTGAGAAGATTGCCAGAGACGTGAGATGCAATACAAATGAGTATAGGAGATGAGACTTACCCAGCCCCACTCACACAGACTGAATATTAGGGTAGTACCAGTCTTCTTCGCTACCGCAGCGAGAGCGTCTGCCATGCGCTGGTACTCTATAGCTCAAAATATTTAGGAAATGGACTACTGTGAGAGTATTTCTACCCACTTCCGACCATGCCCTCTCGGATGATATCATCGAATGGAACTGGAACGAAAATGGTCAGCATTGGGTGGTAGTTCCTGGTCACTGATATGCTAACTGGCACAGTTATCATATCTAAATTGAGTTGTTGTTAGCGACCTTCTAGTCATCCTTATGAGTAGTGCTCACTTGAGGAAGTCGAAACCCCAGGATTGAAAGGTCATTGCGTCCTGTTCCTCGTGCATGAAGGAGCCAGGATATCCAGCGCAGGTAAACCAGCCAGAGTCGGAATACTAAGACTGACAGTGAGAAAGTATCTTTTCGTCAGAGGTAACCTTCACACAATGCCTGCGTAGCTAGGAGGCATATGTGAATGGTGTTGTAGTACGGGCAATACATGTTCACGTACAAACCAAGAGCATGGAGCTGATCTGTGAATTTTTTCATGCTTGGAAACCTGATGCTATCTTTGATGAGGGTTTGATTAGCACATGTATTCGATGTTTAACAAAAACCAACCCGACATGACCTCGCCAGTAGAGCTACGATTCTTCATAGCCCAGCAATCGTCAAGATTGACGTGGTTATAGCCAACATCCTACAACAAAGTAAACCAGTGAAATTTGTCTGATTGAGATGTGCCAACGATACTAACCAGGAGGCCATACTCCTTCATGTATTTCGCAGTCTGTATGATGAGAGTGTCATTGACGTTGCACTATCGAATACTACGATGAGGTCACTGTTCTTGGTTGAGAATTTCCACTTACCGCAAAGACGTTCCAAGCTGACAGCCACAGGCGTTAATTGTCAATGGTGAGCTCCTGCACTCTTAACAATACGTACCATTGTAACCCATCACTGCATTAAACACGTTAATGAACTTCATCATCGCATTAGCAAGAACTGAGAGACAGACCAGGCAGTTTACCAACACCGTTCGTGATAGCATTGACAGAAATAGCTGCAGAAAGTATACCGACTGCAGCGGCGACGAATGTCCTCATGGACAAAGTCATTAGTAACTCCCAGAGACTCTGTTTGATATGCAATAAATCCTCAGGAGTCAGCACTGTTCTTATAGGGATGAGAGGAGGCGGGAGTTGCCACTTGCAACGAGCTCGTGAAATGAGCTAGTCAGGCCGGTAAAATGAATTGGCTTTTCACTAGCAGTAACTCAAGATATTCGGTGTTCTTTGGTATACGTACCAGGGGCCGGATTACTGTTCGGGGCAACGGGCATGCGGCGATATGAAGATTCAAAATAAGAACAAACACTAATCAGACAGCGAGCCTGAGCGAGCTCTGTAGGAAAATATAACTAGTAACCATTGATATTATGTTCATTGGTAATTCGGAGAATACCACTTTCACAGATTATAATCAAATCAACAATTACATAAATGTATGACGGGCAAAGTCAATGAATCTTCTCAAAACCATCGTGGTTTGATGTGATTAGTCAGCGCGTGCCCTCGCGCACAGCGGACTATGAAAAATGTATTATGCAACCGCCGACATGAGATCCACCACACAAACAAGAGTCAACAGGGGCGCCGACTCGACACTCGATCAGCCTCAGACAGTACTACAGCTGCAGGATCGACATAATCCACCATGAAGCTCGTAAGGTGAATACTGCAGGCGTTTCTTTCGTCTTGGTCTGACATTTTCAAGATCACTTTCATTTTGTGCATCACAAAGATCGGGCGCTGACCCTTATTTTCATCAGATTCTTGATGAAACTCAATAATGAGACCGTGACTATTGAGCTCAAGAACGGTTCTGTAGTCCATGGCACAATTACTGGTGTGTCAGATCCGAACAAAACCAACACTACAAAATCTAAACCATTTTTACAGGTGTAGATATGCAGATGAATACCCACCTTAAAACTGTCAAAATGACAGCCCGCAATCGGGACCCAACATCCCTCGACTCCCTATCTATCCGCGGCAACAATATCCGCTACTTCGTGCTTCCCGATGCCCTCCCTCTTGATACTCTATTAGTGGATGACGCACCAAAACCCAAAGGCAGGAAAAAGGATGATGCACGCGGAAGGGGCCGTGCACGAGGGGGGTTGGTTGACCGCGGGCGCAGCCGAGGGAGGGGAAGGGGACGAGGAAGGGGCTTCTGATGGTTCAGTCCTGAAAATATCATGCTCGTATTGCATTGTCACATCTGTATATCGTGTTTCTGTTTTTTTTTTGCTAATGCTAAAATATTGCACCGAGCTACACATTCGCTCGGTTTGTATCAGTTATTTATGAGTTATCCTGCCAGGCTTCCCGTGTGGCTTGGAGACATTTTGCAGACCATACATAATAATGTCATTGTCAAGATCACAACAAAAATGGTTCGAAGATACGTGTGGCTGTGCAAGTTTCTTCCATGCTTCTGCGCCGTTTTGCGACAGCTTCAACGTCGTTGCCGCCAACGATCCGACAGCTGTTGTCTTCATTGCCACCGGCTGGTCAGGCGATTAAAGTACAGTTGAGTGGTTGGATCAAATCTGTACGAAAACAGAAAAATGTCACTTTCGCGGTGATTAACGATGGAAGCTGTGCTTCCGGCTTGCAAGCAGTCTTGAAGTCAGATGCTACACCACACAAGTATGTTCCCAAGGCATTTCTGAACATAGAGGTCCATAATGCTGTCCCTCAGCTTAACCAATGGCGCCAGTGTCCGCATTTGTGGCAATCTGGTCCAAAGTATGGGCCGTGGACAATCATATGAACTGCAAGCTGAGGCGGTTGATATCTTGGGCGAATGTAACCCAGAGGTACGTGTTATTGATGTATAAAAGGTTGTCAATGTTAGTTGAAACTCTTTGAAGGCCTACCCTATCCAGAAGCAAACCTTACCCGTGGAGTTTCTGAGGGACAATGCTCATCTGAGGGCCCGAACAGATACCAATGCTGCTATGCTCCGTCTACGTGACTCTGTCCTCCGGATGCTACATAGTTATTATGAGGTGCTAATGGACATCCCATCGTCCGCCCTGTTGTTGACACATCCGAACCCAGGCCCAAGACTTCCATTACGTGCACACGCCCATTCTGACTTCAAACGATTGCGAGGGCGGTGGTGAAACGTTTCGTGTCTCACCCGCTTCTTCCGCCCCTCCTTCAAAGCAATTGCCCGATCCGAGCGCACAAGCCGAGTTTTTCTCCCAGCCTGCATATCTTACTGTATCTTCGCAACTTCATCTGGAGGCCCTTGCTGCTTCCCTGTCTCGGGTTTACACGCTCTCTCCTTGCTTCCGGGCAGAACGTTCCCAGACAAATAGGCACCTCGCCGAATTTTGGATGCTTGAAGCTGAATGGGCATTTATCAACCACGTCGGGGACATATGTGATGTGGTTGAGGAGTCTCTCAAACATGTCCTTCAGTGTCGATCAGAACAAACCCTCCTTTGGAAGGATGGCGACGAAGCAAAACTCAAATCTCTGGAAGATGCATCGCGCCCAGGAATCCCCTGGACACGCATATCATATACTGATGCTGTAAATGAGCTGCAGAACTACCATGCTTCTTCTCGAGTTGGATTCGAATTCGAGCCTGCGTGGGGGAAAGCATTGCAAAGCGAGCACGAGCGCTGGGTTTCGGAACGACTTGTTGGCGGTCCTGTGTTTGTCACAGACTACCCGACTTCCCTGAAACCATTCTATATGCGAGCTAATGATGACGGGCAGACTGTAGCGTGCTTTGATCTTCTAGTTCCTTCCATCGGCGAGCTCGTGGGTGGGTCGCTCAGAGAAGAGAGGTCCCCTCATTTGGTCGAGGCTATACGGAGGCATGGTCTCAAGGAGGAAGAATACGGGTGGTACGTGGATTTAAGGAAGTATGGAAGCGCACCTCATGGGGGTTATGGGCTGGGGTTCGAACGTCTGATTAGCTGGATGAGCGGGATTGAAAATGTGCGGGAGTGCATCGCGATGCCGAGGTGGGCAAAACGGATGTTGTTGTAACATATCACTCTCGTCAGCTCCTCTCGATTTAGTGGAAAAATTACAAATCGATTTGGGCTCTGTCACAAATTTTCTTGTGAGCTATACTCTATAATCTTGAAAGCCACAGACGGGGGCGCTAAGTGATTGGAATTCTACCCTAAAGCGAGGTACGAGTGTATGGTCACAGAATAAGCTGACTGCTTCTCTTTTCAGGCTATATTTCCGGGCCAGCAAAATCTGGCGCTTTTTGGATTTTCTTCTCTGCCACAAACTCTGGTGAGCTCTGATGGCTCTGATCCTCGCGTGCATCTGCATGCAATGAGGGCAAGTCCGGCGGGAAATGTGGCCATGAGGAGAGAGCACTCGAAGGTGCTACTGCACTGCTCTCTCAAGCTTACTCGTGTAGAAAGTTCACCGTTATGAACTCTCGTAAGGTTTCTCATCAGAGATCCAAGGTCGCTCGCGCCGGATGATCTAAAGAGTCATCATGACACCTTTTGCCAGTGGCGAGCGAGAGTTTCGTCCTTGCCAACAACATGTGCTGCTGTGTGCAAGCACTTTCGCGGACGCGAATGCCTGCAGATGCTCGCACGTACCTGGTTGCCTGCATTGACGCAGATGCTTGCATTAAATCTTGATCTGACGTGGATATGCGGCATTGTCGCGGATGCCTGTATTGACACAGATGCCCGTACTTGTGCTCACGCGGACACCTTACTATTCCGTCAACTGTCTCCTCACCTGGCTTCATCTTGAATTGTTGCTTTGCAGCTTTTACGATTTGGGGATCCGAAGGTTCGCTTTGCTGCATCGCTACTGATTTGCGAATCGCAGGCTCACTTTTGTAGTACAAGCTGGGGTCAGTATCGGGGGCTTTCGCCCGAAAAAAACCCATCCGGGTACAATCAATCATGCATTTTTTTTCTCATTCTCACTACGCTGTGGTCCGTTACACAACCGTACAAGAGCTTCCACAAGATGTGGATCTTGTCTGCAGTACTGGAAACTTACTCGTTAGTTTGATTGTGAATGTCACAAATTTCCAAAGGTTTCCAAAGGTGGGACCCCTTGAGCTTGAAGCTTTGCAAGATCACCCGAAATGTTTCCAAGTCAATTGGAAAGGACGTAAGCGAAACTTTTGCGAAAATCTGTCCTAATCTGTCCCTGAATGAAGTACCAATCAGCATCAATTGAGCCTCGCTTGCAAGATTTTCGGGTCCGCAGCTCGGTCAATTGAGGGCTTGCAATGCCTCATAAGGCATGCCAAACAAAAATAACTTTTCCGACAGACCGCTCCTATGAGTCTACATATGACTGCCGGAGGAATGAACGTAGAGAAATTTATTTGCTCTTCGAGTTCGCCATGCATTATATTTGCGTTTCCCTACGTGATATCCCATGTGTACATACATAGCTTCCGTCGTGTGAGTATCCTTATTGCTTCCGTGGTTTAAACAGACCGAGTTTACCCCAAGTTTCCCCACAATATCATCGCCCATTACGCTGACAACCCTAACTGCCATCCTTCAGCCATGAAGCTGGAAGTCCCGCATGTTCAAAAGAACCCTCTTGTTACCCATGGAGCTGGAGGTCCAGCGTATACTGGTATGACAATTCTCGAAGCTTCACCGGGAGGCAGTGAATGTTGACCATGTCTACGTTCATAAGCTCGCTCGAAGCTTAACAGATCGTTTGTTGTCCTTCTTCCATTAGCCTTGGCTGCAATCTTGGGATATACCACATACCTCGCCCACCGTTATGATGCCCCTCACCGCGTTTCTGCTACACTGGATAACCGAGTTGCCAAACTACCAGGTGCGTTTTTCAAGATTCAGTCTTCGCCAATTCGTTCATCTTATGTGGTGATAAGTGATGGGCTATAACAGTAGGTTTCCACGTTCCGAAAAAAAGCTGTCGATACTGACCTGGCGCCTCACGCACAGCTTGGAATGCATACCATGTGAGTGGTATAGAGTTAGTTCGGAGGGTTTTAACTCAGATCTTTTAGTGCGACATAGACGAGAATCTCATCTTACAAAACGCACAGCTTATGAAATCACTCAACTTGGCGGCAAGTATCGTTCGCCGTCGGCCCTATTCAGAGTGGCTGAACTTGGTATCACCACTAGGATGCTGGGTATACATATGTCAACATCGATGATTGTTATTCAGAGAGAAGCAGAAACGATGATGGTGATATTGTTGAAGGTCCAACTATTTTTTCTCGACGGTTCATATGTTAACATCCACGGCCAGACGCGACGAAGTTTCCATCTGGAATGAAGGCTCTCACAGACAAAATCCATGATCTCGGACTGTGCGTGAGACGTCACACATACATCTAAAATTGCATTTCACTGAGATTTTTCTTTGGCGCACACAGGAAAGCTGGCATCGTAAGGACCTGTCATTCAGTCATTCCTGTATCCCTGACCATGTCCCTATCATGCAGTATAGTGATTCCGGTTGGTTCACATGTCAGCTGTATCCTGGCTCATTCCAGAACGAGGCAAGGTCAGCAATTCCGCTCCTAGTCATTACATCATGATCATATCTAGCAGAGACGCAAAACGCTTCCATGACTGGGGTTTTGATTATCTCAAGTAAGTCTCGATTTACTGACTTGAACGGCTGTTCTTGACGGTGATTATTGACAGATATGATAATTGTGCTGGTACGCGGCCTCACCTCATGCCCTTTTCGTGATTGCTCGATGTATGTCAGTTCCATTCGACAACATCACTCGGGAAAATATTATGGGAAGTATGTACTCATGTTCTTCACCTCTGTCATAATCCTCACTGACGTGTCTAGGATACGAACGTATGGCAAACGCCATTAGTGATTTTTCACTGTCGTCTGGAACACCACCCTTGATTCTGTCGATGTGCCAGTGGGGAAGGGTGAGACTCCACTTCATTGCAATTTTCGGACTATGGACTGTTTTTGCAGGAGCAAGGCTGGACTTGGGCCCGCAGATATGGGCAAAGTTGGAGGGTGAGATAGAGCACGTATCACAAATTTTTCGAAGCTAACGGATACTTTAGACGACCGACGATATTGGTAAGCGTTCAAACCCTCGAAACCTTTCACTGAGGAAGCAACTAATCGGTGGCAAGAACCGTACTGGCAATCAATCGTCAAAATATTGAATCAGTAAGGAAGCCGCGTTGCTTATCCTAGAGTAATTCATATCATCTTCCAGGAACTCGTTCTATACTTGGGCAACTGATTTCTACGGCCATAATGACATGGACATCGTTAGTCATGTTCTGTGGTGTTATTGGCTGCGCTGACACGGGTTTTTGTAGCTTGAAATGTACGTCATTGAGAGGCCGAGTATATTTGTCACCTCACAATCGACAGTGGTAATGGCCCCCTCACGTACGAAGAAGCGAAGTCCCATTTTACTGCGTGGGCGCTCTTGAAGTCACCTTTACTTATTGGCACTCATGTAAGTCCGAACCCTGCTGACGAACCCTCCGCTCACGTACGTCCAACGTAGCTCGCTTCTGCTACCAAAGAAACCCTTGAGATTCTGACCAATCCAGAAATTATTGCGATCCATCAAGACTCGGTTGTAGGCACTAGCATCTCACCTTTCCGGTGGGGCATCAATGTAAGTCATTTGCTGTCAATCGGAGGTCCACGTCATTGATGTCACGTTGCATCGATAGCCTGATTGGGTCAGCAACGACACACATCCTGCACAATATTGGAGCGGAGAGAGTCAGAACGGGACTGTGTTCATGCTCGTTCGTATTCTCTTTTAGACGTGCTATTCAAATAATTCGAATTTTATACAGTTGAATACACTGGATGAGCCCGCCGACATGTTCTTCAAGCTGGCTGAATCTCCGTGGATCCGAGCTGGCAGACAATACACTGTCCGGGTAAGTATCTCTCATGCAGGTTGTCCGCGGCCTTCTGATTTGCTTTGTCTGTCTAGGACCTTTGGACGCATACAGACAACGGTACTGCAGTTCGCAACTTCACAGCCCACGCTGTTCCGCCGCACGGTGTCGTGGCATTGCTCCTTCAAGATGCTGGTGACGAGCCGGATGGCTTGTGGCCACCCTGTGCTGTGTTAGAGTGGTGTATGCATTCCAACGGGACTCGCATCGACGAATGAATGCTGAGGGCTTTTCCAAGTAATGTACATAAGTCTTGTAGCACCATTGTATGTTGACAATATTTCATTGAACTTTGTATGGATAAAGGGTGACAGGATTGTTTTTTGTGCCACGCTCAAGTCATTGCTGTCTGCATCTCTTCCGAGCAGCGAGACACCTTGGTCCATTCTCATGTAGGATTCGAGGTATCCCGACAGATAGCATACTTGACAACCTGTCAAGTCGTTGGAAAACGTGGTCTAGTCATCTCTGCCGCGTGCATGTATGGCCAAATAGCATGGCCTGCCTTGAAAGTCATAAAAGCCAGCACTGACTCACCCTGAGATCAACAGGTCAACATCATGCGTCCTTCCACAGCTTTATTGACGCTCTGCTGTCTCGTCTCTCTCATTGTGGCATCACCTCTAGATGCCTATCAAAGAAATACTATCAGTATCCCGCTGAGTAGAATATACGGAAATGTATTTTTGACATTCACCAGCAAGTACGATATCACCTCGCGCAATTATGTGCTGAACACAGGCTCGCCTCACTCTCTGAGCAATCGTGGTCCTCCTTACAAACTCGGCGAACGTAGCACAGGGTCTCTAACTGATGACGGAAACTCCGTCCCCCTAAAGAATCAAAGTGCCACTCTATGGTATGGCTCCATCGCGGTTGGGGAGCCTCCGGAATCATTCACAGGTGAGTACTCTCAGTCGCCTGGCCATCTATGATCATTTATGCTAATGCCCCTGAAGTGCAAATCGACACCGGCTCCGCAGACCTGCTCCTCAGTTCCGTACGATGCGGCATCTCCTGCGCCGGGCATCGGCGGTACAATGCCACATCATCATCGACGTCTCTTGACCTCAATACGCCGTTCGTTGTGAAATATGGAAATAGAACGCAGATGGGCGGAGATGAATACACAGACGTAGTGGAGTTGGCTGGATACAAGGTCGGGAGACAAATTGCAATCAAATCATGTTGCCATTCAATGCTCACTCTCACCAGGCGATCAATCAAACACTTGGTGCCACTGACACATACTATCCCGACTTTGCCGCTTCTAATGCCCCTGATGGGCTCGCTGGATTTGCCTTCCAAGAGATTTCTTCATACGGTGCCACGCCCCTTTTCCAAACCCTCGTGGATAACCATGTCTTGCGCATGAATGTGTTCGGAATCTCTTTGTCCACTCAGAAGGACAAAAGTGAGCTTCGTATCGGAGGATCAAACCCGTCAATGTACGAACCAGACACTCTTGCGATTGTCCCAGTCACAGTCAGAGGATATTGGCAGATCCAACTCGACAGGCTCTCCCAGAATGGAGAGGATATGATTGTCCCTACGGACAAAGCACAGGCTATCGTGGACACAGGGACGGCCTTCATCGTCACAGATCCAGAAAATGCTGTGAAGTACTACGAAAATGTCAAGGGCGCAAGGGCCGTCGATGAAATCTGGACAGGTTGGTCATGCTCCGGCTTTTGGGTAGTCACCCTGACAGATTAATGCAGTCCCTTGTGATACAATCGGATTATATGCACCAACTTTGACATTCAGCGGACGATTGTTCCCTGTCTCGTCAAGTACTTTCAACTTGGGGCCCATTCACGAAGGCTCTACGGATTGCATCGCCGGCCTTACTGGCATGCCCGGGATTGGAGGTACGTGCTATGAATGAATACAACACAAAAGTATGCTCAAGTATTGAGGAAGAACACTGGATTATTGGCGATGTATTTTTGCAAAACGTGTACACGATCTTTGATGTCGGTAACACTCAGGTTGGTTTCGCAAACCTGAAATTGTGAAGGGATACCCGGGTTGCAGCTAGCAAGCTCAAGCCTCGTGGATGGGAGAATGAGATTTATTAATGTTTCCATTGTTTCAAGCTTGTTGCATACAGACAACATACAGAGATCTAATTGCTGTCATCTTGCTTGCATGTGAAGGTTCTACTGCGCGCAACTAATTAATTCATCCGAGTTCACCCATTGTCATCGTATGAGCCAACTACTACATTATGGACGCACGTAAATCTACATATAGTCTCAGATGAGAAGGGGGCAGTGGGAAGCCAATGAGAAGCAGGATGGTACATGATGCAATGTATGAGTTATAGTGAAAGTCAAACATGGGAGTTGTGAGATTTTCACGGCCCCTGACTCAGAATAGATTAGGGAAACCGATGTGGGATTACCGCACAAAAGAAACCCAGGATACGAGACATCCTACGACAAAGATGGAGGTCCATTTTCTGACTTCTTTCCACCGATTATCCCATGCATGCGTCTCGCCTGTCAATCTCGGGAGGGAGACAACAGTCGGCGACAAGACCACTGGTACAGATGGTGTGTCAGGCTTCTGGAAGGTAGGGGGCGTAGGATCATTCTCATGGTGGTTACTTGAGCCGACGATGTCCTGTAATGGGAAGGCTTCAACTTGTGCGATGCCTCCGAAGAAATCGGTTATAAGCGTCTTGTCCAAGGGACGGCGGAAAAGATCAGACCGGATGCCCGGATGAGAGTAAATCTTCACCGGGTCATATGAATCGAACTGTCGCAATGAAGAATGAACACGCGCATCAGACCAGTTATAAAGTAGAATACCAAATCTTGCATAGATGCCTGACTCGTCTTATTTATTCCTTCCATAAATTTGAGGACGTAGTGTGTATAGCTGTCAATGACGGAGACGCCGATATCATTGTCATTTTCGTACTAGATCCACGATATCATGAGCACTTTGAACCAAACGGAGTGTGGAATTCGTACAGAGTAAGAATTCTCTTCAATCTGAGAGGACCCGGTGGCAAGAATGTTAGGAGAATAAATTTGAGAGTACATGGTATTTGCTTGACAGGTATCAATCATGAATAAAATTTCGTTGTATCTGCTCCATCGTGAGCTCAAATACGACAATGCGAAGGAAAAACCCACCTTTTTTTCTGCCACATTTGCTCGAATGCGTCAGCAATATCAAATGCACTTATTTCCTCTTGGTCTTGGAATTTGAGAAACTCGTTTCCTCCATGTCCAGTCATATAGACGAAGATGTTTGAGTGGTCATCTGTCAGAAGTCTTTTTGACCGTGGCATAGAGGGATCTACCCGACCTACAACACTTAAGATGACCTCCAACTAGCCAATTAGCACTGGGCCATTCATACCTGTCAATAGGCGTATGAAGTTCTCCACAGTTACTTCATAGCCACGATAGTCTACCTCGATGTTGTTGCCGTATAAGTCTAGATGCCTTCCAGCTTCTGCATAGACACTGCCAGCAAATTTGTTCCTTGCGTTGCACGCTACGTCATCCGCCAACATGAGGATAATGTTGGAGTCTGGAATCCCAAGACGCTTGACGGTACGATACCTGACAGGTGCATCAGGCAGTGAGCAACTAACTCCGGGAATGGGGTGCGTTACATTCCAAGGGCATTTGCCATATGCTATAGCACAGATTCAGAAAAGGGGGTTTATAGTGGTACAATCGTGCTCACCCTGTAGTTGAACCAGTACCGAGACGCGCATACAAGAACTGCCCAATTGTTGGTGTGTCCTGAACCCGAATCGTGTCTACTGAAGAAATCAGCTGCGCGCTCGCCAGCAGGCGCCGTAGAGCCCGACGATCCGACCGCCCACGCTACGAAACATGTTAGCAACAGCAGGCAGGCCTGCGGAAGCACCTGGAAACGCATGGAGAACATAATTGACACTGACCAGTGAAGAGGGTACTAGGTATTACAAACGGCAACTCGGCAAACAAAATGCAGTGCGGAGTTCTAAAACACTGCAATTTGCCCTTTGTCTTTCACTCTCATGAACGGTAAACACAATTCTTTCGAACTACACGACGTCGTTATGCTCATATTTTCAATAGGTCTTCACGCCTATGGAGATGACTCGCAGAGCGACTCGGAGGAGAAAGTCGCTTCATCCTCAAAGACCAGTGTGGGAATATATCTAAATAATGTAAGAGATTCTTCACCGCAGCCTCGTGCAATCGTTTCCCTCTTTGTTGGCTGTCGTTCTTCCTGAGATAGGATAAGGCGCTGAAGAGTGTATCAAACTCATTCTCAGATGGTATGTACCGCATATCATGATGCATACATGTGCCGTGTTGAAGATGGAACCCAGCCAACTCAGCTCGCCTGCTACCAAAATCTCAAGTAATCATTCGTCGGCCTGCGCAGCAGAGAGGTCACCCTCGTGCTCATGTATCAGATGAAATTGCAGACGGTTCAGAAAGCCTTCGAGCTTTCAGTCCAGCGTCCATGCCCGATGCGTTTCCGAACACGGAACAAGTTGAAACTGGATCACCAGAGGAGGCTGATGAAATCTCCCACCTTCGACAACTATTGAGACCACCGCCAATTCCGGGATTCACAGACTGGGGCATTTTGCCAGCGTCTTCATCTCCATATGACCCCGCAATTCAGGTGCGACTGTGCTCCCATTCATTGGGATCTTTCTGATTATCCTTCAGACTAAACTTGCAAAATTTCATACCTTAAAGCAAGATCCCGAACATCCGAAGCATTTTAACGATTCACTTATGTCCAACCGGTCCTTCCGCAATCCCCATCTATATGCTAAGTTGGTGGAATTTGTGGATGTCGATGAGCGGACGACAAATTTTTCAAAGGATATGTGGGATCCCGATGACATGCGCTCTGAATGGTTTGCGGACAGCATCGGTACGTAAACTCCCTTATTCGCATAGCACTCGTTCATGCCCTTGCCTTTGGCACCTCTTCGCACTTGGCCAATTGTTCTACAAATTGTTTCGTGGTCAATTTTTTTCTCGTGGTTCTCGGCGATACATGTGGGCGCCTGTATTTCTGCTTCAAAGCCGCGCTGCAAAAAGCTCGTTCAGAGCAAACTGCTTCCTCTCAGTCGAAGCGAACACAGATCAATTTCACGACTCCTGCAAAGGTACCACCCCATCATCCCACTCATGACAAGCTGGCCCCACGACACGGTAGCAGATTCCATCCCTACTCTCGCGCGCGCTAAGCTCGATATCCATGTATATTACCACCCATCTCTATATGTTACTCTCCAGGGTCCTTGAAATGTATTAGTTAGATGTGTCATTATGATGCTCAACCCTAAATACGCTGCAATTGTCCAAGACAGTGCGTGATCAGCTCCACCGGAGTCTAGTCATCATGCGGGCGCTTCAAGTGTAGTGGTTCATGAAAAATCACATAAATAAAATTAAAATCCTCGACGATTTTGCCACTGCTTGATGACCAGCAATTGGTCTCCGTAAACATCGACCATGTTAATTCAAATTTTCGGGTATTGTTTCAATGCTTTCGAGCACAACACACCAAAGTTGACTACGCAAAACGTAAGTGCCTCAAAGGGCACAAATATATTACATGTACGTTCGACCACTGGTATTTCACTTCAGGTCCGAGTTTTAAATGTTCGTTTAACATTAATGTTGGGGTTTCAGATCGAGTGAATTTCGTCTGAATCAGTCAGCTGACATTTGTCGGTATTCAACAAAAGGAAATTATAAACGGTGAATACTGGCAGAATTGTAAGGGTATAAGGATGTATGTGATACACAGGTACCAAACCTGAAATGGAAAACGAGACATTTATGCTAAGTCCTTATGGCAAATCAAGCAGAGGATGAAGAGGTTGAGGATTATGCCAGTTCGGCAAAGCCCACTTGAGTGTTTCCCTGATCGAATACTGTGTAAACGTTCTGCAGGAAAATGCCCCCGACAACCCAAAAGTCTAAAAACGGATAGATGAAAAGGAGGACTTAGCTTGCGTACATTGCGCATGATATGAAGTACTCACCAAGACCTGACATCCCAGCAATACCTCCCACGCAGTCGCTTGAACCCTCGCTCTCCGGACCAAGATTAAACGTTCCCTCTGAAACATCGAAGCCGCGCCCACCAAATGAGAATGTGGGAGTGTATGACCCGATCGTGTCGCATGGAACTAGGGAATAAGTCAATTGTAGATCATCAACTGCAAAGGATCGGCCAAACTGGTATAATATGTCATTCCCTCTTGAGTACTGTTGCTTGAACCTGGAATATCCTGGTAGTATGCCTCCGCTGCAGCATCAGTTGTGATGATCATCGTGGTCCCGGTATCGATAATAGATGCGCTGTTACTGGCAACAGTAGAGCCATCTCGCGAAACTGCCTCTAGATTTACTTGCCAGTAGCCTTTCTGGGTAACGGCCGTATAGGTCAGGGTGTCTTCAATGTAGAGATTGGGGTTCGTCGCTCCGATACTGAGCTCGCTCTCCCCGGCTGTAGAAGAAAGTTTGACGCTGAACACGCGTTCTGGAAGTACGCCACTGTCACTTATTGTCTCAAAGACTGACTTAGCCTCAAGACCAGATATTTCCTCAAAAGCAAAACCGAGAAGACCATCAGGTTGGAAACCCGGATACGCGAAGTTGCTGGAGTACTCATAGGCAGCAAGGAATGCCTGGCTGGAAGCCTTAGCAAAGAAAATCAGTCTTTGCAATGTAAGAAAGAGTTATTGCGCCACCTCGTAGCCACCAAGGAACACGCCATCGCTATATTCATCTCCTATTACTTGACCTTCACCATACGAGAGGTAAACAATTTTTCCTTCGTCCTTGGACGTAGAAGACGCAGCAGCGTGATACATCTTGTGGCCTGCGCAGTCCATGCAGGACGCAGACGGAAGGACTAACAAAAAGTGGCCTCAGATCAAGACAAACGTCTCGTCAGGTGTATGTGCTTACAAAGGTCTGTGCTTCCCGAGTCGATAGATACTGCAGATAAAGTTCAATGAGCAATGTTCGTTCCATGCTGACGTAGGATTTTCTGACCGTTGAACGTCTGTGGTGGCGTGCCCACATCGATTTCGCCATACCACAGCTCAGTTCCCTGGTTGACGAGCGGAACATCACGCTCTCTTATAGAGGACCTCATCTTCGCGCTCAAAGGATGAGCATAACCGGTATTAGCTTCGAATGTAGAAAATGTCTGACGATACTTGCTGGAAGGAAGGGATTGCAAGCGATCAATACGGTGGTTGAGGGCTATGAACAAAGAATTTTGAACTTACTTCGAAACGCTGAAGAGGTGTGCACTGAGAGCACTCATATCAACATGCCCGACGACGTCAGCGCTCTTGCGGGCAAGAGGAATCCGAACAACACCGTCATTACGGCTCTTAGGCACAGCAGCAGTAATAGAGACAAGAGCCAGCAGAGAGGCAAAAGGGGGATGAAAACTTCATCTTGCAGTGGGAGGCAAAGACAAAGACGCGTGGTCGGTCAGAAAGAATTTTGATATTTTGATAACTGCGTGTACGTTGTTGATTATTGGCACCACTTCTACTCGGGTCACTCGCGCACTAAGGCGGCCAAATGCGGAGGTGGGCCCGGGGAGCATCTGTCAGTCGAACGTTTCTACATACCAGCGCCGCCATCCATGACACCGACGTACAGATCAAGATGTTATTTTCACCACTGTGTGACTTTGACTACTGACGCAGCAGCCACGCAAGTTTCTTGTAAAGAGTGGCCCAAACTGTGCGTTCATTGAATGTCATAGCAACGTATAGAAGAGTTCCTTTAACGTCACCTACAACAAAATCATAGTGACTAGGAGATTGTGACCATCGCTGATGGCGCGTTAGCTAGCTGCAGACTCTTCGATGAAGTCGCAAGTGCTAGTGATGTCTGATCACTTGCTAGTATGATGCTGAGCTTCGGATCTACTAGCATATGATCGAAAGCTAGTTTCCTCCGGAAAGACCAAACAAGAACTAAACATTCGGAACGGGAATGTCGATTGGAGACTCGACTCGGAGGGCATTAGAAAATGGCCGGTCTGTGTTAAGTCTGCGCAGACTCCGCCTCAAAGTCTGGGGAACACGTCTAAGTGTGTTTTGTCGGCAAGCTCCGGGTTGTCTGACATCATCACTCCCGCCACTACGCCAGTCACTGTGACACTAATCCCATCAGCTACCCCCGTCAGTGGCTAGCCACCCCTGCCATCTACATCAACCACCCCGTCAGCACTTCAGCCACCTCTGTGTCACACTTCAGTAGGTGCAATCAACGACGAGTCCAATTGATGACATTCCGCAGGATGGCACCTGGAATACTTGGCGGCTGTAGAGCTGTAGTCGATGATATGTTGTCTGTAGGCACGGCGGGCAACGTGAAATGGCGGAAGAGGCTGATGGCGGGATGGCGGGGGACTGACTAAATTATGACATAATACAGCGGGCAGACAAACAGACTTCCCGGCACTTTCCGGACAACTGCTGGCAGACCTGTCCCCCAGACTTTAACACGGAGTCTGTGACTTGTCTGTATAGACCTCACGCAGACTGGCCAAATCCCGCACTTTCTAAAGAGGCGGGTGTTCTTTTGAATTATGTAATGTTAGTCTCACCTCTGTCCAACGACATCACTTTGACAGTTTGACTAGTTCATTGTTCAAGTTTCTTGCGCACTGATCTTCGACTCTGCGGCTGAAAGCTGTTAAATGATATGGTCTAACCCGATTATGATATCGATTCATCATCAGTTCTAAGCATGGAGCCAATATCAAGATCCAGACAAGCCTCCTTCCAACCGCATAGAATCACTATAACGTTACCCCCGCGTATTTTTCCGCAGAAATGGAGCTTGTGATCAAACATTAGAAAAATTCTCCATCCCCAATCACGTTGAGACGTTAATACTGAGTATCACTGACCACTTGCAATGTCCAACTCAAAGGAAGCAGATCCGCATCCGTCTCGATGGCGCAGGTTCCTGCAGTACATTGAGGTACCCACTGATCCTGGAGTGCCCAATACACCATGGCTCAACCGCGACCTCATCCCCATGCCCAAAGAGCGCCGCACCTATAAGATATGGTCCTACTCCGTCTTCTGGTGCATCGGTGGTCTCTCCATTTCAGCGTATACTGCCGGCAGCACATTACTCGCGTACGGCCTAGATGCGACACAGGCCATCGTGTCTCTCGTCATCTGCGGTCTTATCATTGGAGTGCTTAGTGTCACCTGCGGGTGGATGGGAGAGAGGTGGGGATGCTGTGGTCACGGGATGGGTTCCAATGAAACGCTGACAGCTTAAGTAAAGACACCACATAGGTTTTACTGTGGCGTGCAGGTTCTGCTGGGGCATGCGGCGAGTATGCAACAATTGACCGCGGCACATTATGCTGATTCCTCTAGCAGAGGCGCCTATTTTCCTGTTATCGTTCGTACTTTTGTGTGAGTGATGCGCTAAACGTATTGGAGTACATTGCTTGATTTCACAATTCAAGGGCCATCTTGTAAGTTCTGAGTTTCTTTTTCAAGTGCTGAAAGCTGTATGCGCATTTAGTTGGGATGGCCTTCAGGCCTACTGGGGTGGGCAAGGTAACTTGTTTTCTACTCCTGTTCTCCGTTATGTTGCTGATAAACTTTCGTGCAGCTGTTGCGGTACGTCTCTAAGTCCTCGTGCATCTTACTTCATTCCATGCATTTGAATAGGTTACAATCGGCGCCATCATTCCTGGTGCGCAACTTTTCTTTTAGGTTGTTAAATGCTTATTTTTATCTTGTTATAGGATTTACCCACATGTGAGCACATGTGCACCCAACTTGTTAAATTTTCCAGCCACTTACGCACGATGATTCAGGAAACAGACGTTAGCAGGAGGAATCTTGCTGACGAAGGACTTCATAGGCATAATGTTCGATACATCCTCTTTCCACGAGTCCATTCAACTTGACCGTCGTATGCAGCATCTACTACGTGTTCTTCATCGCAATCATGCGCATCCCTCCTGAGCGACTCCAGAAACCTTTCATCGTCTCGTCTGTCATGTTTAGCGCCACGTAAGCACCGTCACCATTCTAACTTCACGCATGCGCTGCACTTACTCTACAATCCAGCTTGATCGGACTTCTTGTTTGGGCGGTCTCGAACACACATTCCGGCGGTCCCTTGTTTCAGCAGAAAGCGAGTCCCGTTCATGGTGGAACAGGCTGGTGAGATCAAGACCTGAGATAAAATCAGATATCTTGTTAAATAATACGATAGGGCCATGTTATTCGGTATCACTGCGATTCTTGGCGCATGGTGCGAGACTGTCCTTTTGTTGCTTGCACGCCCTCCTGATATATGTCATGGCTATGGTGAATAGGAGTGGTGGCACCATCGGTCAGAGCGACTGGACGCGCTATGCTAACCGGCCATGTCTGCCCAACGTCATCACATTCTTGCTTGTTACACTAACACATCCATTCAGATGCGCCTACGCTAGCTCAGTTAATCGTTGCGTACGTCCACAATCAATATTCACTATGGTTTACCTGACTGATTACTCCCAGTCCATTTTGCATCATTGTGTGTGCCACGATTGGTATCATCGTCACGTCATGCGCCCAAGAAATTGTAGGGAGTTTGATTTGGGAGCCTTTCCTGCTTCTCGCAGCTCTGCAGAATTACTAGTAAGTTGGGGGGAGGGGGAGTTCGTCCGCTGGGCATAGCTTAACTCCTTTTTTCAGTAATGACTCCCCGAGAGGTAAGGACAATCTCACGGTAAGTGTGGGTGCTCACTTCTTTTCCATCGGAAAGTTCGCGCTGCGATGTATGTAACACGTTAATCTACTCTAGCTTCTTCTCTGACTGCGCTTTAGTTTCTTTGCTGGACTCAGCTGTGTATGCGCCCAGCTCGGCATGAGCATTGTTCTCAACTCTGTGAGCGTCGGAATGGATCTCTCGTACGTCCTTACTCTCGTATCACAACATCTACCTAATACACGAGCAGGGGTGTTGTACCGTCCGTATTTTATGTTTATTGTGCCCCAAATGCACAAATCAACGAATGTTCTTCCGCAGACGCTATATCAACATCAGGAGGGGTGCTTATTTGCTCGCCTTCCTGGGTCTAGCTTCAAACCCTTGGCAATACCTGTCTAATGCTCCAATTTTCTTGACCGTACTATCTAGCTTCGGAATATTCTGTATGCGTCAAAGAGGTTTGATTCATCACGATAAACTGATCCTCCTTAGTCGCCTCCTTTTCTGGGATTCTTCTTGCAGACTACTTCGTGATAAGGGGATGCATGATCAAGCTCGAGGACTGTTACATCGGAGACAAACGCTCTATTTACTGGTACGCAAACATTACAAGGCATATTCTTCCCCTCACTTCTGTCAAGGTACCACAATGGCGTCAACTGGCGTGCCCCACTCGCCTGGGTGCTTGGGGTCTTCCTAACCATACCTGGGTTAATCATGACAACCCGCGACGCGACTGCGTGGAATGTGTGGGTGCGCATTTTTCACATTGCGTTCTTCGTCGGTAGGTTTACTGCTGCTATTAAACGGTGTTTTAAATATTCGTTAAACTTTGACAACTCTGCAGGTCTTTTGATATCATTCGTCGCGTTCTCGGTGATTTGTTGTGTCTCACCCCCGGGAAATGTGGGTATTGGAACGCTGTATCACGAGGAAAATAGTTTCGAAGTGGAGGGTGAACTGGAGACCGAGGAGAAGGAAAAGGGACCAGTGTAGGATTGGTATAGATGGTGGTTTGTTCTGCAAGACCTCCTATCTGTGAGGCTTCCCCATTCTCTATACGCCGACCATGCCTCAAAAATGAAGACGCTCGAACCACGCGGTCGACGTCATCCACGTGATTCATTGATACGAAGACTTCGCATCCGAATTTCTCTCTTTTGTTATTTTACCTTGTGCTCAGACTTCATGATTCCTGTTTCTTCACCGATATCTTTGAACTTGCCATATGCTCCTTATCAGCCTAGTCAAGTACTCGAAAATGTATATATACTGCTCATATACACTCATACCAGCAGCAG
This sequence comes from Suillus hirtellus, assembly GCA_016695485.1. Classification (NCBI taxonomy): domain Eukaryota; kingdom Fungi; phylum Basidiomycota; class Agaricomycetes; order Boletales; family Suillaceae; genus Suillus; species Suillus hirtellus. Next base: position 757,180 of record MU172279.1, on the reverse strand, counting down.
AATCATATGTTGATTCCCTGCTTCAAGCAAACATAGCGCTACAGAAAGTCTGTCAATTCAGAGTATGCGTGTGCACAGTTAGTAGTACTGCCGAAGGTCCGTATGTAATACTCCCTAATTCAAAACTTCTTCCACAACTCTCATCAGATGCTCTGATGAGCTTATGTGAGCTCCGCAAACCCAACTCGCAATTTACGCATGTCAAAGATCGAGTACACGTTCTGCAAGAACACGTCGCCCACGACCCAGAAGTCTAATATAGTAAGCCTGAATCAGAATACTGCAAGCTATCCCTGTATACGAAAGTCTTACCAACGTCGTCTGAGCCTGCAATGCCAGCCACACAGTCATTGGATCCCACTTCAACAGGCCCGAGATTAAATGTGTCCCCAGACACGGTGAACGGATGTCCTCCGAAGGTGAGAGTCGGCGCATATTTTTCGATGATATCGCACGGCACTGAATATCCAAGTATTAGCCTGCTGGGTATAAAGATCCTTTTTTCGATTTGATACTGACTTGAATAGATCACTTGAAATTCGTCAACCGTTGCCGTAACGTTAGCAATGCCAGCAAAATAGGATGCACTATCATTCATATTTGCTACGATTAAAGTTGTTCCCGTGTCAATGATGGATGGTGCCTCCGGTTTCCCCACAGGGGCGCCAGCTCGAGATATCTGATCGAGTTTGACTTCCCAGTAGCCTGGTTTGGTTACAGGTGTGTACGTTAAAGTGTGTTGCTGATACAGCGCCGTGTTGGTCCCTCCGATATATAGTTCGCTTGCACCGGGGGCGGCTGAAAGTTTGACACCAAACACATCTTCCTGCAACTGTCTACTGTCCACGAGAGTTTGAAAGAGCGGAGGTGCTGGATATTCAGATATAGACCCGAATGCAAAGCCGGCAAGCCCGTCAGGTGTGAAATTATCACTTGAGAAGTCTGGAGAGTACTTTAATGCAGCCCCGAGGGTCTGTCCCTTAGCCTGGTCATGGTTAGGATACGCGCGCATGACTTGAATCCAGAATAATCACCTTATATCCTCCGATTACCACGTTGTCAGCAAATTGTTCCCCCGCAACTTCGCCTTCACCAAAGCTAAGCCAGAATGGCTTGTGAAGGTCGACAGCTGTTGAGGATTTGGATGGATCATATCTATTGTGACCGTCGCAGCTATCATCACAATCGACAGAAGGAAGGACTGAGTAAGGAAAGGTGAGCAAAAGTTCGGGTCTGAAGAAGATAACTTACAGAGATCCGCGCTGCCCGTGTCAATGGACACTTTGAAAATTACTCAATATTACCTCAAAGAACCAGTGATATGTGCGCACCTGTGAAAGTCTTCGCAGGCGTGCCAACATCGATCGAGGCATACCACAAATCGACATCTTGAGACATCAAAGGAACATCACCAGCACCTCGCTTCGTCGTTTTTGAGCTAGATGGCATGCTCAACGGGTGGGCATGTCCTTTATTGGCCTCGTACGCCGCAAATCCCTGACGGTACTTCCTATATTTATCAGTCAATGTTGTAAACAGGAAGTGAAACTGTGCATGGCGCATACGCGGTGACTTGTTTAAGGTGTGCTTGGAGACTCTTGACACTGACTTGATTGTTCCTACGCTCAAGTGGCAGGCGTAAAGCATGGGTGTTCAGCTGCTGAATCGGTGAGCCAGAGGCCAGCGACAATAGCGCGAGGATATATGTAAAGGAATGTGCAAGTTTCATCGTGAACGGCGTAGTGCCACTGGGAAGGGTGAAATAACTATCTCTGCAAGGACGTACTGGGATACGATTCGGGTCTGCATCGTCCCGATTTTTATACACGAATGAGCTGAGCAGAAGCGAGTATTGTCCTTCTTGGTAATAAAAGAAGCTAAGTTGGAACCAAGAGCAAAACAGGTACTTAAAGGGTTTGATGACCGAGGCCGACTCGGAATTACCAGAAACAGCTTTAATGTTACTGGACGAGTTTATGTTATCCTCGTCTTACCTACGCGAAGCTATCCCACAACATACTACTTTGCCCATCTAGCAATCCTCGACACAACAATGAGAGTGTCGAAGAGCTTCCTATATCTGTATTCATAGTAAACGCACCAGCTCTGCAAACGACAGACCATGCGTACACGAATGAATCATTGGTGACCATCTCACCACGCAACTCCAATATAGTCAATTCATTTGTTATTGGGAAACTATAGGATACTTTCCTAGACATTCTCAAACAATCAAGTAGCTCCCTGATGGTCGGCACCATGTTAGAGGTCAATCGAACATTATGTCAATTCACGCTTACATAGCCGCACTTCACAGTCCCCGCTACCAGATGCCAACAGCCGTCCGTCTTTGCAAAGATCCACAGTCGTCACTGAGAAAGGAACGTTGAACGTCAAAAGAGATTGCAGAGGCTCGGTGGTCCGACTACGTACCAGTGTTTTTATGACCCTGGATCACGAACTGCACCATGCCCGTCTTCAAGTCCCACATCCTTACCGTCCCATCCCTAGACGAGGACACGACGCGTTGATCTCTTCCAACTTGGAGTGCAGATGTGGCGAGAATGCAGTCCTAGTGAAAGGTCAGTTGCAATACTGGGATCGAGGTTTTGTCCAAGTTGTCACGTACTTTATGTCCCTGCAGAGTTTTTCGACACTCTGTGCGACCAACACCCACTTCACTTATGTTCCAGTATTTCAGCGCGCGATCCACGCTTGCGCTCATCAAGCCGCCCACAACAAACTGCACACTATACACAGCATCCTCATGCCCGCGTAATGTCTCCACCGGCTCCGTGCTGCCGTTCTCGGTGCCGTCAACCTTCCAGATTCGAATCATTCCATCCAACGACCCCCCAGCAACAAACTTGCCAGTTGAGTCGACGGCAATAGATGTCAGTGCGAGCTTGGATGAAAGCTTGACATCAGGGCTGACTGGGCGAAGTACACGACAGGTGGCCTCCATAGTTTCATCGAGGATGATTGAGCTAGCATCAGGAGTCTCAGCAAACTGAGTCGCATCCCAAACGCGGATCGTGCAATCTCCGGACGCTGAAAGCAATGTGTTGTTGTCAGGTGTAAATGCTAGAGCATACACCTCTCCGGAGTGCCCCTCCAAAGCATGCACCAACATGCGGTTCGTGATACTCCAGACCTATATAACAACATGGGTGCTCTGATGAATAAAATTTGAATCACTGGCACGCACTCTTATGAGTCTGTCTTCAGAACCAGCGACAAGGAAATGACCATCAGGACTGATACAAACAGCTCTTGCATGATTTGGTTTTCCACTATTACTCTCCAGAGTGAAGCTGCGTTACCAGCTCACCCAATGTTGTTCGTGAGAGGACAGGATGAGTACTCACGTAAACTTCTCTCCCAGAGTCAAGTTGTAAAGTACAACGGCACCCTCCATGCCTACTGCAAGAAATGTCCCATCCAAAGAAAATTTCACACTACATACCACGCTGACTCACAAAATGGTGTCAGACTGGAGTGAAGCCATAAGTCTTCCAAACAAACGCACCCGTCATGAACGTACCGCGCTGCAAGCTGCACGTCCATCTGGCGAGGTACGCGGGGATTAAATATGGCTAGCCAATCGCCTCCTTCCTTGACAAAGTCCACGGGTACTGTTGTTGAGTCTAATTCTTCAGCCATGAGACGCGTGAATGATTTAAGCGCTTTGGGCGTCGCGAGTGTGGGAGATGTGTTCGAGACAGACACGAGGGGGCCGCAAACTCAAGGGATTGTTGAATGAGGAAGTGAGAAGAAAGTTCGCGAATGACTCTGTCATAAACTTTGGTTCTGGACTGCGGGCTAGTTCTGAGAGTTGTCATGAATTAACGTCAGGCTATTTGATAACAACCTCAATTTGTTCTCAGCTAGGCTTTTGACTAGAAGACACTTTACGAACCTGAGGGCTAAATGGTATATACTTTTTGACTTGTGGCATCCTGCGATTGGAGTGGGAAGAACGCCAGCCGCGAAACCAGAGCGGACGAATATTAAATATTAAATACCGGATCAACGCTCGGCGCTGAGCGCTGGATGATAATCGATAATCGGACATTTTCAATTCAGTTTTACAATAATATTGGATGTACGTTGCAGGGTACTGCTATTTATATGCATGAATATAACAGAACCACAAGATTAGCTTGCTACGGTGACATGCATGGGTTATCATAATCATCATGGACCACGGAGCACCATTCAATCTAACTTGGATCTAGTGCGCTCAAGTTAACCTTCCGTTGTGTAGGTCTATGTGTGAAACTCGACGGCCGGAACATATCTTATGAATGCCCCGCAGAGCCGTAAAGCCTCACGTATTTGCCAGCTATGTTGATGCATAAAAGTGGTCAGCAATATGAAATTGCAAGTGGTGATTATTCCCACCGGTAAAATTAGTGTTCTGCGCTGATAGACCAATTGCCGTTAATGTCAGAGTTCTGGCCGGTCTGGGTGTGCAGACAAAGTCTGGGCATCACCTCAGCAGGCTCGGCAAATTCAAGCGGTGTTAGCCACTCGCAAATGACCTAAGCAAGGACACGCATCCGGACTCTTTGCTGCCCGCCAGCTGTCACCGGTTCACCTCAAAGGAATCCACTGGAGGTGGTGTCAATGGCATCCTCCCCATGTCTCTGCTTTAAGGTTGGTACAACAGAGTGAAAAACAAATAGCATGATGACCTTATTGTAGGATTGTGGCACCAAAGATGGACCTGATATGCGTGGCTCGTGCGTGGTGTGCAGCGCCTAACGGGGTGTGTCAGCCATGCTCGGGTGGCGCCTGCGTCTTCAAACTCCGCGAGAACATCGCTACCTGTACCCAGACCAGCCATTTCAAGAAACGAAGACAAAGGATACAGATAAGTCTCACACCTTGTAAGGGGGTTGATGGCCCTTTGAATCAGCAGAAACGGCGTTGGCCGAGCAAACTGCGACCGTGATGCTAAATCTGGCTTATACGTGCGAAGTCAAAGTTACTTGTTAGGTAGATTCCGGATGAAGGCTCCGAGCTCGGTGGCCCGTGGTCCTCCAGATCAGAAATAGAAACGAAGTGGAGAGCCATACAGCAATGGAATTGGGATAGTGATACCCTAGTACGTTGCACCTCGCCTCATTTGCTGAGCAGTCGGAGATTATGTTACCTGATGAGAGCAGTGCATCCTGCAAGCACGGAGACTATGTGCGCTTAACGTATTATAGCAAAGTCCGACTTTCCTGAGCATCGCAACCGCCTGAAAGAGAAGAGGAGATTCTGGTGCCGCTGGGTTTGAACTTCTCAATGTATGTCTACCGAGCACGTGACTGTGCCTTTACAACTCAAATAGGACATGCCGCCGGTAGTGTCAAGTGTGAGAAAAGAATCAGAGTATCAGGGTCCAACGCCAGTTATAAAGGCGATGATCAACACCCATTCCGTGGTTCCCAACCTCCTTCATGTCCTCCACAATATACAACGTGAGTAATTCCATCCGGTTTTTTTCCTTTTCTTCAATACAGGTTCTGTCACATATCGTGGTCAATGAATTCTCTAATTGCGCTATGACGCTCCTTCACGGCGCTAACCCGAGAACAAAATTCTCTATCTCTGTTGCTATGAACTCTTTCCTAGCGTGCACCCATACTGACTTTCCCTGTTTCAATAGCATAGGAGCTTGCAGCCTACGGTTCCCCCTGCCCAAGGGCCAAACCAGCACAGTCATGTCAGGCTTAATGAGGCCGTCGATACCATCCGCCAAGAATTTGATGTTATCACCTCTGACCTTGGCATTCTTCGCAATCAACGAGACGAGTATGAATCTAAAGGTGCGCACCTTTGATTCTTTAATTACACCTCAGTTTTATGTATGATTGCACAATCTTGTCCATTTAGTCACTTCACAAATAAACGAGTTGAACATCGTTCGCCAGTCACTGTATGAGCTGGAATCTCAACATGGCAAGATTCGACAGACATACGAAGAGGAGCTGAGTCGCCTCAGAGGAGAGCTCCATGCACTTCGTCAGGGTGTACCAGCAGGAGCTCCACATCCGCCCGTCGGTCCCGCTTCAGTCGGGCCTTCCGGTCCACCTGCACCTCCGCCTGCAGTCCCCGGTGTACCTCCTGGGCCTGGCTCATACAACGAGCCTTACTACAGTCGAGATCGCGATCGTGAACGCGAGCGGGAAAAAGACCGCGAACGTGCTGATCGTGAACGCGAGCGCGAAGTACGTGATCGACAGCGTGAAGAGCGCGACCGAGATCGTGAACGTCCACCGGCGGAGACTCGGGATTCAAAGCGTATAAAGACTGAGCGTATGAAGGGTGATACTCGTCCAGGTAAACCATTCACTTCAAGCTCCACACGTTCGCCGCCTCCTCATGGATACTATGCCACCTCTTTTTCCCCCCCTTTATCTGCGACAGATCATTATAGTCCTTCTCTTCAACCTCCAAATGCGAAGCTCCCCCCTGTACCTGGGGCACCTCCTGCCTTGACTACTTTCCAAGGCCCAGGTCTTCCACCACCACCTGCCGCCCATGCGCCATATCCACCTGGGCCTGGAAATCCACCGCCTGCCGGCCCAGCAGAACCAGTAGCAGCTAGCTCAAGCACCCTCGTACCTATCAATAACGCACAAAGTGGTGGGGGGCAGTTTCCGGATGATCTCGACCCACACAATGTTCCGCCCGAACTGAAAAAGGAAGGCACTGACTGGTTCGCGGTCTTCAATGGTAAAGTCAAGCGCGTGTTAGATGTGTCGCTAGTGCACACACTCATGCACGAGAGGTGCGTGGTATGATCGGCTGAGATCGAACATAGCCTCCTGATCACATCTTCCTGTATATCTCCATTCACGTGCCATCTATTAGTGTCGTTTGCTGTGTACGATTTTCTGCAGACGGCAAGTACCTCGCCACCGGCTGTAATCGCACGGCCCAGATCTATGACACAAAGACGGGCCAAAAGACTTGGTAGGTGACGATCTTGACTGCAGTAGTCCATCTCATTACCTTGGACCTACAGCGTCCTTGCAGATGAAGCAGCTGGAAAGGCAGGTGACCTGTATATCAGGAGTGTTTGTTTCAGCCCCGATGGGAAATATCTTGCAACGGGCGCTGAAGATAAGCAGATCAGAGTGCGCCAAACTTTGTATTTCATCAGGGTCGTGCACTGATCACGCCTTACAGATATGGGATATTGCCAAGAAACGCATTCGCAACGTTTTCGACGGACATCAGCAGGAGATTTACTCACTCGACTTTTCCTTAGATGGCAGGCTTATCGTCTCGGGATCGGGCGATAAAACTGCCCGTATCTGGGACATGGTTGATGGGTCATCTAAAGTGCTCACAATCAATGACGCTGATCCTGTGAATAACGATGCAGGCGTGACCTCCGTGGCTATCTCACCAAACGGCCAACTGGTTGCGGCTGGTAGTCTTGATACCGTTGTGCGCATCTGGGACGTGGGAACGGGCTCCCTCATCGAGCGCCTGCGGGGTCATAGGGATAGCGTCTACAGCGTTGCGTTCACGCCCGACGGGAAGGGGTTGGTGAGCGGCAGCTTAGACAAGACTCTGAAATACTGGGATGTCAGCGGGCTTCTCGCAAAACGCAAGGAGGCGGTGGCCAATGGGAAGAAAGATGATAAGGGCAGCCAGTGCACCATGAACTTCTTGGGCCACACGGTAAGCAAATAAGTCCGGCCGCGGACCCATTACATATGTCATCTGTTGTTCCAACTGATTTCATGTCCGCGCAGGATTACGTACTCTCCGTTGCTGTGTCGCATGATGGGCAGTGGGTTGTGTCAGGGTCCAAGGACCGTGGTGTCCAGTTCTGGGACTCGCACACCGCAACGACGCAGTGCATGCTTCAAGGACACAAGAACTCTGGTATGAATGTTCTGATGGTTTCGGACCGAGAACCCCATTAATGAATCTGCCGCAGTCATCTCTATCGATTTGAGTCCCGCGGGCAGTATCTTGGCTACGGGCAGCGGTGATTGGCAGGCGCGGATTTGTAGGCCTGTTTCTTTTCTTCCCCTTCTATCGGCACTAACCATCTTCACTTGGCAGGGAGCTACACCAACATCTAATTCATGCACCAGTGTGGAGTCCACTTTCCATTCCCGTAGCGCAGCAATGCACATTCGCATTTATATGTACTCGATTCTCTTGTTTTATTCGTGTCGCATGTAGCCCTTCTACCCCTGTTTGCTTTCCGGTGCTCCCCCAGCGTCCCTTCTACAGGTTTCTGTGCTTCTGCTGTGAATTGTTTATTGGTATCCGCACCTTGCCACTCTTGTGTAATGTACTTGTTGTTAGCTTTATATCCTGTTGTCTAATAATTCAATTTCTACTAGTATACCGTCGGAACCCGCTGAATTCACTGTTGTAAAACTAGGGTAACATTAGAGTGTTGAAGCACACGTCATATTCATGCTTCAGTAGCATACAATCTAGAGATAATTTGAATGAGTCATTCTTGCAAATGCAATCAGGAAGGCAGGCAAAGAGACAATAATGACGTACAGCTTATATAATAATTTCTCACAGCCGACCCCAAGCTTCCCTCCAGGAGTCCGTTATACATGATACTGCCGCTATGGTGCTTGTCCTAATAATCGGTGACTTGCACATCCCACACCGCGCACACGACCTCCCAGCCAAATTTCGTAAACTTCTTGTACCAGGAAAAATTCAACAGATCCTTTGCACAGGGAACGTTTGTGACCGCGAGACTTACGAGTACCTGCGCACTATAGCAGGAGATGTGTATGTTGTCCGAGGGGACTATGATGAGGTGCATACTTGTCATTTTCATGATATATTATGTGGTTGAGTCATCACTGACCTGCGGACGACCCAGAGCGCCAGCTTTCCGCCATCTGCAACCATAGTGCATACTCCAATACGAATTGGAGTGATTCATGGGCACCAGTGTGTACCGACTGGCGACCTTGATGCTCTCAGTGCATTGGCACGGCAAATGGATGTAGATGTGCTTGTTTCAGGGCATACGCATACGTGTGTTGACTCCGCAGCCTTTACATGATAGCTGGCATTCTGATGTGATTCAATATAAGTTTCCAGGCAATTGAATATGATGGTCGTTTCTTCGTGAATCCTGGGTCCGCGACTGGCGCATGGACAGGCTCATATAACGGGTATAGCCCTTGCATCATTTCATCTGTATTACCTGACTGAATTGATATTTTCAGTGAAATAACACCATCGTTTGCACTCATGGATATTCAGGGCGCTGTCGTTGTCACGTATGTATATCAGCTTGTGGAAGGCGAAGTCCGTGTGGAGAAAATTGAGTACCGCAAAGAGGTAGAGGCTCCCAAGCCGGTTCAGTCCCAATCGGCCACATCAATTCCCCAGAGTGGGGTAACACCACAGAACATACCGAGCAGTCCTCAGGCAGGGCAGACGTTTTGGTGAGCAGGGATGTGTAGAATATCTTTTATGTCAGTGTAGTTCAGGTGCACCCTTCCCTAACTTATATTAAGTTCTGTATGAACAGAGTTTCTGCAGACAGAATTGTAGTTCCTACACCACCTATTTTGAACATGTATTAGAGCGCGACAAATAGCATATTGTCACAACTGGGGGTGTAGTGTCGAGCACGACCCAGTATTGGCGTGAATCTCTTGGTGGTGCCAAGAAACAGTAAATATGGAGCGACTATCTCACTACTTCTTCGTTTTCTTGCTCTCGACGAAGAGTACGCGAGCTTTAACTGAAATGAACCAGTTCAGTATTTTGCACAACTGCCTGAACACCAATACCCACCTTTAGGATCATATTTGACGGCAGCGAGCTTCGGACCCTGCCTTGGGCGCTGTGTGGTGTAGAAGAAACCTGTTTGCGCAGTGGAAATCAAGCGGACGATGATCGTTCTGGCAGTAAGACGTTGGCAAAAGGAAAATATAGTGTTGATCACCACAAGGCAACGGTCAAGTAGAGTTCCTATAATGAGAAGGCCACGTACCGTGCTTTGGCTTTTCCTGCCATCTCTTCTGTGTTACCACACTCTACTCGTACCGTTCAAACACGTCTGACACAGGGCAACACTTGCTTGGGCAACGTGACCCCTTCTTGGGGGGTCACGAATCCGAAAGGTATAGCACATACTATCATTTCACGTAATATGTCTACGGTTGCCAATATGCAAAATGTTCATAACAATTCAACGTCGTGCTCAACTGGTATCGAAAAAATTCAAGCATATGCAGATTACCTAGAAATGATGTTTCATATAAGTAGAATCAAAATATATTGGATGTTGCAGTTGTGAGACGTGAAATAGTGGTTATTTGCAACCTTTGCTCAGCACAAATCACCTGGATCCTGAAGATCCTACCAAATAACTCATAAAAATTTACCTGGAGCATAATGAACACCTTATAGGGATATCAGAAAACCAATGTGATAATGTTTACTCCTTTGTGCTGAGGTACAACAATGGTAGAATCAATGACAAGTACAAAAGCGTGACACCAGACAGGGGAGACTGTTTTTTTTTTTTTTTAAATCAGGTTTATTGTCCTCTGGGGTTGTAGACCCTATGTTGGACTGAGCCCTTTACTTGGGGGGCTTGCTCCTGTGTATCTATCATAGGTAATTGTGTATCTGATGTATTGTATAGGTTGAACGCGTACTCCATCAGCATAGTGTCGGGCAAAGGCCGACACTGATTTCATACAAAAGGATGTGTGGGGTGAAGTGAATGGTTTGGGGTGGTTGAGTGGGACTTGGTGCGCATCTTTCTTGGCTTTGGTGCATTTGTGGTTGTTCTTCGTCTCTCTTCCTCCTGTTGGCCTCTTCCTTCTACATTGGCTTTCTCATCCTGCGATAGCCTTCCCTCCAGTCTCGGAGTGTTTTTGTATGTTAGTACATGTGTTAGTACACATTTTTGCTTGTTATACAGTGTGTGATGCGTTGTTCTGTTTCTATTGTGTGTGTTGGTGCTGTTACAATTGTTGCATGCATGAATTGAATAATTTAACTGAGCGTGATCTCACTGAATGTTGGTTTTAGTCTTCCTGTGCTATTGATGAAGTGTATCAGTGGGTCTATTGCTTTCTCTGATGTGAGGATATAGGTTAGGGAGTTTGCTTTGTGGCGTAGGGCGTTCGAGAGTATGTGTCTTTCTCTGGCATATTGAGGGCAGTCGAATAGGTAGTGGTCAATTGTTTTGTTTCTTCCTGGGCAGATGGGGCAGTGCGGTGATGGGCTTTTTCCAATGCGATGGAGGTGCTGGTTTAGTGGTATGTGTCGAGTGCAGAGTTGCATGTAGATGCTAGTCTGTCATCTTGGTAGCATGGCTACTAGTTTGATGTACTTATTGGATGGCATGCTGGGATCTATGGCGGATATGCATGTGTAGTGGGGGGAAGTTTTCCAGGTGTTTGCCCATCTTTTGTTCAGTTCTGTTTGGTGCCATTGTTTGATCGCTGAGATGCTATCTGGTAGCTTCTGGTCTTGGAGATAGTTGGGTAGACTTACTCTTGCGCTTGAATATCTCTCGCCTTTTGCTGCTTCTTTTGCTGCTGCATCTGCTAGTTTGTTTCCTTCTACCCCCTTGTGTCCTGGTATCCAGCAAAGCATGAGGTGATAATTGAGTCCTCGATCATCTCTGTTCTTAGCTAGTCATTTTGTCATTCTTCTGAAATGATCGATTAAGTAGCTGCCTGGTTTCGTGTAGCGGCTCTCACCAGATTGTATTGCTGCTTGGTTGTCAATGAATATGGATGCTGGGTACTTCATGTTTTGTTCTGTGGATATTAGTTTTGCTGCCAAGGTTAGTCCGACTGCTTCTGCCTCATATACTGTGTGTTGGTGGTCTGTTCCTAGGTAGTATTTGATTATGCGTGGCTCTTGTCCTCCATGCATTAACACTGCTGCTGTGCCGATCCTGCCATCATGGCCTGAGCCGTCTGTGAATATTTGTACATTGTCCTTGAGGTCTTTTTGTTCTTTGATTGCGTCCTTCTCGTTCCTTGTGATGTGTGTATGGTAGGCGTTGGGTTGGCTGGTTGGTGGTCTGCTGGAGTTATCGATTGTTTCAGTGTTTTCTGGGTATATCTTGAAGGTAGCCATGAGGTTGTGGAGTGACGAGCGATGGCAGGCGATGTTTTGATGTTTGACGATATGTTCAAGGTGAGAGTGGAGAGGATGGCGTTTTGGTAGTGTTGCAAGTCGGGTCGCTGCTCGGTGACAAATCTTCTGTAGGAGGAGGGGCAACGGGAGGAGGTTAGCATGTGTGTCTAAGATGTCAGTAGCAGTAGTTCTCATAGCTCCGGTGATGCTTAGGGTGGCGATTCATTGTATCTTCTCTAGCTTCTTGGCAATGCCCATTGATCCTCGCTGTTTCATCATTGAGTTGCTCTTGAATATTGGTTTGAACCACAGATCTGCACCATAGGTGAATTTTGGGACGGCTACTGTGAGATAGAGTTGTCGCATCAGTTTTGCTGGTACGCCGTTTGTCAGTCTTGATAGGCGCCTTAGTTGGAGTGCGTATTCTGTTCCTTTGGCTATAGTGTGGCCCGTGTGGTACTTCCATGAGAGTTCCTGGTCGATGAGTAGTCCGAGGAAGCGGTGGTGGTCTGTGGGGGTGATGGTGGTGTTTTGGATGATGAGGGGGGGGGGGGCGTGTTCGATTCTTACTGTGGGTGAAATCAATCAGTGCAAATTTATTAACTTCAAATTTGGAGTTGTGGTCCTTGGACCATTGCAGCACTCCGTTTGTGCGCTCCATCATATCTTTGAGTGTTCTGTGGGTCTCTTTGAAAGTTCGGCCTATGGCGATGTATGCCATGTCGTCTACGAAGGCTAAGGCTGTTTCTTTCTTCTTGGGGTCTGCTATGTCTATCAGGTCAGCGTTATATATAAGGTAAGCAATCATTGAGAGTGGGTCACCTTGGCCTATGCCATTTCGTACTTTGATCCAGTTGGAGAGTGTGTTGTTGAATTTGAGTTGTGTTCGTCGTCCTGTGAGCATGCATGTTGTAAAGTCAATTATTTCTGGCGGGAGTCTTCTTTTCTTCATGTTGTGAGCTAGCCTATCAGTTACAGCATTTGGGAACGCCCCTTCAATGTCGAGGAATAGGATTGAGGCTACCTTTCCGCTGCGCCATGCATTCTTGACAGTTACCTCGAGTAGATGCAGTGAGTCAGTTGTTGTGCATCCTGGTCATCCTCCAAAGTGGGTTTTGGGTAGTAGCTCATGTTTTTCCATGAGGGTGGAGACCTGTTCTGCGATTATTGCTGTTAGTATTTTGCACGTGGTATTGATTAGAGCAATTGGGCGATACACTTTCAGGATTGAGTGGTCCGCTTTTCCTGGTTTTCATAGTACTACTGTGGTGAATTCTCTCCATGGCTCATAGTAGGTGTTGAGTGTGATGACCGCATTGAAGAGGTGGCAAAGGTAGGGGGTGAGGATCATTGAGGCGTGTTTGAAGACTATGTTGCAAATCCTGTCTGGGCCTGGGGCTTTGTATGAGCTGGTGTTGGATATCGTTCTTTCAATTTGGTCTTCAGTGAATGGGGTGAATGGAGCTATTGGGTTAGGGTAGTCATAGTCCTGCAGGACAGTGCTGCGGTCTGGGGGGGGCGGGAAGAAGGCATTAGTGAGTGCTTTACTTTTCTCGTTGTTTGAAATGGCTTCTCTTATGTTGCCATTGGTATCTATCATCTTGAGTGCTGGGACGCTCATTCTTCCTCCATTGCCAATCGGATTTGTGACGTAGCGGTTCGCGGTGTAGATGCTTTGTTGGTCGAGTTCTTCAAGGAAGGCTATCCAGTGTTCCTGTTTGGTTTTGTGGATTGTTTCGGTTACTTGGTTTCAGTAGCGTCTGTGTTCTTCATGGACAGGGTGGTCAGGTAGGCCTCGTAGTTTGTATGACTGGGCACTTAGCCTGTTCTTGTGCTTTAGCATTTGCGTTAGTTCTTTCGTCCACCAGCGTTTGGCGTGGGGGCTTTGTTTGGACTTCAGTACCTTTTCTTCTATGGTGTTCTTGAGCACTTTTTTGAGGTTGGCCACTGCATTTTGGAATTGTTCTTCTGTGGTGATGGCTTTTGGTCCCAGGTACATTGATAGATGTTGTTGTAGAGCACCTCAGAATTCATCCCAGTCTACATCATGGAAGTTGAACATGGTGGGGCCCATTGAGTGTGGGATGTCGAGATCTAGTGTGCTGTAAATAGGGACATGGTCAGTGCAGGGTGGACGTCTACAAGGGGCAGTGTTGCAGGTAGTGAACGCATCTAGGGTATGCGACATGCAGAATACATTGTCCGGTCTTGTCCAGTTTCCGGTGCTTGTGGATTGAAGAGTCAGAATGTCTCTCGGTGTTAAGACCATGCACAAAGGGTAGGACTGATTCTGAGGGGCTTGGCTTCAGCTCGTGTGCTGCGCCCCTTACCCGAGTATGTGCCCTTAATTTCAGATTGGTGTCTGAAGAAAGTCTGAAGGCATCCAAAGATGTCCGAAGGACATCCGAAGGCGTGGGAAACTTCAGAAGGACTTTCCGGACGGGTGCAAGTAACTTCTGGATGAGTGCAGGAAAGTTCTGGAGGAACTTCCAGAAATTACGATGAGGTTGCGTCCTAATACAGATATGTATAATGGCTACTTGGGACTTGTCCCAAGTAGAAGCAAACAGAGGGAAGGCTGCAAGGACAAAGTCCAAAGCAGAATAGGTCCG